>CAMTDV010000022.1:76372790-76954679 GCA_947069175.1 Scalesia atractyloides | reverse complement strand
ATGTAACAGGGAAAGAAAATGATGAGGAGGTGAACTTGGCTCAAGAGCAAGAAGATGAAGCCACATTGTTACTGTCTGTATGTGACGAAGAAACTCAGAATATGGTTCTGCTGAATGAAGAAAAGTGGTACAAGGTAGGTATCAAGAAACAAACACAAGCAAACACATGTGGTACTTGGATAACATGGCAAGTAACCATATGACGGGCCTTAGCGAAGTGTTGCCGAACTGGATGAAAAGATAACGGGTCAAGTCATGTTTGGAGACGGTTCAAAGGTTGAAATAAAAGAAAGAGGTACAATTCTTTTTAGTTGCAAGAATGGTGAGCAATTCGTTTTTCCAAATGTGTACTATATTCCAGCATTGCATAGCAATGTCATTAGCCTAGGGCAGACGACAAAAGACGGGTACAATGTGGGATTGAGGCAAAACTATCTAAGGATTCACGATGTCAAAGGAAGGTTGGTCATGAAGGTGGAAAGATCTGCAAACAGATTGTACAAATTCTGTTAACACCAGGAAAACCAATTTGTTTGGCTATGAATTGGACCAAGAAGAATGGGTGTGACATGCTCGAATGGGACATGCTAACTTTTGTGACAACTGTCACTTTTGGATAATTCTGTACATTTAAACAGTGATATATATGGTATAATTATGTGTTTTGAACAACTAAACTGCGTGAATTGCATGGCATATATCTAGAAAGCTCACTAAATACGTTACATGATGCATATTATTTGTTTAGTGGTTACCATTCAAAAACAGTTTAAAACAGTGCGTCGGAAACAACTAGTAGACTAGTTGTGGCATCACAGTGTCAGTACGTAGTTAAACAACAGATCTAGGACTTAGATGAGAGTCCAACGCAAACTGTATATTAAACCCCATGTGGGAAAGCAAGGATTAATGCTAACACTTTCCGGAAACTATACATGCACTGAAAACTGTTCAAAATATACACTAAACTGCAATTAAGCAAAAGTTCAGCATATACAAGCTTATGTAATATGTAGAAATAGTGTTAAAATCATACACTATCTAAAAGATATGTGAAGTATTATGTGGCACCAAAACATATCATATCACATAAGGCTTGAAAGTTAACGTTTTAACGAACCGGCAAAGAAACGAACACCCGGACACAATCTGATACATCTATGAACTAGTTAACAGTATTTTAACATCATACAACTAGTTAAAATCATTAAACACATTGTTTTGCTTGAAAATCCCTAAAATCTCCACAAGTTACTTAAACCTCCATTTAAGGATCCGTTAACGAATCTAGCACCCGTTAAGCAACCGAACACGAACTAGACATAAAATATAAACTAGTTAACATTGTTTAACAATATTAAAGTAGTGTATGGCATTTTATACCTCAAGATACATCAAAAAACCCTAATACACTAAAACCCCCTAACTAACCCCTAACTTCCTAACTAAACACTTAACTAAGTAAACTAACCTAGTTAACCAACATCATCATCATCTTGGACGGCCAAGTGGGGGCCCACTAGCCACCCACAACTTTGTCCCCCTTGCCCCAACATGTTGGAAGTAAATTGACTTTGTATGGAGGGCCTTGGATCTTTGGTCAACATAAGTGATCCATTTAAACTAGAGATTATACTTATCATTTTAACAAAAAATTCAAACATATCTTCTTCCCTAAACCTCCATATCCACCACCACTTTCACCTCCAAACCACCTTCATCTTCAAGTCATTTACAAGCTAATCCAAGGCGACTCTAAGGTGTCTCAAGGCTATCTAAGAAGGTTCTAAGCATTGGAAGCTCAAGGACCCCTCTAGGAAGCTTTTATCCATCAACTTTGCATCTTCTTCTTCAACTAGTTCATCTTGCCACTTCCCTAGCCAAAGAGCTAGTAGTGAGCCTTCTAATCTCTCATATGATGTCTTATTACTAGTACATTGTTAATATATAAGTTACATCATATAAAAGTATAACCTCTAAAAGATGAACACATGAACAAGTGACATGATCTAAAGAATATGAACATATAATGAAGATGTAATGAAGTTGTAAATGTTTATTTTGTGCTATCGATGACATCCATCATATGTATACTTGCAGAAGTATAAATCTAACAAGTATACACATGGATCTTAGAAGATCCACGATCAAAGAATTAATGAACTTGTTATGTGTAATAGATGGACTCTTTAAAGTGAATAAAATGATGTATCATGTTCTTAAAATGATTGGATGATCAAGTGGTTAAAATGACAAAAGTCTTGATAAACATGTTTTAACATAATGGATGAGCTTGTAAAGGTGATTAAAGTAATTTGTGATGTTTTCTAAAAATATATAAACAAGTTGTTAAAAATGATTTTTAACAAAGTTAGTAAATATTAGTAAATAAACTCATTTTTAAAGATGAATGAATATCTTAAACATAAAGTTAAAAGACTACATGTTTTGGGTAAACTTGCAAGTTCATCATGACCTAAAAATGCATATATATGTGTATGGAATACTTGTTGAGATTATTGGGAATAAGTTGATGAGTTTTGAAGCTTTAACTCATGTTTTAAAAACATGGGAAGCCTCCTAAATCTAGGGGCGACTATGGCGAAATTTTTATAAAATTTAAACACTTAGAAAAATATATATTTATAAAGTTCTTACAAGTAAACTTGTTTAAAATCCATAAACAGAAAAATTCCCATGTTTTTGTATAAAATATAAGTCCAAAAAATCATGGTTTTTATAAAGACAAAAATGGATATAAATATATATATATTTTTGGAAAAATATATATGTGTGTGATCATAGGAATCACAAGTATGTGTATATCGTTTGTATTATAAATATATATATATATATATAGTTAGGAACTTGAAAAATAATACACACAAATAAATACATAATCAATGGCAAACAAAGAATTACAAGAATATATAAACATATCCATAACCATACATTGAGACAAATTTGGACATAATGGACATTCGAACTATATATGGAATACGGACTAAAAATATATAATATATCAAAGCTTGGTAAGTATTATTTTCAAAACCGAACAAGTGACAAAATATATATTTTACAAGTATGTAAATTATACCATATCTTGGCAATACAAAAGTATATTGTTTTGAAGTGTATAAAAATATATATTTCATAAACCTCCTAAAAATATATTATTTTGATGGAAACTAAAAATATATATTTTCTAGAACTAATCTTAAAAATATATATTATTTTGGAATACGTACACTTACCAAGCATACTATACATATACTAACTTGGCTATATCCTAAATTTATATATTTTAGGTATACACAAAAGTGGGGGTAATAAATACAAGAAAAATACGTATTCCTATACGTACAAATACATGCCAACATATCCCACTAATATTTGGTGAAAATACCATTATGCAAGTATTATACACAACCATAAAAATACAACTTTAAGTAAACAAATACTCCCAATACAAGTATATCTATACTTAGGAAGAGTCATAAGTATAATACTTAACAATTTCAATATTTGATCACGGGAACTTAAAACACTATGCACGTTAATAATTATATATCCATACATGTTAAAAAAAGTGTATTTTTAATAAACCCATCGCAATTACAAAATGATTAATAAAGTGGTGCATACAAATAATACAAGTTAAAATATAATAACTAACACATCAAACTTGAGATTACATATAATTAAGAAGAATTATATATGGAATATATCCGACGATGGTGTTGTCGAGGCAAACGGATGGAACCCGTCTATGAGGAGCCATGAGACATATACGTTTTACTCGTGCAAGGCACGAAGTCTAGCGGGCTGGGCCTGTACTAGCAACACATGCGTTGCAAGGATACATATATACTTAATGAAGTATATCTATTGGCATCATACATCGAAATGTATATCCAAATGAAACAAAACACTGAACAAGTCTTAACAAATACTTAAGACAAGAAACATGAACACGAATTGATATAAAGACCGAAGTGTCTAACAAAACCTAACGCATTTGTAGGTTGTGATACGACCCCAAGGAAAAGTATTTGAGTTAATTAGTGAAAGCAGAAAGCAAACCAGTGAGTTCATGTCCACCTTTTCATCTTAAATGTTTTACAGTTTTACAACTATCAGGGGTGAAATACATGTCTATGGTATGATAAGCTAGGGAATGAAATAACTAGATCATGTGCGAATAGGGTGGGCGTAAGCACCATTAATCTTGTTTAAAACCACGGTACAAAGGTTAGATCTAGCGGGTGTTGGCGAGCCCCACTCTTGGTCATGGACCCACACAGAAGAGTGCATTTGTTGTCCCAGTCCAGGTTAATCGACAGAAATCGTCTAGGTTTGGATGCTTCCTATGTCATCACACATATTAATGTCCTTGCAAAACATTAATAATCATGATATCATTGACGCTTTACATACCGGGTTTTTGTGATACAAAAATACTACTTACATTTGATGGATCCAACTCATTCACTTAAAACACATGAAGTCGCCAACTTTTGTTGATTTTCAACTTAACATGTATTTCAGGTAATTAGTGGATCTATGCAAGGAGTTTCAACCAAGAAAAGAAGTATCAAGTCACTATTGCCATCTTTTGAAGTGTTTTCCCGTTATATACCGCCTCCTAGCAATGATATAAGGGTCAAAGCCTTACTATTTTAAAAACTTGCATTTTGGTTATGTAACACCTTTACAACTTAATCTCATTCCTGGTTTGTAAACAATATACTTAACCTATGTTGCGTTTTGAAACAATATCAGAAATGGCATTTGGAGTTTGTTTTATTCATTTAGTATGTTCACTTATGTTGTATACAATGAGAATCAATCAGATCACACCGCGCGCTTCCGCCTATGAGCGGTTGTGACAACTTTGGAGTCTTGCAAAGAATGGCGAGAAAGGAAATGGTAGACGGAATGCCTTATATCGACCATCCATCAAAAGTTTGTGAAGGGTGTTTGATAGGCAAGTAGGTGAGGCAAAGTTTTCTCAGCAGAGTCAACATGGAGGGCAAAAGAACCTCTACAGCTCATTCATGCGGACCTCTGTGGACCAATTACACCTTGCTCAAAGGGAGGTAATAGGTATTTCTTCTTGTTGGTTGATGATTATTCTCTATTCATGTGGGTTTACTTATTAAAGTCTAAAGACGAAGCCTTGATGAGATTTAAAGAATTCAAAGCTAGAGTTGAAAAAGAGAGTTCATTCAAGATTAAGATGTTACGAACTGACCGTGGTGGTGAGTGTAATTCACACAAATTCAATGAGTTTTGTAGTGAAGCAGGGATTAGAAGACAGTTGACGGCTCCGTATACGCCGCAGTAAACGGTGTGGTGGAGCGTCAGAACAGGACAATTGTAGAAATGACAAATTATACTGAAGAGTATGAAGGTACCTGATGTACTCTGGGCAGAGGCTGTTCGGCACTCAGTTTTTCTGCTCAATCGGATTGGAACAAAGTCAGTGAGGAATCGAACAGCGTATGAGACCTGGAAGAGCTCTAAACTAACCCTTGAGCATGTTCGAATCTTCAGGTGTGTGGCCTATGTCAAGAAGCTGAATGAAATTACCAAGCTTAGTGATCGAAGCGAACCTATGGTTCATTTGGGTATAGAAGAATGGAGTAAGGCGTACCGGTTATTGAACTCTAAAACGAACAAGACAGTGGTTGCAAGGGATGTGGTGTTTGATGAGTTTGAACAGGAATTGGGACCCAGTCCCTCAACAAGAACCCCCAGGTCTGGCAGCTAAGTGGACTGGTGTATCTTTTGCTGTAAATGGATAAGAATCGGGTTCAACACCACATTTAGACATGATAACTCTTCCAACCCAAGTTCCCGTACAACAACACGAGCCCTAATTCACAAGTTAACAATGAAGATTTTGTGTTACATGTGTTTAATTCTGCAAGAAATTGTGAAGGCAACAATTCAACCAAGTCTGAAAATGCATCGGCTCCATTTGATGACACACCTCCCCAAGGTTTTTGATCAATGCATGACGTGGAGCAGAGATCAACAGCGATGACTAATGATGAATTTCGAGATCTATATGGTAGAAACCCAGAGTTGTTATTACTCAACAATGAACCCATGAGTTATGATGAAGTTGTAAAAGACCATGCTGGCGAAAAGCAATGGAACAAGAACTGGATTCAATAAATAGAAACAAGACCTGGAGGTTAGTTAATTTACCTGCAGGCTAGAAAGCAATTGGGTTGAAACAGGTTTTTAAGTTGAAAAAGGATCCAAACGGTACAATAACGAAGCATAAAGCTCGACTGGTGGCGAAAGGATATGTTCAGATGAAAGGGGTGACTTCGATGAAGCATTCGCACCAGTTGCTAGGTTAGAGACTGTTAGATTGTTGTTAGCTATGGCAGCAAAGGAACGGTGGCTTATACATCACTTAGATGTCAAGTCGGCATTTTTGAATAGCGATCTCAAGGAAGAAGTGTATGTGCAACAACCAGCTAGATTCGAGATAAAAGGCAAAGAAACTCAGGTATACAGACTGAATAAAGCTCTTTATGGGCTTAGGCAAGCGCCAAGAGCTTGGAACTTGAAGCTGGATTAGTCACTCAAGAAGATTGGATTCACTAGATGCTCACACGATCAGGCTGTCTATAAGGTACATAACGCTGATTCAGTACCTTAGTTGATGTTTATGTAGATGACCTTATAGTCACCGGGTCAAAAGAAAGTGAAATTCTGGAATTTAAAGAAAAGATGAAAAGATTGTTTGAAATGAGTGATTTGGGCCTTTTGACCTACTACCTAGGAATTGAAGTATCTCAAAAAGAAAATGAGATAATTATATATCAAAAGTGTATGCAAAACGTATTCATGAAGCTGCTGGAATGCAAGATTGTAACAGTGCAAAATGTCCTATGGAATTCAAACTGAAATTGTGTAAGGATGAAAGTGGCAAGCCGACTGATGCAACTAAGTACAGGAGCATCATTGGAAGTCTTAGGTATTTGATAAATACTCGCCCAGATCTAAGTTATTCAGTGAGGTGCATTAAGCAAGTAATTGCAGAACCCAAAAGAAAGCCATTTTGTTGCACTTAAACATGTATTAAGGTATCTAAAAGGAACTGTTAGTCACGGCTTGAAGTACAACAGAGGTGGTGATGGCAAGCTCGTTGGTTAAGTGATAGCAGCCACAGTACAGACCTGGACGATAGAAGGGGAACAACTGGTATGGTGTTCTACTACTCAGGAAAATTAATAACTTGGGCCTCACAAAAGCAATAAAAAATCGCTTTGAGTTCGTGTGAGGCTGAATTTCTAGCTGCTACATCGGCTGCTTGTCAAGGTTTATGGCTACTAAGCTTAGTCAGTGAATTAAGTGGTGAAAAAGCACAAACAGTAAAGCTCTTAGTGGATAACGAATGATACATGATGAGAAATTATGTATTCCATGGGAGGAGTAAGCATATAGATATTAAGTTCCACTTCATACGCGAATGGGTGGAACGGGATCAGATTGGAGTTGAACATGTTAGTGGAGATTTTCAGAAGACAGATATGCTTACTAAGGCATTGCCAAAGATCAAATTTGCATAAATGAAAGAGCTCGTAGGAGTTGAAGATTTGAAGACTGTGGTCAACACGAAAGGGGTGAATGTTAGTTAGTGTTTCACAGATAAAAAGGGAGGACTAGTTCAGAAAATAAACGTTGGAGAAAAGAAAATAATAAACGTTTGCAGCAAGTGGGTCCAAGATTTTATGGTGAACGTTGATGACCAATTCTTTAGCGTATTTAGTTTTGTTTTTAGTATTTATAGTAGCAGACGTCTTGTTTTTTATTATTCAGTTTTCCTCAATTTCAATCAGTCAAAAAAGCTTGTAAAATATGTGATGATTATTGTTCCAGTTATTCAATAAAGTTATAAGCTTTCGAAATCAATCATACCCTGTAATTCTGTTCTTTTGATCTGCATTCAGAAACCAAATTCTAACATTATCTATCAAATATAAAATTTAAAACAAAAAATTGAAGTATGTAAACATATAGAGTCTTATACAAAAGTAAATCAAGAAATAAATACGAAATACCTCATGGTCATAGTCTTTCTTAAAGCAATTGATCCATGTTATATCAGATCTTGTATCCAATAAGACGTAGTAGACCTTTGGTGGTCTTCCTAATATAATTTTGGTATAGTAAAGCCTGTGACAATTAGATTTACATATCAGATACTTGCAAAATCAATAGAAGCAGACAAAACACAAAAATTTTCCTAAGATAAATCATTCAACAAATTTAAACTAATAAAGCAAACCATGAAAGTAACAAGTCAATGCTAAATAATCCATTTAACAAATTTTGAAATATATTCTTATACCAAGTTTATGGTTGAAGATTTAAATTAGGGGGTCAGTCGTATCAGGTTGGCGGGTAGAAATTTCCAACCCTAACCCAACCCGTATATTTATTCGTGTCGTTTCGGCTCGTGTATCGTGTCGACCAGTTTAATGTTTGTTTGTGAATATGAGTAATAGTTGGTGATCTCATAACCATTTAAACAATCGATTACTACAACTTAATAAAAAAGGGTCTACATATTCACAACACCCATGTGCCTATTTAGACACCCTTTAGACGGGTCGTCTAGACCTAGACGGGGCGTCTAGGTTTCCTTTCCTCCGACCACATTCCTGCCCTTGTACAAGTCAAATCAGTTACATCAGACGGGGCGTCTAGCCCTAGACGGACTTCGAAGACGACCAGTCCAAGACGGAGCGTCTAGGCCTAGAGACCCGTCTTGAAGGTATCTTGACTTTAGTGGTCTGCATGCGTGTCAGTAGAATACGCCCCGTTAAGCCTAGACGGGGCGTATATTTCTTTGTTAAATAGACCCATGCAGAGCATTTGATGTCGCAGAAAATTTTCAATTCGTCGTCCGAATTCTCTCCGTCTTCTTCTTTGGGTTATATTACTTCATCTGATATCATTCAAAGGTGGTGAAATGTCATCAAACAGGGACGGCAACTATTTCTTTGGGCGTATTATGGCGAGTCATGGGTGCCTGAAGCCAATTCGGTAACAGTTATTAGGTTAAACTAGTTGTTGTTTTAATTATTTACTAATGATGATATCGTTGTTAGGGGGAGACCGGTGTTCCCAATTCTAACGAGAAGTGTACAAGGAAATCAAAACAGACCGTTTCTAGATTTGAACGAGCTTCCTCCCGTTGAAGAAACATCCCATGTGGACGACTCGTACCAAGTTGATGCACCATGTTATCCTTCGCAACATCGGTTTCCGGATTATAGATACGGGTGTGAATACTCGTACGTGCAACAACACGGTCCGGATGGATACGGACGAACTGTTACGAAAGTTACAATGCAACACATTCTTTGTACGGTCAACAAGTATATCCTGATTGTGGAGGATATGGTGGTGAGGCACCCCCATGCGCAGGCAATCCATACCTCACAGAGACGGTATCAAAACTTATATTTAGGGTCAATCTATACACACACCCTGCTGTTGATAAACATAAATCTAACATAACGCTATCAATACAGGTTTTCAACTCTCTAGATGAGCTAAAAAAACTGGTCACAGGAAACGACAAAGGCGGATGGTTTCGTTATTGTGACCGACGATCAAAGAAAATTGGTGGAAGGACCGGGAGGGTATGGCTTGAATGTGACCGTGGTGGTGAGCACCAAACTACAGCAACGGTTAGAAAAGCTAGAAGCAAAAAACCGGTTGCCCGTTTTACCTGGTGGCTGCGCGAGACCATCGTATGAAACATGGGGATAAAAGGGGAAACACTGAACCTACCCACGAAGTCTGTCAGGACCTGTCGGGCCACGCTTTTGTGCGAAGGTTTGCTCCTGACGAATACAGATTGATCGAGCAGTTGACAGCACAAAACGCAGAGCCGCGCAGAATGTTTCAAACGATTAGGAAGCAGTTCCGCGACAGTTTCCATGTTCAGAAAGACGTTCAAAATGCAGTTCAAAGATTAGGGCCGAACAAAGATACGGATTGACTCCCATGCAGTCGCTAGAAAACATCCTTATTACAAACGATTTTATTTATGAGACACGGGAGGATCCCGAAACAGAGGTCATTACAGATCTTCTTTATTCATCCCTACTCGAGTGAAATGTGGCGTGCGTTCCCGCACGTTTTGCTGATCGATTCCACGTACAAGACGAACGTATACAATATGCCATTTGTCCAGGTAGCTGGTATGACGCCCACCAACTATTCGTTTTGTATCGCGCATGCTGTTATCTGCAAAGAACGTAGTGATAACTATGTATGGGTGCTTGAGAGGATCAGGTCAATGTTGGACGAATGTATGGAGCCACGTGTTATTGTAACGGATAGAGACCTGGCCCTAATTAACGCATGTGCTAAAGTTTTCCTAAACGCCTCTCGATATCTCTGTAGGTTTCACATTCAACAGAATATCTGTAAGCACTGCAAAAGCGCATTTAGAGAAGAAGAAGAATGGCAAAAATTTTTGTCTTCCTGGGGAGATTGTGTAAGTCTCCATCAATACCCATATACGAGTACAACTTGCGCTACTTGCAAAAGCGACTTCTAGAGTGCAAACGTTCAAGTAAGTTTTTGTAATAAAATGTGACCTACCTATGTATATTTAACTAATTATTGATACCTTTTAAGGGTGTTTAGGTACGTGTATGATAACTGGCTGAAAGACTACAAGCAAATGTTTGTCTTTGCATGGACTGATCAGAGTCGCAACTTCGGGCAACGTACCACAAATAGAGTTGAGAGTCAACACACGAATTTAAAGAGATACGTCCAAGATAGGAGCTCGCTGGACCGTATAGTAGGTTGTGTCAAGGATATAGTGGAAACACAATACGGGGAATAAGGAAGAGCTTTCGAGAAAGCATCGAAAAAAATGAACCACCACAAAAACCCGTTATTTGACCACCTACGTGGAAAAGTTTCCATACAGCGCTTAACTTGTTGAGTAGAGAGCTACTTAGGAAACTAGACGTCTTGCAGCGATTGCATTCATCTTGTGGATGTCAGATGTGGTACAGCGGTGGGTTGCCGTGTGCTTGCAGGATGGAAAAGTACGTACATTTAGAGCGTCTGATTCAACTCGAAGACGTAGACATCTTCTGGCAGAAGCTTAACTTTCAGCCATGTAAATTGACATCGGATGACATTGACGTGGTAGAATAGCTGAACATTGTTCGGCAACAGTTAGAGTCACACCCCCCTGCTCAGAAAAAAAAACTTGCTGGGAAAGATTAAAGCGGTGTTGACCCCAACCAAATCCACCAAGAAACCACCGATTGTCCAACACTCGACTCGTGGACAACCAACAACAAAGCAAGCACAACTTCGATTTGACGACGTCCCCCCCATAGCTCATATGTTCCATCCCAGGGTTCCCAACAAACTACATACGATGCCCCCCGCCATAACTCGTACTTTCTGTCCCAGGGTTCCCAACAAACTACATACGGTTTTCCATTTATAGTGGGCGACGAGTATGTGTCAACAATCAAACGGTTTAAGCCTGTCCTTCCCTCATTGTTTCACCCGTACATCTCGTGCATACAAGATGTGAGGCCAGACAGTCATTTCAGTCTGTGGTTGTGGGCTTGGGTACGGGAGAACGTGCGTGGAGCGACATTCGAAAAGACCTTCAACAAGAGATAGATCAGAACGCGTCGATCTGGGCGCCAGTATTTGAAGCATGGGAGGAAGGATACTTTTACACGTTGTTGGTGCATAATTATAACAACAACTTAGATTTGGTCTTTGGATATCTTGTAATTAGTAAAATGATAGACGGTTAGCGGGTTTAGTTTTGTATTAGTGAATTAGAAGTAATTGGGCTGAACTAGAAACAATATAACACATGGTAGGCGAATTGGGCTTTAAACCCATTAGCAGTCCATGTAGGAAACCCTAGCCCATGAGCATAACCTATCTCTATATATAGGGAGGTTGTGATTAGGGTTAAGGTTGCTCAGTTAGTTGTTGGTTCTATTGTTCAGTTGCAGAGAGAATTGCTTCAGAGAGTTTAGAGAGAGAGAGTCTCGAATTGGTTGTTAAACAATTGTGTTTGATAATCAATAGAAGACAGTTTAAAGGAATTGTGTTCGTGTTCTTGTTCGTGTTCGTGTTTTCTGTGAAATCTGATCTAGGGGATTCCGCACTCTAGATTAGATAGACGATTATGTCAAGATCCATAAGGACTAGGGGACCTACAATTGGTATCAGAGCATTCGGCTCTTGATTATTGTTCGGTTCAGAATCATGACAGCAAAAAATTGGGTTTTTGGGCGTTTTTGGAGGCTGTTCTTGAAGTTTGTGACGGCTGATTTAGGGTTTTGCAGGTATTTCGGATTTTTTGCAGGTATTTCAGATTTTTGCAGGTATTTCGGATTTTCTGCAGGTATTTCGGATTAACAGCAGGCATTCCGGATTGAAGACTTGCATTCTGGATCAAGAATAAAAGTATTTCGGATTGAAGACTTGGATTTCGGATCAGAAGTCTGCATTTCGGATATGAAAAGCTCATTCCGGGTTCCATTTCAGATTGCATTTCAGGTCAGAAGGTATTCCGGATTCCATCTCGGATTAAAAGCTATTCTGGATTCCATTTCGGATCAGGACTATTCCATTCCATCTCAGATCAGAGTAGTCTATTCCGGATTTCCATTTTGGATTAGAACAGTGCATTCCGGATTTCATCTCGGATCACCATTTCGGATTCGTAATTCGGATTACTGTTCTGGATTTTCATTTCAGATTGTCAATCAGAGTTACCATTTTGGATTTTACACTGTTCCGGGTTACACATAAAAAGGTGGAAACTTAACCAACTGACGTAATTCGGACATAGAAATTGATCATAGACAATTTTGATAAACCGTTTGGACAGTTAGACTCGGTTGATTTTTAGGACAAAAAAAGGCACGAAAATTCTAAAAATCAAAATCGGACAATATACATCATTAGAATCGTATCGTCGAGACGAGTCTAACAGTATAATTTGGTAACCACTCATTTCGGACAAGTATTAACGTTTTTAACGAGCCGTTTCGGTAAAAATGTCGAATATATCAAACTTAAATGAGCTGTTGAGGATGGAGCATGAGACTGGTACCACAAATAAACCTCCAAAGATGCTGAAGGTAGAGAACTATCTTACTTGGAAGGATAGGTTTCAATCCTTTATTGAATATTAGGACACACGGATGTGGATCTGTATTCAAGATGGGTACGCTAACCAAACGCATGATTTTGAGGGCAGACAACGGGTTACTACTTACGTGAATATGTCTAAAGCTGAGAAGAGAATGTATGAGTCTGAAAAGAAGGCCTTAGCTGCTATAAAGATGTCTTTACCTGATGGCATCAAACATACATTCAAGCATTACACTACATCAAAGGAGATGTGGGATGCCCTAGAGAAGAGGTATGAGGGCAATCCTGATGTGAAGAAGAACAAGGTTGATCTTCTGAAGAAACAGTTTGCTGTGTTCAAAGGAATGAGAAATGAATCCCTTGAAGATATTATCACGAGATATTATCATCTGATGTCAGAAATAGACAATTATGACATAGAGGGGTACACAGATGTGGAGATAAACAAAAAGTTGCTGGATGCTTTACCTGCCAAGTGGGATATTACACGTTGACGATAACGGGTGAAGCTGATTATGAAAAGAAAGACCTGGAAGAAGTTGTTGGAAAGTTGAGAGCTTATGAGCTCAATATGAAGAAGAAGGAGACGGGTTATGACCAGGTTCAAGATCCGGGGATTTATAAAGGTCTTACACCTTCATCTTCCAACAATGCTTCTAGTGACACTGCAATTGTGTTTCTCTCATGTGAGAATGAACAGATCGTGACTAATTTTGAAGGTGAAGTATGTTTTGTTGCTGCTTCAGGAGGCTCGTCAGGGGCTAAGAGACAACAATCAAGTAACAGTAGTTCTAAGTCTATGCCTCTGAGTGTCAAAAGTGCTGAAGAACATCTGTCATTGCTTGCTTCTTTCGTTGCGTCTTACGAGAACTATGTTCAGGGAAAAATATCTGATCCTGCTACGTTTGATGAACATTATGATCAGATCGACCCTGATGACCTAGAGGAGATGGATTTGCAATGGCAGATGGCCATGATCTCTAGAAGGGTGAAGAGGTTCATGAACAGAACGGGCATGAAGTTCGTTGGCAAGATGTGGGCTTTGATAAGTCGAAAGTGAAGTGTTACAATTGTCACAACTACGAACATTTCGCTAGAGAGTGTCAAAGAGCAAAGTCCGAATCGCATTCTAGTTCATCCTTTCAAGATTCTCCTGGTCATGGTTCAAGCAACAGGAATGCATCAAACAACATTGGATCAAAGGCCTTGATTTCTACTACTAGAGATGGCTCTTATGATTGGAGTGTTCATCTGGAGAGTGATAAGAACGCCTCACAGGCATTCATGGCTGAGATAGCTCCAGTTGCTGATAAAGAAGTGAAAGCTGTTGCCGAGGAGGAGCAAGAGAAGGTAGCTGAGAAGGCTGATGGAGAACAGACTGCTACAGAGAAGAAGATGGCTGCTGATTTTGATGCTTTCATGGCTGATCTATGCAAATCAACAGGCGAGGTATGTTCTAACTCTGGTAGTTCTGTTTGTTTGAAGTGTCGTGAACTGCAAAGTGAAGTTGACACATTAACAAAGCAAAACCAAAGTCTGGCTAATGAGCTCTCGAACTTAAAAGAATCAAACTTTTTCGTAAAACGAAATGAGTCATTATACTTGAAGAAAATTAAAGGTTATGAAGAAGAAATCAATATTCTAACCTGTAAGCTTAATGAAAAACTTCAAGTTATTGACTTAGCTCATGATATGATGAGTGAGAAAACAAAAGAGGTTTCTGAAAAGTGCAAAGAGTTATCTGAAGCACAACTTAAAATTTGTGAGCTTGAAAAGAAATTAAATCAATTCAGAGATTCATCTTTTGTCATGAAACACATGATGAATGGCCTGAAGAAGAGTAATGACAAGACTTGTGTGGGCTTCAAAGGTTTGAATGAAGTTCCACCACCTCTTGGTCACGACTATTCTTTCTTGCTAGATGAAGAAGAGCTTACAGAATTTGTGTCAACTACACCTGGTAGTTCCACATCAGAGGATGTTGATGTGACTGAAAATGCCAAGAAGGAGAATAATAGAGACACAGTTTTGAAAACAAAAAATGCACACCCTAATAATCAAAAACAAATTTTTGTTAAAAAGGTTGATTTTCTTAAAGGGAGTGACGTGAATGCAGAGGTCCCTATTATTACTAAAGAGTCTAATGTGCGGTTTGCTAAGAACAAAAACAAAGAAAAATCAGAAGTTAAGCAAACTAAACAAGATCCTTCAAAGGCATCTTCATCATTATCATCATCATCTCCTGATGAGTCTAAGCAAGAGGCTTCTGTAAAGAAGTCTTCGGCTATAAAATCTTGCTTCAAATGTCATGAAAAGGGACATGTAGCTAGTTGCTGTCCTAACAAAAAGAGTGAAGCACAGCTAAGTGAGAGACAAAGAGAAAAATCACCAGAGAAAAGTGGTGATGGTGAGAAGAAGGTTAACTCACCAAAGATATCTGCTACCAGGCAACAGGGTGTTGCTGTTGGTGTAGATAAGGCTGAAAAAGGAACTCAACAAGTTCCTCGTTTTCAAAGAAATCAACAAAGATTTCAGCCTGCATCTACATCAGGCAGATATGATAGACCTAGAAGTAGTTCCCCAAGAATGAATAACTTTAGTGGTCCATCAAATAATTTTAGAAGTCAAGGTCAATATCAAAATCGATACCAAAATGTTGGTAATCGAAATATTTATAACGATGGCTTTAGAAATTATCATCATAAAAATTCATGGAACCAAAATCATAATTTCCAAAGGTCGCAAAGTCCAAACATGGTTAGGAAACCTCAGGACCACAGGCCTAGTGGAAATCAAAAACCATTTCCATCAACAGGTCTAAGATCCAAGACTCCTATTAGGAGTGATATATACTGGATGGATGTTCCTATGATTGATAAATCTGGAAGACCCAAGACCATTAAGGCTTGGGTCCCCCAATCTAACTAATTTTGTTGGGTGGTGCAGGAGTTGCTAAGGAGGATTATCAACTTGTGGTATGTTGATAGTGGCTGCTCTAGGCACATGACGGGGGATGCGAGGCAGTTGACTGAGTTTGAGAATATAGATGGTGGATACGTGAATTTTGCAGGTGCTAAAGAGGGCACATTACCGGTCGAGGAAAAGTGACCAACGGGAAGATCACACTGGACAAAGTGAACTATGTTGAGCAGCTGAAGCACAATCTAATGAGCGTGTCTCAAGTCTGCGATAAGGGTCACTCGGTCCATTTTACAAAGTCTGAAGCTTTGGTGCTGAAACCTGGTTTGGTGTACCGGATGATTGGATAGTGATGAGAGCGCCAAGGAGAAACGACACTTATGTCATGGACATGAGTGCTAAGGATTCTTCCACTGTGGTGGCGTGTTTGCTATCAAAAGCATCTGAGGCTGAGTCATTGTTGTGGCACAGACGCATGGCCCACATCCACTACCGAAAAATGAACTATATTATTAAAAATGGTTTAGTAATAGGGGTGCCAGTTCAGAGGTTTCACGTGGAAGATAAATGTCTTCCATGTCAAAAGGGAAAACAACATAAGAAACCTCATAAGTCTAAAACAGTAAATTCCATAGATGCCCCTTATGAATTACTTCATATGGATCTATTCGGTCCGGTGAACAAGCATAAGTGGAAAGTACTATTGTTTAGTTGTCATTGATGATTACTCACGATATTCATGGGTTTTCTTTTTAGATACAAAAGATGAGACAGCGGAGATGCTGATTGATCTTTTTACAAAATTGGAAAATTTCCATTATGCACGGCTCAAGAGGATAAGGAGTGATAATGGCACGGAGTTCAAGAATCAAGTTCTGGATCTCTATTGTCTTCGCAAGGGAATTGAACATCAATATTCTGCTCCTTATACACCTCAACAGAATGTAGTCGCTGAGAAGAAGAACAGGATGTTGATTGAAGCCGCAAGGACTATGCTATCTGATTCAAAGCTTCCAGTTCTTTTCTGGGGAGAAGCTGTGAACACAGCTTGTTATGTCCTGAACAAAGTTTTGACGGTTAAACGGTTTAACAAAACGTGTCACGACTATTGTTTAACCGAAAACTAAACTTAAAAGGCTTTGAACCATTTGGATTACCCTGCACCATTGTGCGAAACAAAGATAAACAAAAATTCAGTGAGGTAGCTGATGAGGATTACTTTCTAGGCTATATGCATGGAACACCGAATAAAAGGGTTTTTAATCTAAAAACTGGTAAAATTGAGGTAGTGTTTAACATGGAAATCACTATTATTCACCTCAACAATCAACGAGTGGTCCTGCTATATTATATGATTATGAAAGTGTCTTTAAATCATTTAATATTCCTGATGTTTCAAATGCAGATGAGTCTCAAGTGATCCATACTGTGATCAGTGAAGATGGAGAGTGTGACTTCATGCCTAGATTAAGTGTATCGATGACAGATGCTCCATAAACTTCTTCCAGTGCAGCTCCAGTGGACTCCAGTGATAGTGAGTCTGAACCTATTCAGGGGAGGAATTCACTAATCCGTTTGCTAATGCTAATATTCAGGGGGAGGTTGGATCTAATCTGGGAGATAATCTGGTTGTTGACACCATTGCTACCACTCGAGTACAAATAGATCATCCAGTTGAAAACATCATTGGTGATCCTGCTGTAGGTGTTTAGACAAGAAGAGGTGTGCTCGAAGGTTCCTGTTTGTTCACTTCGATTCAGAAGACTGGGTTGATTCATGAATGTTTGTATAGCTGTTTCATTGCCCAAGAGGAGCCGAAGAATGTTCATATGGCTCTAAAAGACAATTGTTGGTTTGAATCTATGCAAGAGGAACTAGCTCAGTTCAAGAAGTTGAAAGTTTGGGAGCTAGTTGATCTACCTGAAGGAGAAAAAGAAATAGGCACTAAGTGGGTGTTTAAGTGCAAGAAAGATGACAGAGGGATCGTGATAAGGAATAAGGCTCGGTTGGAAGTGAAAGGGTTCAATCAGCAAGAGGGGATTGATTACAATGAAGTGTTTGCACCAGTAGCAAGGTTGGAAGCAATTCGTTTGTTCCTAGCTTTTGCTTCATTCAAGGGCTTCAAAGTTTACCAACTTGACGTGAAGAGTGCATTTCTTTACGGGAAAGTCCAAGAAGTGGTGTATGTCTCACAACCAGACGGGTTTACTGATCCAGACTATCCAGATCGAGTCTATCGACTTGATAAGGCATTGTATGGATTGCATTAGGCACCTAGGGCATGGTATGAGACACTGTCAGCACACTTGTTAAAACATGGTTTCGAAAGAGGTCAGATTGATAGTACACTGTTCATTAAAAGGAAGAAGGAAGACTTTCCACTGGTACAGGTATACGTTGATGACATCATCTTTGGTCATCAGATGAGAGCATGTGTCATGATTTCGAAGAGGTAATGAAGAGCAAGTTTAAGATGAGTGCGATGGGTGAATTATCCTACTTTTTGGGTTTACAAGTTGATCAGAAGAAGGATGGGATGTTTATTCATCAGAAGAAGTATGTGTATGACATTCTGTCTCGTTTCAAGATGGAGGATTGCGCTACTTTCAATACACCTATCTGTGAGAATCAAATCTTGGTCCAGATCATGAGAGTGTGGAGGATGTTGATCCAACTCAATACAGGCAATGATTAGTTCTCTGATGTACTTGACTGCTTCAAGACCCGACATCATGTTCGCAAATATGTCTTTGTGCCTGATATCAAGCGAATCCAAAGGAGTCCCACATGAAAGCGGTGAAGCGGATTCTTCGTTACTTGAAGGGAAACCTAAACTTGGGTTATGGTATCCAACTGTCACACCCCGACTTGTAGCGGAAAAGGTGATCGGGGCATGATTGGGTTTTCATCAAAGCTCATGACATTTATTATAATGTTTCATACTTATTATTACAATTTTAAAGAAGATCATACAATCAAATCATACAAGTACAACATGTTCTATACATCTTTCTAGACTTCATTATTTTTCTTCTAAGGCACTTTCCTATGTGTTCCTTTCTTCATCCTGTCCACCTGTATCATGTGTAAAAATGGTTTTTGGGTCAACAAAAAGTTGGCGAGTGAATTCTATGAAAAACATTTAAACGTGTTTATTGTATTGATTATAAAATAAAGTGCATAACCACATATGAGTAAATGTAGATGTAAATTTATTCACAATACACATAATATTAAATATTGCACACACATACAACAATTGATTGTTTTGAGGCACGAGTTGTTCAACTGTCTCCTACGAGGAACTGATGGGCCTAATGAATGAGTTTTAAGGCACGCGTTGTTCAACTCGTCTTCCACGAGGAACTGATGGGCCTAACAAATAATTTGCATACAACTTGACAATATGTAATACATAACAACAAACAATATTTACATTCTAAGTTTAGATCATAATATGGTATAGCACGAGTTTGAATAAGCGAATTAGTTTAAGCGACACATGCTACACCCCAAAACATGAATAAAAAGGGGAATTTGTAAGAATTCACTCATAGTGGGTACGTTTCTTGGATTGATGATGAATGCGCACGAATTCGGATTTAATCGGCAAGGGAACTAACCTAAATAATAACATAATAGTTCGATAAATAAATAAACTTTTATTTGAGATTAATATTTTTAATTAGTGTTCTTTATGGGATTGTTAGGTTTATTTTTGTGAGTTCACGGAAATTTTCTAACTTTAAAAATATTATTTTTAAGTATTTTTAATTGATTTTTAAATAAAATAAATAAATAAAAGAAAATAAAAGTTTTGACTTTTTGACCAGTTGACCGTTGACCCGTTGACCGTTGACCGTTTGACTGTTGACCGGTTCGGTCGTGTATTTGTTTGCACTGAGTGAGGTTCGAACTTGTGACCTCCCGTACGCGTGCACGCAGCTCTACCAACTGAGCTACGTGTCTAACCCGAAATATTTCTGTTTTTAATTATATATATATACAAATTAGATAAATCCATTTCTGTCCTTATTTAAAAACTTGAAAATTGCCAGAACCGGTGCGATAGCCTGGACTCGAACCCGCGACATGTTTAATGTTTTTGCACACAGTTCACCACTGGACTGTATGTCTACCTTGGTTATTATTCCGGTTTTTATTATACTTATATACTATTTAGATTTATCCAGAAATCATTTACTTAAAAATAATTTTAATTATATCAAACCGGTGCACATAACAGGACTCGAACTCGGGACCTGTTGTTTAACATTGCACACAGTCCACCGTTGGACTGTGTGTCTAACCTGGTTAGAATACTGGTTTTTATTAAACTTAAATACTAACAGAAAGGTTCCGTATTTGGGTTTTATAAAAAGGGTTGAACATTGTGACGAATCGGAACAAGGACAGACTCGAACTCGGTACCTCTATGTTTCAAATGCACACAGTCCACCGCTGGACTGTGTGTCTAACCCGAGATATAACTCAATTTATATTATATATATACGCAATCCAAAACTTCATCTTCTTCGTAAACTTTACCCAGAAACCAATCCCGACTGTTTCGATACATTCATCAATTTCTTTAGTAAATTGTAATTAACTACATATGAGATTAATAAAAATGAGAGAGATTAGGTGTAAGGTATACTGAATAGAGATCCCCTGTTTCTCCGGCGAGATTCCGATAACAGCAGGTTATTCCGGCGACGTGTATCTTGCGGCAGAGGATCTTCAGAAAGTTTGAGGTGAGTGTGGGTGACTTCGGTATGAGCTCTAGATGTTCTTTTTATAAAGTAAGGCAACAGAGATGGAAGGGGTTCGGTTTTCCGGCGACTTGCAGAGAATTCCGGCGAGTATGATGTTCTCCGATGATCAAGAACTTTTGAACAGAGTGTGAGAGTTGAGAGTGTAGATTGGATAAAAGTGAGCGAGCTAGGAAAGATCGCACAGGGTATGTAAGAACTTCTTCAACCGGTTTGGATTTTCGGTTTCGAACGGAAATTATGGTCCATGAATGAAATTGATTGAGTTTTCGGTTATAACTGACGTTAGTCATCAGTTATACTTGCTTAATTCCGGAGTCAAAAGAAACAGTCGTGGACTCGCGTAGTTTCCGGCGTCTGCGGATTTGGGCGCGCTGGTTTTGAGTTTCGAGTTTTATATTAAGTATTAATTGTTTCAGTATTATTCCAAACTAAGCGTGTGGCGGAGTGGTGTGTTGGTTGTTTGGTGAACTAGCTGACCCGGGTTCGAAACCCGGCAGCTTGTTATTATTTTTTTTCCACAAATTTTTAACCTTTAATAATTATAGTTTTTAAATACTAAAATGTTTATTAATTATGTATTGTTTAAAATTAGTTTGAGCTTTAAATATGCAACAAAATTTTTAACTGATTATTCGGTTAATAAACGAAGCGGGTTTGGTTAACCCGGTTTTTGACGGATGTTACAGTATCCCCTACTTTTAGAAATTTCGTCCCGAAATTTAAGTAGTGACGTGTTTGACTCAAAAGGATGGTGTTTTAATTTGACAGTTACATACTTAGAAGGGGGTAAGAGTTTAAATTTTGTTTGAGGCGGTAACGTTCCTTGTAAGGGTTGAATACCCTGCTACAGGAATCGCTTTTTGTTGCCTACGATAAAGAATATTGATAAAGAGAGTTGATTGACTAAGTATGATTTCATGCGCAAGAGTTTTGATACGTTTGGAAAGATAAGGTTATATCCTAAAACAAAACTTCTACTACTAAAACCTACATGGAACCTCTCATAATCGCCTGACAATGCCTCTGATCCTTTGACAAGAATACTTATATATAGGAAGTACCAGCGGCGTATCCACCATATTCTTGTCAAATTTTCATTAGCTTTATCAGTAAATTATGATTAGTTCTATGTGACTCTAAACACAACAACCAAAACTTGAGTCTTAATTCTGAAAGTATACATGTTTGAATGATGACAGTACCTCTTTCGTTTGTTATAATGAAGAGGTTAGTCTATGTAGAAGTGAGACACAGCCCAACTTCTTTGAATGATGAGATTGAAATACGTTGAGATGTATGATGATATGAATGCTAAATCAGTGAGTATAAAACAAACTTCAACCAAGACTTTACTAAATCCTACATGGAACTTCTCATAACCGCCTGACAATGCCTCTGATCCTTTGGCAAGAATACTTATATATAGGAAGTACCAGCGGCGTATCCACCATATTCTTGTCAAATTTTCATTGGCTTTATCAGCAAGTTATGATTAGTTTGTGTGACTCTAAAATATAAACAAACACAACAACCAAAGCTTGAGTCTTAATTCTGATAGTATACATGTTTGAATGATGACAGTACCTCTCTCGTTTGTTATGATGGAGAGGTTAGTCTATGTAGAAGTGAGACACAGCCCAACTTCTTTGAATAATGAGATTGAAATACGTTGAGATGTATGATGATATGAATGTTAAATCAATGAGTATAAAACAAAACTGAAATAGTAATTCACATTAAGATTCTTGGATAAAATTTCCAATTTATAATTGAGATACATGAAGATTGAGATAACATAATGAAAAACATAAAAACTAAGCGGTTGGAGTTGAATCTTGATTTTTGGTGAAGAAAACTAGTTGGGTGGTTCGTTTGGGCCGTTATTATCTTCAACAGGATTGGCGTTGGTGTTGTAAACTCTTCCTCTTGCTGGCGGTGGAGCTGGGTTTGCTTGATTTGTTTGGTTAACTGGGTTTGCTTGAGCTTGGGCGTTTATGATGTTAACCAATCGAGGGCACGTGTTTCTAAAGTGGGTAGGGTCGCCACAATTGAAACAAGCTCGAACATATGGGAACATGGGGTATTGGGGTTGTTGATATGTTTTGATCATGTTTTGAGTAGGGGGTGAGGTTTGGTTTTGAGAGGTGCGGCAAGCCTTGCTCAAATGACCATAGCGTCCACAATTCGCACATAGTCGACAAGGTAAGGTAGATGGATGGTGATAAAAACAGGTGTTACATTGAGGGTGAGGTCCAAGGTAAGGTTTCTTATTTGG
This sequence comes from Scalesia atractyloides, assembly GCA_947069175.1. NCBI lineage: Eukaryota > Viridiplantae > Streptophyta > Magnoliopsida > Asterales > Asteraceae > Scalesia > Scalesia atractyloides. The sequence continues at coordinate 76,931,516 of CAMTDV010000022.1, read as the reverse complement.
GTAAGTTGAGTTAGGTGCTACTTGAGTGATTGGGATGGCTTGGAGGGGTATGGCTTGTGAAGCTGGTTGATGGTGCTGGGTGACAGCGAATATTTGCCCATCTCGTTTTCTCTTAGAAATGGGTTGTGAAGAGGATTCGGTTCGGGTGGAGTTTGAGGTTTCGGTTGATGTTTTATCCTTCTTCTTCTCCTCCGTGAAGTCTTTATTACGTATGCGGTTTTCAATGATCTCTGTAGCTAACTCCATTGCTGCTTCCAAAGTTGCAGGTGTGGTACTTATTACAGAGTCTTGAATTTTTGAAGGAAGTCCTCGAATGTAGTGCTCGATCAAACGGTAAAGAGGAGTGAACAAGTTGGGAACCATTTGGTTTAACTCGAGAAATCTCTTGTTGTATGTGGTGTGGTCGCCTTCCTTTTGTTTCAAAGAATAGGACTCATCCTCCAATTTCTTGATTTCGCTTCTTGGGCAAAACCGTCTTGTCATTATTTCCTTCAACTCTTCCCAAGTTAAAGTCATAGCATCTTCAACACCTCGTTTGGCCTTCTTTGTATTCCACCATGTAAGTGCTATTCCAAGTAAACGACCAGTAGCATATCGCACTTTGCGATCATCAGGGCAATCGCAATTTAGGAAAGTGTTTTCCATTTCTTCAAACCAATGGAGGAGAGCGGTGACACCTTCAGTCCCTTCGTATTTTGGAGGGTCGCAGGATTTGAAATGCTTGAAGGTGCATTTTGTGGTATTTGGGGGAGGGTTGATAACATTTTGATCTTCTTGGTTGACGGGATTAGCGGTAAGGGCTAGTTGAACTTGAACTACAATGTTGGATATTACGGCAGCCATTTGTTGAGCGATTTGGGCAGCCATGCGCTCGCGGGCTTTTCCTGATCTCATCTTCCTACGAGCGAGACTAGAAGACATCTACAAGGAATACATATCAAGAGTATGAGTTGGACGTTTTACGGGTCATGTGTCGTATTTAGGAATGAACATTCATAAAATAAATATAGAATAATAAATCTACTACATCCATAGGATGTCTTGGGCTTTGCTCATAATTGGGCTTTGCATGCCGCCATACATTACCTTCGTAATCATGTGGGCCCCCATGATTACCGGGTTTTTCATATGGTTCGCATGTGTTAGCCTTGTTACGTACACTAAAACCCGGAGAAAATCGAGAAATATGTATGTAACGTATGATATTCGGAATGTATCCAGGTGTGGACACGGTGACAACTCAAAGTGGGGTTAGTTCGAACGACGTTTGGTGTGGCATGCTTTGGCCTAATAGGTCCTTCGTACTCTCATCGTTAGTCCCCAGGTAGGCAAACTGGTCTGTTATATTGGATTTATACGAATGCCAACCTAGACAGGACGTTCCGACTACCGGTACTTGTACCCTTACAGTTACTACATGCCCGTCGCAGAACTTACTTTGATGAGATTTGAAAAATGAAAAATGCGACAAAATCTTGAATAACGGAAGTATGAAGGTGGTTTGAATATGTGAACATTGTAATATGTATGATGAATGTGTATGTAAGTATGTATGTTTGACTGTAAGTATAATTCACTATGTATCACAAAATGTAATATTGGAAGTGTTTGCATGCATTTGTATATGTAATAAATATGAAAGAAATAAACATCATGAGTTTGCATGTAACCACATAAACAATTAAAATCTAATCAACTATAGTATAGGCTCCAAGGTTCTAATAACCTATCCTATATCCCTATAGTCAAAAGCTCTTATACCAATCTGTCACACCCCGACCTGCAACGGAAAAGGTGATCGGGCATGATTGGGTTTTCATCAAAGCTCATGACATTTATTATAATGTTTCATATTTATTATTACAATTTTAAATAAGATCATACAATCAAATCATAAAAGTACAACATGTTCTATACATCTTTCTAGACTTCATTATTTTTCTTCTAAGGCACTTTCCTATGTGTTCCTTTCTTCATCCTGTCCACCTGTATCATGTGTAAAAATGGTTTTTGGGTCAACAAAAAGTTGGCGAGTGAATTCTATGAAAAACATTTAAACGTGTTTATTGTATTGATTATAAAATAAAGTGCATAACCACATATGAGTAAATGTAGATGTAAATTTATTCATAATACACATAATATTAAATATTGCACACACATACAACAATTGATTGTTTTGAGGCACGCGTTATTCAACTCGTCTCCCACGAGGAACTGATGGGCCTAATGAATGAGTTTTGAGGCACGCGTTGTTCTACGAACTGATGGGCCTAATGAATGAGTTTTAAGGCACGCGTTGTTCAACTCGTCTTCCACGAGGAACTGATGGGCCTAACAAATAATTTGCATACAACTTGACAATATGTAATACATAACAACAAACAATATTTACATTCTAAGTTTAGATCATAATATGGTATAGCACGAGTTTGAATAAGCGAATTAGTTTAAGCGACACATGCTACACCCCAAAACATGAATAAAAAGGGGAATTTGTAAGAATTCACTCATAGTGGGTACGTTTCTTGGATTGATGATGAATGCGCACGAATTCGGATTTAATCGGCAAGGGAACTAACCTAAATAATAACATAATAGTTCGATAAATAAATAAACTTTTATTTGAGATTAATATTTTTAATTAGTGTTCTTTATGGGATTGTTAGGTTTATTTTTGTGAGTTCACGGAAATTTTCTAACTTTAAAAATATTATTTTTAAGTATTTTTAATTGATTTTTAAATAAAATAAATAAATAAAAGAAAATAAAAGTTTTGACTTTTTGACCAGTTGACCGTTGACCCGTTGACCGTTGACCGTTTGACTGTTGACCGGTTCGGTCGTGTATTTGTTTGCACTGAGTGAGGTTCGAACTTGTGACCTCCCGTACGCGTGCACGCAGCTCTACCAACTGAGCTACGTGTCTAACCCGAAATATTTCTGTTTTTAATTATATATATATACAAATTAGATAAATCCATTTCTGTCCTTATTTAAAAACTTGAAAATTGCCAGAACCGGTGCGATAGCCTGGACTCGAACCCGCGACATGTTTAATGTTTTTGCACACAGTTCACCACTGGACTGTATGTCTACCTTGGTTATTATTCCGGTTTTTATTATACTTATATACTATTTAGATTTATCCAGAAATCATTTACTTAAAAATAATTTTAATTATATCAAACCGGTGCACATAACAGGACTCGAACTCGGGACCTGTTGTTTAACATTGCACACAGTCCACCGTTGGACTGTGTGTCTAACCTGGTTAGAATACTGGTTTTTATTAAACTTAAATACTAACAGAAAGGTTCCGTATTTGGGTTTTATAAAAAGGGTTGAACATTGTGACGAATCGGAACAAGGACAGACTCGAACTCGGTACCTCTATGTTTCAAATGCACACAGTCCACCGCTGGACTGTGTGTCTAACCCGAGATATAACTCAATTTATATTATATATATACGCAATCCAAAACTTCATCTTCTTCGTAAACTTTACCCAGAAACCAATCCCGACTGTTTCGATACATTCATCAATTTCTTTAGTAAATTGTAATTAACTACATATGAGATTAATAAAAATGAGAGAGATTAGGTGTAAGGTATACTGAATAGAGATCCCCTGTTTCTCCGGCGAGATTCCGATAACAGCAGGTTATTCCGGCGACGTGTATCTTGCGGCAGAGGATCTTCAGAAAGTTTGAGGTGAGTGTGGGTGACTTCGGTATGAGCTCTAGATGTTCTTTTTATAAAGTAAGGCAACAGAGATGGAAGGGGTTCGGTTTTCCGGCGACTTGCAGAGAATTCCGGCGAGTATGATGTTCTCCGATGATCAAGAACTTTTGAACAGAGTGTGAGAGTTGAGAGTGTAGATTGGATAAAAGTGAGCGAGCTAGGAAAGATCGCACAGGGTATGTAAGAACTTCTTCAACCGGTTTGGATTTTCGGTTTCGAACGGAAATTATGGTCCATGAATGAAATTGATTGAGTTTTCGGTTATAACTGACGTTAGTCATCAGTTATACTTGCTTAATTCCGGAGTCAAAAGAAACAGTCGTGGACTCGCGTAGTTTCCGGCGTCTGCGGATTTGGGCGCGCTGGTTTTGAGTTTCGAGTTTTATATTAAGTATTAATTGTTTCAGTATTATTCCAAACTAAGCGTGTGGCGGAGTGGTGTGTTGGTTGTTTGGTGAACTAGCTGACCCGGGTTCGAAACCCGGCAGCTTGTTATTATTTTTTTTCCACAAATTTTTAACCTTTAATAATTATAGTTTTTAAATACTAAAATGTTTATTAATTATGTATTGTTTAAAATTAGTTTGAGCTTTAAATATGCAACAAAATTTTTAACTGATTATTCGGTTAATAAACGAAGCGGGTTTGGTTAACCCGGTTTTTGACGGATGTTACAGTATCCCCTACTTTTAGAAATTTCGTCCCGAAATTTAAGTAGTGACGTGTTTGACTCAAAAGGATGGTGTTTTAATTTGACAGTTACATACTTAGAAGGGGGTAAGAGTTTAAATTTTGTTTGAGGCGGTAACGTTCCTTGTAAGGGTTGAATACCCTGCTACAGGAATCGCTTTTTGTTGCCTACGATAAAGAATATTGATAAAGAGAGTTGATTGACTAAGTATGATTTCATGCGCAAGAGTTTTGATACGTTTGGAAAGATAAGGTTATATCCTAAAACAAAACTTCTACTACTAAAACCTACATGGAACCTCTCATAATCGCCTGACAATGCCTCTGATCCTTTGACAAGAATACTTATATATAGGAAGTACCAGCGGCGTATCCACCATATTCTTGTCAAATTTTCATTAGCTTTATCAGTAAATTATGATTAGTTCTATGTGACTCTAAACACAACAACCAAAACTTGAGTCTTAATTCTGAAAGTATACATGTTTGAATGATGACAGTACCTCTTTCGTTTGTTATAATGAAGAGGTTAGTCTATGTAGAAGTGAGACACAGCCCAACTTCTTTGAATGATGAGATTGAAATACGTTGAGATGTATGATGATATGAATGCTAAATCAGTGAGTATAAAACAAACTTCAACCAAGACTTTACTAAATCCTACATGGAACTTCTCATAACCGCCTGACAATGCCTCTGATCCTTTGGCAAGAATACTTATATATAGGAAGTACCAGCGGCGTATCCACCATATTCTTGTCAAATTTTCATTGGCTTTATCAGCAAGTTATGATTAGTTTGTGTGACTCTAAAACATAAACAAACACAACAACCAAAGCTTGAGTCTTAATTCTGATAGTATACATGTTTGAATGATGACAGTACCTCTCTCGTTTGTTATGATGGAGAGGTTAGTCTATGTAGAAGTGAGACACAGCCCAACTTCTTTGAATAATGAGATTGAAATACGTTGAGATGTATGATGATATGAATGTTAAATCAATGAGTATAAAACAAAACTGAAATAGTAATTCACATTAAGATTCTTGGATAAAATTTCCAATTTATAATTGAGATACATGAAGATTGAGATAACATAATGAAAAACATAAAAACTAAGCGGTTGGAGTTGAATCTTGATTTTTGGTGAAGAAAACTAGTTGGGTGGTTCGTTTGGGCCGTTATTATCTTCAACAGGATTGGCGTTGGTGTTGTAAACTCTTCCTCTTGCTGGCGGTGGAGCTGGGTTTGCTTGATTTGTTTGGTTAACTGGGTTTGCTTGAGCTTGGGCGTTTATGATGTTAACCAATCGAGGGCACGTGTTTCTAAAGTGGGTAGGGTCGCCACAATTGAAACAAGCTCGAACATATGGGAACATGGGGTATTGGGGTTGTTGATATGTTTTGATCATGTTTTGAGTAGGGGGTGAGGTTTGGTTTTGAGAGGTGCGGCAAGCCTTGCTCAAATGACCATAGCGTCCACAATTCGCACATAGTCGACAAGGTAAGGTAGATGGATGGTGATAAAAACAGGTGTTACATTGAGGGTGAGGTCCAAGGTAAGGTTTCTTATTTGGGTAAGTTGAGTTAGGTGCTACTTGAGTGATTGGGATGGCTTGGAGGGGTATGGCTTGTGAAGCTGGTTGATGGTGCTGGGTGACAGCGAATATTTGCCCATCTCGTTTTCTCTTAGAAATGGGTTGTGAAGAGGATTCGGTTCGGGTGGAGTTTGAGGTTTCGGTTGATGTTTTATCCTTCTTCTTCTCCTCCGTGAAGTCTTTATTACGTATGCGGTTTTCAATGATCTCTGTAGCTAACTCCATTGCTGCTTCCAAAGTTGCAGGTGTGGTACTTATTACAGAGTCTTGAATTTTTGAAGGAAGTCCTCGAATGTAGTGCTCGATCAAACGGTAAAGAGGAGTGAACAAGTTGGGAACCATTTGGTTTAACTCGAGAAATCTCTTGTTGTATGTGGTGTGGTCGCCTTCCTTTTGTTTCAAAGAATAGGACTCATCCTCCAATTTCTTGATTTCGCTTCTTGGGCAAAACCGTCTTGTCATTATTTCCTTCAACTCTTCCCAAGTTAAAGTCATAGCATCTTCAACACCTCGTTTGGCCTTCTTTGTATTCCACCATGTAAGTGCTATTCCAAGTAAACGACCAGTAGCATATCGCACTTTGCGATCATCAGGGCAATCGCAATTTAGGAAAGTGTTTTCCATTTCTTCAAACCAATGGAGGAGAGCGGTGACACCTTCAGTCCCTTCGTATTTTGGAGGGTCGCAGGATTTGAAATGCTTGAAGGTGCATTTTGTGGTATTTGGGGGAGGGTTGATAACATTTTGATCTTCTTGGTTGACGGGATTAGCGGTAAGGGCTAGTTGAACTTGAACTACAATGTTGGATATTACGGCAGCCATTTGTTGAGCGATTTGGGCAGCCATGCGCTCGCGGGCTTTTCCTGATCTCATCTTCCTACGAGCGAGACTAGAAGACATCTACAAGGAATACATATCAAGAGTATGAGTTGGACGTTTTACGGGTCATGTGTCGTATTTAGGAATGAACATTCATAAAATAAATATAGAATAATAAATCTACTACATCCATAGGATGTCTTGGGCTTTGCTCATAATTGGGCTTTGCATGCCGCCATACATTACCTTCGTAATCATGTGGGCCCCCATGATTACCGGGTTTTTCATATGGTTCGCATGTGTTAGCCTTGTTACGTACACTAAAACCCGGAGAAAATCGAGAAATATGTATGTAACGTATGATATTCGGAATGTATCCAGGTGTGGACACGGTGACAACTCAAAGTGGGGTTAGTTCGAACGACGTTTGGTGTGGCATGCTTTGGCCTAATAGGTCCTTCGTACTCTCATCGTTAGTCCCCAGGTAGGCAAACTGGTCTGTTATATTGGATTTATACGAATGCCAACCTAGACAGGACGTTCCGACTACCGGTACTTGTACCCTTACAGTTACTACATGCCCGTCGCAGAACTTACTTTGATGAGATTTGAAAAATGAAAAATGCGACAAAATCTTGAATAACGGAAGTATGAAGGTGGTTTGAATATGTGAACATTGTAATATGTATGATGAATGTGTATGTAAGTATGTATGTTTGACTGTAAGTATAATTCACTATGTATCACAAAATGTAATATTGGAAGTGTTTGCATGCATTTGTATATGTAATAAATATGAAAGAAATAAACATCATGAGTTTGCATGTAACCACATAAACAATTAAAATCTAATCAACTATAGTATAGGCTCCAAGGTTCTAATAACCTATCCTATATCCCTATAGTCAAAAGCTCTTATACCAATCTGTCACACCCCGACCTGCAACGGAAAAGGTGATCGGGGCATGATTGGGTTTTCATCAAAGCTCATGACATTTATTATAATGTTTCATATTTATTATTACAATTTTAAATAAGATCATACAATCAAATCATAAAAGTACAACATGTTCTATACATCTTTCTAGACTTCATTATTTTTCTTCTAAGGCACTTTCCTATGTGTTCCTTTCTTCATCCTGTCCACCTGTATCATGTGTAAAAATGGTTTTTTGGGTCAACAAAAAGTTGGCGAGTGAATTCTATGAAAAACATTTAAACGTGTTTATTGTATTGATTATAAAATAAAGTGCATAACCACATATGAGTAAATGTAGATGTAAATTTATTCATAATACACATAATATTAAATATTGCACACACATACAACAATTGATTGTTTTGAGGCACGCGTTATTCAACTCGTCTCCCACGAGGAACTGATGGGCCTAATGAATGAGTTTTGAGGCACGCGTTGTTCTACGAACTGATGGGCCTAATGAATGAGTTTTAAGGCACGCGTTGTTCAACTCGTCTTCCACGAGGAACTGATGGGCCTAACAAATAATTTGCATACAACTTGACAATATGTAATACATAACAACAAACAATATTTACATTCTAAGTTTAGATCATAATATGGTATAGCACGAGTTTGAATAAGCGAATTAGTTTAAGCGACACATGCTACACCCCAAAACATGAATAAAAAGGGGAATTTGTAAGAATTCACTCATAGTGGGTACGTTTCTTGGATTGATGATGAATGCGCACGAATTCGGATTTAATCGGCAAGGGAACTAACCTAAATAATAACATAATAGTTCGATAAATAAATAAACTTTTATTTGAGATTAATATTTTTAATTAGTGTTCTTTATGGGATTGTTAGGTTTATTTTTGTGAGTTCACGGAAATTTTCTAACTTTAAAAATATTATTTTTAAGTATTTTTAATTGATTTTTAAATAAAATAAATAAATAAAAGAAAATAAAAGTTTTGACTTTTTGACCAGTTGACCGTTAACCCGTTGACCGTTGACCGTTTGACTGTTGACCGGTTCGGTCGTGTATTTGTTTGCACTGAGTGAGGTTCGAACTTGTGACCTCCCGTACGCGTGCACGCAGCTCTACCAACTGAGCTACGTGTCTAACCCGAAATATTTCTGTTTTTAATTATATATATATACAAATTAGATAAATCCATTTCTGTCCTTATTTAAAAACTTGAAAATTGCCAGAACCGGTGCGATAGCCTGGACTCGAACCCGCGACATGTTTAATGTTTTTGCACACAGTTCACCACTGGACTGTATGTCTACCTTGGTTATTATTCCGGTTTTTATTATACTTATATACTATTTAGATTTATCCAGAAATCATTTACTTAAAAATAATTTTAATTATATCAAACCGGTGCACATAACAGGACTCGAACTCGGGACCTGTTGTTTAACATTGCACACAGTCCACCGTTGGACTGTGTGTCTAACCTGGTTAGAATACTGGTTTTTATTAAACTTAAATACTAACAGAAAGGTTCCGTATTTGGGTTTTATAAAAAGGGTTGAACATTGTGACGAATCGGAACAAGGACAGACTCGAACTCGGTACCTCTATGTTTCAAATGCACACAGTCCACCGCTGGACTGTGTGTCTAACCCGAGATATAACTCAATTTATATTATATATATACGCAATCCAAAACTTCATCTTCTTCGTAAACTTTACCCAGAAACCAATCCCGACTGTTTCGATACATTCATCAATTTCTTTAGTAAATTGTAATTAACTACATATGAGATTAATAAAAATGAGAGAGATTAGGTGTAAGGTATACTGAATAGAGATCCCCTGTTTCTCCGGCGAGATTCCGATAACAGCAGGTTATTCCGGCGACGTGTATCTTGCGGCAGAGGATCTTCAGAAAGTTTGAGGTGAGTGTGGGTGACTTCGGTATGAGCTCTAGATGTTCTTTTTATAAAGTAAGGCAACAGAGATGGAAGGGGTTCGGTTTTCCGGCGACTTGCAGAGAATTCCGGCGAGTATGATGTTCTCCGATGATCAAGAACTTTTGAACAGAGTGTGAGAGTTGAGAGTGTAGATTGGATAAAAGTGAGCGAGCTAGGAAAGATCGCACAGGGTATGTAAGAACTTCTTCAACCGGTTTGGATTTTCGGTTTCGAACGGAAATTATGGTCCATGAATGAAATTGATTGAGTTTTCGGTTATAACTGACGTTAGTCATCAGTTATACTTGCTTAATTCCGGAGTCAAAAGAAACAGTCGTGGACTCGCGTAGTTTCCGGCGTCTGCGGATTTGGGCGCGCTGGTTTTGAGTTTCGAGTTTTATATTAAGTATTAATTGTTTCAGTATTATTCCAAACTAAGCGTGTGGCGGAGTGGTGTGTTGGTTGTTTGGTGAACTAGCTGACCCGGGTTCGAAACCCGGCAGCTTGTTATTATTTTTTTTCCACAAATTTTTAACCTTTAATAATTATAGTTTTTAAATACTAAAATGTTTATTAATTATGTATTGTTTAAAATTAGTTTGAGCTTTAAATATGCAACAAAATTTTTAACTGATTATTCGGTTAATAAACGAAGCGGGTTTGGTTAACCCGGTTTTTGACGGATGTTACAGTATCCCCTACTTTTAGAAATTTCGTCCCGAAATTTAAGTAGTGACGTGTTTGACTCAAAAGGATGGTGTTTTAATTTGACAGTTACATACTTAGAAGGGGGTAAGAGTTTAAATTTTGTTTGAGGCGGTAACGTTCCTTGTAAGGGTTGAATACCCTGCTACAGGAATCGCTTTTTGTTGCCTACGATAAAGAATATTGATAAAGAGAGTTGATTGACTAAGTATGATTTCATGCGCAAGAGTTTTGATACGTTTGGAAAGATAAGGTTATATCCTAAAACAAAACTTCTACTACTAAAACCTACATGGAACCTCTCATAATCGCCTGACAATGCCTCTGATCCTTTGACAAGAATACTTATATATAGGAAGTACCAGCGGCGTATCCACCATATTCTTGTCAAATTTTCATTAGCTTTATCAGTAAATTATGATTAGTTCTATGTGACTCTAAACACAACAACCAAAACTTGAGTCTTAATTCTGAAAGTATACATGTTTGAATGATGACAGTACCTCTTTCGTTTGTTATAATGAAGAGGTTAGTCTATGTAGAAGTGAGACACAGCCCAACTTCTTTGAATGATGAGATTGAAATACGTTGAGATGTATGATGATATGAATGCTAAATCAGTGAGTATAAAACAAACTTCAACCAAGACTTTACTAAATCCTACATGGAACTTCTCATAACCGCCTGACAATGCCTCTGATCCTTTGGCAAGAATACTTATATATAGGAAGTACCAGCGGCGTATCCACCATATTCTTGTCAAATTTTCATTGGCTTTATCAGCAAGTTATGATTAGTTTGTGTGACTCTAAAACATAAACAAACACAACAACCAAAGCTTGAGTCTTAATTCTGATAGTATACATGTTTGAATGATGACAGTACCTCTCTCGTTTGTTATGATGGAGAGGTTAGTCTATGTAGAAGTGAGACACAGCCCAACTTCTTTGAATAATGAGATTGAAATACGTTGAGATGTATGATGATATGAATGTTAAATCAATGAGTATAAAACAAAACTGAAATAGTAATTCGCATTAAGATTCTTGGATAAAATTTCCAATTTATAATTGAGATACATGAAGATTGAGATAACATAATGAAAAACATAAAAACTAAGCGGTTGGAGTTGAATCTTGATTTTTGGTGAAGAAAACTAGTTGGGTGGTTCGTTTGGGCCGTTATTATCTTCAACAGGATTGGCGTTGGTGTTGTAAACTCTTCCTCTTGCTGGCGGTGGAGCTGGGTTTGCTTGATTTGTTTGGTTAACTGGGTTTGCTTGAGCTTGGGCGTTTATGATGTTAACCAATCGAGGGCACGTGTTTCTAAAGTGGGTAGGGTCGCCACAATTGAAACAAGCTCGAACATATGGGAACATGGGGTATTGGGGTTGTTGATATGTTTTGATCATGTTTTGAGTAGGGGGTGAGGTTTGGTTTTGAGAGGTGCGGCAAGCCTTGCTCAAATGACCATAGAGTCCACAATTCGCACATAGTCGACAAGGTAAGGTAGATGGATGGTGATAAAAACAGGTGTTACATTGAGGGTGAGGTCCAAGGTAAGGTTTCTTATTTGGGTAAGTTGAGTTAGGTGCTACTTGAGTGATTGGGATGGCTTGGAGGGGTATGGCTTGTGAAGCTGGTTAATGGTGCTGGGTGACAGCGAATATTTGCCCATCTCGTACTAAGTGTGAAATATACACTGACCACAAAAGTCTTCAGCATATCTTCAATCAAAAAGAGTTAAATATGAGGCAACGAAGATGGGTCGAACTCCTAAATGATTACGACTGTGAAATTAGATACCACCCTGGTAAAGCAAATGTGGTGGCTGATACACTTAGTCGAAAGGGTTATGCGAACTCCATTCATCTTCTATGTTCGCAAATTATAACCGATATTAAAGATCAAATTCGAGAAGCTCAACACGTTTTGATAACAGAAGAAGACGTACGAAAAGAGATGTCCTGTGGAGCCGAGCTAAAACTTGAAACTAAATCGGACGGTATTCTGTATTACCTAGATCGTATCTGGATTCCTAACCACAACAATCTTCGTGAAACTCTCATGAATGAAGCTCACAAAACGCGATATTCTATACACCCAGGAGCCGATAAGATGTATCAAGACCTACGATACACCTATTGGTGGCCTGGAATGAAGAAAGATATTGCCGTTTTTGTTTCCAAGTGTCTCACATGTTCTAAGGTGAAGGCTGAACACCAAAGACCCTCAGGACTTCTAGTCCAACCGGAAATACCTGTATGGAAGTGGGAAAATATAACCATGGATTTCATTACCGTGTTACCTCGCACTTCTGGTGGGTATGACACTATATGGGTGATTATAGACCGACTTACAAAATCAGCTCACTTTATTCCTATTCGAGAAGATTTCAAGAACGAAAAGCTTGCTCGTATTTATATCAACGAAATCGTAAGCCGACATGGGGTACCATTAAGTATTATTTCTGATCGTGATGGTCGTTTCACCTCACGAACATGGCAAGCAGTACAATCCGCTATGGGCACTCGATTAGATCTCAGTACCGCCTATCATCCTCAAACTGATGGACAGCCTGAGCGCACCATTCAAACCCTTGAGGATATGCTTAGAGCATGTGTCATAGACTTCAAGGGAAATTGGGACGCCCACCTACCGTTAGTTGAATTTTCGTACAACAACAGCTATCATTCGAGCATCGGCATGGCACCTTTTGAAGCCTTATATGGTCGAAAGTGCCGATCTTCTGTTTGTTGGCACGAAATTGGGGAAGCACAAATTACTGGTCCAGAATTGATCCAAGAAACCACAGACAAGATTCATCAAATCCGAAACAATCTTCTAGCAGCTCAAAGTCGTCAAAAGAGTTATGCAGATAAACGACGGAAGCCCTTGGAGTTTAACATTGGTGATCATGTGCTTTTAAAAGTATCACCGTGGAAGGGAGTAGTTCGTTTTGGTCAAAAGGGGAAGCTAGCACCACGTTATGTAGGACCTTTCAAGATACTCGAAAGAGTAGGTCCTGTAGCATACAAGCTTGACCTACCGGAAGAACTCGACAGGATTCATCCCACATTCCACGTGTCGAACTTAAAGAAGTGCCTCGCTGATGAGAATCTCCATATTCCGCTGGAAGATATTCAGATTGATGAATCCATGCATTTTATTGAAAGACCAGTGGAGATCATGGACTACGGAGAAAAGCGTCTTCGACGAAGTCGCATTCCAATTGTTAGGGTACGCTGGGAGTCGAAACGGGGTCCTGAGTTTACTTGGGAACGTGAAGACTCAATGCGTGAAAAATACCCGCATCTTTTTCCTACTACTTCAACCATTTAAATTTCGGGACGAAATTCCTAAAAGTAGGGGATACTGTAACATTTGTAAAAAACGGGTCTCCAAAACCCGCTCCGTTTTGTAATCAAGTACCAAGTTATAAAAGTGCATTAATTATTTATGGTTATTTTGAGTTAAAACGATACATAATTAATAAATAAACCAAACTATAAAAATTATATTTGATAAAAAGTTAAAATAAAATAATTAAAAAATATATTAAGCTGCCGGGACTCGAACCCGGGTCAGCTGAGTCGCTACAACGACTTAACATTCCTTCACTAAACCACTCCGCCACAAAGTGTTTTCTGTTAACTCTAGGAAAACAAATGGAACTTATACACAAACTCAATTTAACCGATGATGCCATCTGAAAACCGGTAATCGGCAAACCAATCGTCAAATCGATTGTTTACCTACAATTTCAGTTATAACCGATGCACGACGGTTTCTAATTAAGTCAGAATTGATTGAACTTAAAGCTTCATCATTTTCGGTATTTGAAACCGAAAGTTCATCAAATCCCTGAATAACTCAAGCTTCAGTCCATCCTCGCGATTCAGAACTATCACAACAATACTCCAATTCCTTTTCGTCGCATTTTCAGACCATCTGAGCACCTAAAACAGTTCGCCGGAATTCTCTGCAAAAGTCGCCGGAAAACCGTATTCAACACAAACCGGTAAAATACTTCTCCTTTACGATTTCAATCTATTGTTAGAACTTTACTAACATTAACCCATCACTCAAAATCAACCACAGACGACATTGCTGGACTTTCTGTGTTCGCCGGAAAATTTCGGGAATTGCCGGAAACTCGTTAGTTATCGGTATGCACATTCCAACGTACTGATAATCAATACTCACTAGTTCAATTTCATATCTAATCCTTTAAATCTGTTGATAGATCCTCTCAGCCGAAGGTTCAAAAACAGAGCCGACAAGTTTCGCCGGACTCTCTGAAGAAGACAACCTGTTCGGTATCTTCATTCCCCAAACTGTTCGGTTTAATGCATTCAAACTAGTCATCATGTTTATTAACTAAATTAATCACGAATCGGATTGTTGATTGATATCTGCGTTTCGTAATGAAGAAGACGAGTTCAGTAACGAGTTAAGTTTAATTAAAATCGGAAGTTTAAACAGGTTAGACACACAGTCCAGCGGTGGACTGTGTGCAAACAACAACTATACACGTCCCGAGTTCGATCCTTGCTACACGCACGCCTTGTGTAATAACCTACCTTTTTGATCAAGAACTAAACCGGGTTAAAACAAATAGTTGTTAAGTATAATAAAAACCAAGAATATAACCGGGTTAGACACACAGTCCAGCGGTGGACTGTGTGCATCATGAACTACACGTCGCGCGTTCGAATCTCGTCACGAGCACCGGTCCAATGGAATTAAAACGTTTTTGCAAATAAAGGAATTTTCGGTTAATTCAAATAAGTGTATAAATATAATTAAAAACGAGTTTATAACGGGTTAGACACGTAGCTCAGTTGGTAGAGCTGCGTGCACGCGAACGGAAGGTCGCCGGTTCGAATCCCACCCGGCGCAGAATTATCCGCTGACCGAACCGGTCAACGGTCAACGGTCAATACTTAAAAAAATAATATTTTTTATATATTTTTATTTATTTAATTTAATTTAAAAATCAATTAAAAATACTTAAAAATAACATTTTTAAAGATAAAAAATAGCCATAAACTCACAAAAATATATCTAAAAACTTCATTAAAATCCTTAATAAAATCCATCCATCTAATATATTTTTCCATTATTATTTAGGTTAGTATTCCTCGTCGATCCGCTCATCTAAATCGTGCGCATCTCACCATCTCCAATTCAACGCACCCAATGTGAGTGAACCTTTCAAATTCCCCGTTTTAATCACGTTTTTCGGGTGTATCATGTGTCTTTGTTTATATACATATTATAACTAAACTATTGTGCATACATCATATCATGACATGTATATTTAGTTTGTTGCTGTTAAGTAGTTATTATTGATGCAAATTATTATTTCAGTACATGCAATTGCCGAGGCTGCCGCTCCCCAATTATGAGGTTTGAGCTTGTTCCCCATTTTATTATGCGGTTGAACCAGGCGTGCCCGCAACGATCGGCTCCGTTTGATTGAGCCTTGATCGCAAAGTTCATTTTACATTTCAGTACATGCAATACGATCGGCTCCGTTTGATTGAGCCTTGATCGCACAGTTCATTTTACATTTCAGTACATGCAATACGATCGGCTCCGTTTGATTGAGCCTTGATCGCACAGTTCATTTTACATTTCACTACATGCAATACGATCGGCTCCGTTTGATTGAGCCTTGATCGCACAGTTCATTTATGTTAGTTATCGTATGATATTGGTATGTTCATGTATGCTATCAAGTGTTATTGTATGTTATAATTGTAACTGCTATTTGCCAATGCTTGATTACTTACATTTGCTCTTTTATGATTATGCACAATATTTCGTTGATAAACTAACCATAAAATCATTATCAAATGTTTATCTAATAAGGTTCACTCGCCAACTTATGTTGACCCAAAAACTCCCATTTTACACATGATAGAGGTGAACCAGCAGCAGCTAGGAACACATAGGACCTGGATTAGAAGAATAAAACGATTTAGTATTGGGATTGTTATGTTTGTTTATTTCCTTTGTATTGAATGAACATGTTTGGATGTTTGAAAATGTAACTTTGACTTTATTAATTATGAAACATAATAGTAAATGTCATGTGCTTTGGTGATAACCCAATTATGCCCCGACTCTTATTTCCACTGCGGGTCGGGGTGTGACAGATTGGTATCAGAGCCATGACTATAGGGATATAGGATAGGTTATTAGACCCTTAGAGCCTATACTATAGTCGATTAGAAACTTATAAGAATTTTGCGTGTTATATGCCAAATTTCATGATGTTTATATGTTTTATGTTAAATGTTACGTTTGATATTGTACAAGCATGTTCATAAGTATGTATTATCAAATAATGCCTATCATGAAATCGTATGATCATAACATATCACAGCCATGAAAGCACACACCACATCATGATTGATTTTACAATGATTTTCGTGTTTTCAAATCTCATCAAAGTGAGTTCTCATGACGGGCATGTAGTAACTGGAAGGGTACTAGTACCGGTAGTCGGAACGTCCTGTCTAGGCTGGCATTCGTATAAATCCAAAATAAAGGACCAGTTTGCCTACCTGGGGACTAACGATGAGCGTACGAAGTACCTATTAGGCCAAAGCATGCTATACCAAACGTCGTGTAAGCTAATCCCACTTTGAGTTGTCATTGTGTCTACACCTGGACACGTTCCGACCAAACATCTCATGAACATATTTTGTGGTTTGCATTCGGGGGATGCGAGTGTTAAATTGCCAATACTAATGTGAATCCTACCAAGCCAATAGCCATGGGGGCCCACATGACTATGTAGGTGAAGGTATGGGGACATTTGAGGCCCAACATGAGCGAACCCAAGACATCCTATGGATGTAGTTGCATTATTGATATTTATGTTATTTTCATTTTCTTAAAGACACATGACACCTAAAAAGACACCATAAACTCACAATCTTCTCATTTTATGATCCTGTAGATGTCATCTAGACAGCATCGAAGGGGTAAAAGATCGGGAAAGACTCAGGAACGTTTGGCCACACATATCGCGAATCAAATGGCCACGATATTGCCTGACATCGTGGTACAAGTACAACAAGCCCTTGCTGCAAATCCTACTAACCCTCCTCAATAACAGGACCAGAACATCGACAACCCTCCTACCATCAAATTCTCTTACAAACATTTTAAGTCATGTGATCCTCCAAAATTCGAAGGGACTGAGGGAGTCACTGCTCTCCTACATTGGTTCGAGGAGATGGAAAACGTTTTCTTAAACTGCGATTGTCCTGAGGATCGCAAGGTTCGTTACGCCACCGGGAGACTACTTGGTGTAGCTCTCACTTGGTGGAATACTGAGAAAGGGAAGAGGGGAACTGAAGATGCGATGGCCTTAACTTGGGAGGAGTTAAGGGAAATCATGACTAGGCGTTTCTGTCCTAGAAGTGAAATTAAGAAGTTGAAGGATGAATTTCATGCCTTAAAGCAAAAGGAGGGTGATCACTCTACTTACAACAAGAGGTTCTTGAGTTGAACCAAATGGTTCCAAACTTATTCACTCCAACCTATCGTCTGATCGAACATTATATTCGAGGACTTCCCTCGAAAATTCAAGATTCGGTTCTCAGCGTTTCACCGGTAACACTCGAAGCTGCCATGGAGTTGGCAACTGAACTGACCGAAAACCGAATTCGCAATGGGAAGTTCAAAGAAGAGAAGAAGAAAGCCCCTGTTGAGGGACAAACCTCAAACCACCCCATTCCTTCCTCTAAGTTTGCTAACAAGAGGAAGCGTAACACCAGGAATTTTGCAGTCACCCAAACCAACACCTCTATTCCTGTTGCACCCATCACTCAAGTCACTCCTTCACCCGCGCCATACAGAAAACCCTACACAGGCCCATTACCAAAGTGTAACCGTTGTCAGTATCACCACTCCCCTGATCATCCTTGCCAATACTGCACCGGCTGCGGTCGCGCAGGACATACTGTTCAAAACTGCCGCATGCTTCAACGAACAAACCGCCACCAACCTTTAACCCAAACCCACCAACAGTTAATGGGTCAAGCACAACAACAACTACCATTTCCACCCACCCAACATTTAGCCCAAACATACTATCAACCCAATTACCCTATGGGCCAACCTATGCGGGCTTGTTTCAATTGCGGCGACCCAAGTCATTTCAGAAACACATGTCCAAGGCTGGTTAATATTATTCATGCTCAGGCCCAAGCCAACCCTGTGAATCAAGCGAACCAAGCTCCTCCACCTGCTAGAGGAAGAGCTTTCAATATTAACGCGAACCAGGCCAGAGCTGACGGCAATGTGGTCAACGGTACGTTTCTTATAAATGGTAGATATGCCTCTATGTTATTTGATACTGGTGCGGATAGAAGTTTCGTGTCATTAGAATTTGAACCTATCTTAAGCAAAAATCGGGATAAGCTCGCGGAATCCATAACGTGGAATTTGCGGACGGAAAACCAGTTTCATTAGACTCTATTTTACGCAACTATACACTCACCTTAAAAGACCACGATTTCTCAGTCGACCTTATTCCTATGAAGCTGGGAAGTTTCGACATCATAATCGGTATGGATTGGCTCAGTCAACATCATGCGGAAGTTGTATGTCGTGAAAAATTTATTCGTATTCCTCTTTCAAACGGTCAGACTCTTCGAATCATTGGAGAAACCTCGTCGAAAGGGCTCAACTTGATGTCCTGTCTTCAAGCTCAAAAATACCTTCGCAAGAATTATGTCGCGTTTTTAGCCCATATCATCAAGAAGGGGACCACAGAGAAGAAAGTTGAAGATATTCCTGTAGTAAAAGATTTTCCACAAGTTTTTCCTGACAACATTTCAGGACTTCCTCCAATCAGAGATGTCGAATTCCGTATTGATCTTATACCTGGTGCTACACCAGTTGCAAAATCTCCATATAGGTTAGCCCCCTCTGAAATGCAAGAGCTAGCCAGTCAATTGCAAGAGTTGACTGACAAGGGATTCATACGTCCCAGCTCATCGCCTTGGGGTGCACCTGTCCTTTTTGTAAAGAAGAAAGATGGATCTTTTCGTATGTGCATCGACTACAGAGAGCTCAACAAGTTAACCATCAAAAATCGTTATCCTTTACCTCGCATAGATGATCTTCTTGACCAACTACAAGGTGCCAGCTGCTTTTCGAAAATCGATCTTCGATCTGGCTATCATCAGCTTAGAGTGCATGAAGAAGACGTCCCTAAGACTGCTTTTCGAACTCGTTATGGCCACTATGAATTCATGGTTATGCCGTTTGGATTAACCAACGCACCAGCTGTCTTCATGGACCTAATGAACAGAGTCTGCAAACCTTACCTTGATCGATTTGTTATAGTTTTCATCGACGATATTCTTATTTATTCAAAATCTAAAGCTGATCATGAGCGTCATCTTCGACTCGTTCTTGCACTTCTAGAAAAGGAAAAGCTTTATGCCAAGTTCTCTAAATGTGAATTCTAGTTAAAAGAGGTGCAATTTCTCGGGCATGTAGTCAATGATAAAGGAATACATGTTGACCCTTCAAAGATCAAAGCAGTTCAAGAATGGCAAGCTCCACGTACACCAACTGAAGTAAGGTCTTTTCTTGGACTAGCTGGCTATTATCGTCGGTTCATTTCAAACTTCTCTCGCATTGCTGTGCCACTCACGGCTTTAACCCATAAGGGAAAACCATTCGTATGGGGACCCAAGCAAGAAGAAGCTTTTCAAACTCTTAAACAAAAACTTTGTGATGCACCAACCCTCACTCTTCCTGAAGGTTGTGATGATTTTGTAGTCTATTGCGACGCGTCAGGGCAAGGATTAGGCTGCGTTCTCATGCAAAGAGGAAAAGTCATAGCTTATGCCTCGAGGCAACTCAAGACACATGAAAAGAACTACACCACTCATGACCTAGAACTTGGAGCCGTGGTATTCGCTCTTAAGATATGGAGACATTATCTCTATGGTACTAAGTGTGAAATATACACTGACCACAAAAGTCTTCAGCATATCTTCAATCAAAAAGAGTTAAATATGAGGCAACGAAGATGGGTCGAACTCCTAAATGATTACGACTGTGAAATTAGATACCACCCTGGTAAAGCAAATGTGGTGGCTGATGCACTTAGTCGAAAGGGTTATGCGAACTCCATTCATCTTCTATGTTCGCAAATTATAACCGATATTAAAGATCAAATTCGAGAAGCTCAACACGTTTTGATAACAGAAGAAGACGTACGAAAAGAGATGTCCTGTGGAGCCGAGCTAAAACTTGAAACTAAATCGGACGGTATTCTGTATTACCTAGATCGTATCTGGATTCCTAACCACAACAATCTTCGTGAAACTCTCATGAATGAAGCTCACAAAACGCGATATTCTATACACCCAGGAGCCGATAAGATGTATCAAGACCTACGATACACCTATTGGTGGCCTGGAATGAAGAAAGATATTGCCGTTTTTGTTTCCAAGTGTCTCACATGTTCTAAGGTGAAGGATGAACACCAAAGACCCTCAGGACTTCTAGTCCAACCGGAAATACCTGTATGGAAGTGGGAAAATATAACCATGGATTTCATTACCGTGTTACCTCGCACTTCTGGTGGGTATGACACTATATGGGTGATTATAGACCGACTTACAAAATCAGCTCACTTTATTCCTATTCGAGAAGATTTCAAGAACGAAAAGCTTGCTCGTATTTATATCAACGAAATCGTAAGCCGACATGGGGTACCATTAAGTATTATTTCTGATCGTGATGGTCGTTTCACCTCACGAACATGGCAAGCAGTACAATCCGCTATGGGCACTCGATTAGATCTCAGTACCGCCTATCATCCTCAAACTGATGGACAGTCTGAGCGCACCATTCAAACTCTTGAGGATATGCTTAGAGCATGTGTCATAGACTTCAAGGGAAATTGGGACGCCCACCTACCGTTAGTTGAATTTTCGTACAACAACAGCTATCATTCGAGCATCGGCATGGCACCTTTTGAAGCCTTATATGGTCGAAAGTGCCGATCTTCTGTTTGTTGGCACGAAATTGGGGAAGCACAAATTACTGGTCCAGAATTGATCCAAGAAACCACAGACAAGATTCATCAAATCCGAAACAATCTTCTAGCAGCTCAAAGTCGTCAAAAGAGTTATGCAGATAAACGACGGAAGCCCTTGGAGTTTAACATTGGTGATCATGTGCTTTTAAAAGTATCACCGTGGAAGGGAGTAGTTCGTTTTGGTCAAAAGGGGAAGCTAGCACCACGTTATGTAGGACCTTTCAAGATACTCGAAAGAGTAGGTCCTGTAGCATACAAGCTTGACCTACCGGAAGAACTCGACAGGATTCATCCCACATTCCACGTGTCGAACTTAAAGAAGTGCCTCGCTGATGAGAATCTCCATATTCCGCTGGAAGATATTCAGATTGATGAATCCATGCATTTTATTGAAAGACCAGTGGAGATCATGGACTACGGAGAAAAGCGTCTTCGACGAAGTCGCATTCCAATTGTTAGGGTACGCTGGGAGTCGAAACGGGGTCCTGAGTTTACTTGGGAACGTGAAGACTCAATGCGTGAAAAATACCCGCATCTTTTTCCTACTACTTCAACCATTTAAATTTCGGGACGAAATTCCTAAAAGTAGGGGATACTGTAACATTTGTAAAAAACGGGTCTCCAAAACCCGCTCCGTTTTGTAATCAAGTACCAAGTTATAAAAGTGCATTAATTATTTATGGTTATTTTGAGTTAAAACGATACATAATTAATAAATAAACCAAACTATAAAAATTATATTTGATAAAAAGTTAAAATAAAATAATTAAAAAATATATTAAGCTGCCGGGACTCGAACCCGGGTCAGCTGAGTCGCTACAACGACTTAACATTCCTTCACTAAACCACTCCGCCACAAAGTGTTTTCTGTTAACTCTAGGAAAACAAATGGAACTTATACACAAACTCAATTTAACCGATGATGCCATCTGAAAACCGGTAATCGGCAAACCAATCGTCAAATCGATTGTTTACCTACAATTTCAGTTATAACCGATGCACGACGGTTTCTAATTAAGTCAGAATTGATTGAACTTAAAGCTTCATCATTTTCGGTATTTGAAACCGAAAGTTCATCAAATCCCTGAATAACTCAAGCTTCAGTCCATCCTCGCGATTCAGAACTATCACAACAATACTCCAATTCCTTTTCGTCGCATTTTCAGACCATCTGAGCACCTAAAACAGTTCGCCGGAATTCTCTGCAAAAGTCGCCGGAAAACCGTATTCAACACAAACCGGTAAAATACTTCTCCTTTACGATTTCAATCTATTGTTAGAACTTTACTAACATTAACCCATCACTCAAAATCAACCACAGACGACATTGCTGGACTTTCTGTGTTCGCCGGAAAATTTCGGGAATTGCCGGAAACTCGTTAGTTATCGGTATGCACATTCCAACGTACTGATAATCAATACTCACTAGTTCAATTTCATATCTAATCCTTTAAATCTGTTGATAGATCCTCTCAGCCGAAGGTTCAAAAACAGAGCCGACAAGTTTCGCCGGACTCTCTGAAGAAGACAACCTGTTCGGTATCTTCATTCCCCAAACTGTTCGGTTTAATGCATTCAAACTAGTCATCATGTTTATTAACTAAATTAATCACGAATCGGATTGTTGATTGATATCTGCGTTTCGTAATGAAGAAGACGAGTTCAGTAACGAGTTAAGTTTAATTAAAATCGGAAGTTTAAACAGGTTAGACACACAGTCCAGCGGTGGACTGTGTGCAAACAACAACTATACACGTCCCGAGTTCGATCCTTGCTACACGCACGCCTTGTGTAATAACCTACCTTTTTGATCAAGAACTAAACCGGGTTAAAACAAATAGTTGTTAAGTATAATAAAAACCAAGAATATAACCGGGTTAGACACACAGTCCAGTGGTGGACTGTGTGCATCATGAACTACACGTCGCGCGTTCGAATCTCGTCACGAGCACCGGTCCAATGGAATTAAAACGTTTTTGCAAATAAAGGAATTTTCGGTTAATTCAAATAAGTGTATAAATATAATTAAAAACGAGTTTATAACGGGTTAGACACGTAGCTCAGTTGGTAGAGCTGCGTGCACGCGAACGGAAGGTCGCCGGTTCGAATCCCACCCGGCGCAGAATTATCCGCTGACCGAACCGGTCAACGGTCAACGGTCAATACTTAAAAAAATAATATTTTTTATATATTTTTATTTATTTAATTTAATTTAAAAATCAATTAAAAATACTTAAAAATAACATTTTTAAAGATAGAAAATAGCCATAAACTCACAAAAATATATCTAAAAACTTCATTAAAATCCTTAATAAAATCCATCCATCTAATATATTTTTCCATTATTATTTAGGTTAGTATTCCTCGTCGATCCGCTCATCTAAATCGTGCGCATCTCACCATCTCCAATTCAACGCACCCAATGTGAGTGAACCTTTCAAATTCCCCGTTTTAATCACGTTTTTGGGGTGTATCATGTGTCTTTGTTTATATACATATTATAACTAAACTATTGTGCATACATCATATCATGACATGTGTATTTAGTTTGTTGCTGTTAAGTAGTTATTATTGATGCAAATTATTATTTCAGTACATGCAATTGCCGAGGCTGCCGCTCCCCAATTATGAGGTTTGAGCTCGTTCCCCATTTTATTATGCGGTTGAACCTGGCTTGCCCGCAACGATCGGCTCCGTTTGATTGAGCCTTGATCGCAAAGTTCATTTTACATTTCAGTACATGCAATACGATCGGCTCCGTTTGATTGAGCCTTGATCGCACAGTTCATTTTACATTTCACTACATGCAATACGATCGGCTCCGTTTGATTGAGCCTTGATCGCACAGTTCATTTATGTTAGTTATCGTATGATATTGGTATGTTCATGTATGCTATCAAGTGTTATTGTATGTTATAATTGTAACTGCTATTTGCCAATGCTTGATTACTTACATTTGCTCTTTTATGATTATGCACAATATTTCGTTGATAAACTAACCATAAAATCATTATCAAATGTTTATCTAATAAGGTTCACTCGCCAACTTATGTTGACCCAAAAACTCCCATTTTACACATGATAGAGGTGAACCAGCAGCAGCTAGGAACACATAGGACCTGGATTAGAAGAATAAAACGATTTAGTATTGGGATTGTTATGTTTGTTTATTTCCTTTGTATTGAATGAACATGTTTGGATGTTTGAAAATGTAACTTTGACTTTATTAATTATGAAACATAATAGTAAATGTCATGTGCTTTGGTGATAACCCAATTATGCCCCGACTCTTATTTCCGCTGCGGCTCGGGGTGTGACAGATTGGTATCAGAGCCATGACTATAGGGATATAGGATAGGTTATTAGACCCTTAGAGCCTATACTATAGTCGATTAGAAACTTATAAGAATTTTGCGTGTTATATGCCAAATTTCATGATGTTTATATGTTTTATGTTAAATGTTACGTTTGATATTGTACAAGCATGTTCATAAGTATGTATTATCAAATAATGCCTATCATCAAATCGTATGATTATAACATATCACATCCATGAAAGCACACACCACATCATGATTGATTTTACAATGATTTTCGTGTTTTCAAATCTCATCAAAGTGAGTTCTCATGACGGGCATGTAGTAACTGGAAGGGTACTAGTACCGGTAGTCGGAACGTCCTGTCTAGGCTGGCATTCGTATAAATCCAAAATAAAGGACCAGTTTGCCTACCTGGGGACTAACGATGAGCGTACGAAGTACCTATTAGGCCAAAGCATGCTATACCAAACGTCGTGTAAGCTAATCCCACTTTGAGTTGTCATTGTGTCTACACCTGGACACGTTCCGACCAAACATCTCATGAACATATTTTGTGGTTTGCATTCGGGGGATGCGAGTGTTAAATTGCCAATACTAATGTGAATCCTACCAAGCCAATAGCCATGGGGGCCCACATGACTATGTAGGTGAAGGTATGGGGGACATTTGAGGCCCAACATGAGCGAACCCAAGACATCCTATGGATGTAGTTGCATTATTGATATTTATGTTATTTTCATTTTCTTAAAGACACATGACACCTAAAAAGACACCATAAACTCACAATCTTCTCATTTTATGATCCTGTAGATGTCATCTAGACAGCATCGAAGGGGTAAAAGATCGGGAAAGACTCAGGAACGTTTGGCCACACATATCGCGAATCAAATGGCCACGATATTGCCTGACATCGTGGTACAAGTACAACAAGCCCTTGCTGCAAATCCTACTAACCCTCCTCAACAACAGGACCAGAACATCGACAACCCTCCTACCATCAAATTCTCTTACAAACATTTTAAGTCATGTGATCCTCCAAAATTCGAAGGGACTGAGGGAGTCACTGCTCTCCTACATTGGTTCGAGGAGATGGAAAACGTTTTCTTAAACTGCGATTGTCCTGAGGATCGCAAGGTTCGTTACGCCACCGGGAGACTACTTGGTGTAGCTCTCACTTGGTGGAATACTGAGAAAGGGAAGAGGGGAACTGAAGATGCGATGGCCTTAACTTGGGAGGAGTTAAGGGAAATCATGACTAGGCGTTTCTGTCCTAGAAGTGAAATTAAGAAGTTGAAGGATGAATTTCATGCCTTAAAGCAAAAGGAGGGTGATCACTCTACTTACAACAAGAGGTTCTTGGAGTTGAACCAAATGGTTCCAAACTTATTCACTCCAACCTATCGTCTGATCGAACATTATATTCGAGGACTTCCCTCGAAAATTCAAGATTCGGTTCTCAGCGTTTCACCGGTAACACTCGAAGCTGCCATGGAGTTGGCAACTGAACTGACCGAAAACCGAATTCGCAATGGGAAGTTCAAAGAAGAGAAGAAGAAAGCCCCTGTTGAGGGACAAACCTCAAACCACCCCATTCCTTCCTCTAAGTTTGCTAACAAGAGGAAGCGTAACACCAGGAATTTTGCAGTCACCCAAACCAACACCTCTATTCCTGTTGCACCCATCACTCAAGTCACTCCTTCACCCGCGCCATACAGAAAACCCTACACAGGCCCATTACCAAAGTGTAACCGTTGTCAGTATCACCACTCCCCTGATCATCCTTGCCAATACTGCACCGGCTGCGGTCGCGCAGGACATACTGTTCAAAACTGCCGCATGCTTCAACGAACAAACCGCCACCAACCTTTAACCCAAACCCACCAACAGTTAATGGGTCAAGCACAACAACAACTACCATTTCCACCCACCCAACATTTAGCCCAAACATACTATCAACCCAATTACCCTATGGGCCAACCTATGCGGGCTTGTTTCAATTGCGGCGACCCAAATCATTTCAGAAACACATGTCCAAGGCTGGTTAATATATTCATGCTCAGGCCCAAGCCAACCCTGTGAATCAAGCGAACCAAGCTCCTCCACCTGCTAGAGGAAGAGCTTTCAATATTAACGCGAACCATGCCAGAGCTGACGGCAATGTGGTCAACGGTACGTTTCTTATAAATGGTAGATATGCCTCTATGTTATTTGATACTGGTGCGGATAGAAGTTTCGTGTCATTAGAATTTGAACCTATCTTAAGCAAAAATCGGGATAAGCTCGCGGAATCCATAACGGTGGAATTTGCGGACGGAAAACCAGTTTCATTAGACTCTATTTTACGCAACTATACACTCACCTTAAAAGACCACGATTTCTCAGTCGACCTTATTCCTATGAAGCTGGGAAGTTTCGACATCATAATCGGTATGGATTGGCTCAGTCAACATCATGCGGAAGTTGTATGTCGTGAAAAATTTATTCGTATTCCTCTTTCAAACGGTCAGACTCTTCGAATCATTGGAGAAACCTCGTCGAAAGGGCTCAACTTGATGTCCTGTCTTCAAGCTCAAAAATACCTTCGCAAGAATTATGTCGCGTTTTTAGCCCATATCATCAAGAAGGGGACCACAGAGAAGAAAGTTGAAGATATTCCTGTAGTAAAAGATTTTCCACAAGTTTTTCCTGACAACATTTCAGGACTTCCTCCAATCAGAGATGTCGAATTCCGTATTGATCTTATACCTGGTGCTACACCAGTTGCAAAATCTCCATATAGGTTAGCCCCCTCTGAAATGCAAGAGCTAGCCAGTCAATTGCAAGAGTTGACTGACAAGGGATTCATACGTCCCAGCTCATCGCCTTGGGGTGCACCTGTCCTTTTTGTAAAGAAGAAAGATGGATCTTTTCGTATGTGCATCGACTACAGAGAGCTCAACAAGTTAACCATCAAAAATCGTTATCCTTTACCTCGCATAGATGATCTTCTTGACCAACTACAAGGTGCCAGCTGCTTTTCGAAAATCGATCTTCGATCTGGCTATCATCAGCTTAGAGTGCATGAAGAAGACGTCCCTAAGACTGCTTTTCGAACTCGTTATGGCCACTATGAATTCATGGTTATGCCGTTTGGATTAACCAACGCACCAGCTGTCTTCATGGACCTAATGAACAGAGTCTGCAAACCTTACCTTGATCGATTTGTTATAGTTTTCATCGACGATATTCTTATTTATTCAAAATCTAAAGCTGATCATGAGCGTCATCTTCGACTCGTTCTTGCACTTCTAGAAAAGGAAAAGCTTTATGCCAAGTTCTCTAAATGTGAATTCTAGTTAAAAGAGGTGCAATTTCTCGGGCATGTAGTCAATGATAAAGGAATACATGTTGACCCTTCAAAGATCAAAGCAGTTCAAGAATGGCAAGCTCCACGTACACCAACTGAAGTAAGGTCTTTTCTTGGACTAGCTGGCTATTATCGTCGGTTCATTTCAAACTTCTCTCGCATTGCTGTGCCACTCACGGCTTTAACCCATAAGGGAAAACCATTCGTATGGGGACCCAAGCAAGAAGAAGCTTTTCAAACTCTTAAACAAAAACTTTGTGATGCACCAACCCTCACTCTTCCTGAAGGTTGTGATGATTTTGTAGTCTATTGCGACGCGTCAGGGCAAGGATTAGGCTGCGTTCTCATGCAAAGAGGAAAAGTCATAGCTTATGCCTCGAGGCAACTCAAGACACATGAAAAGAACTACACCACTCATGACCTAGAACTTGGAGCCGTGGTATTCGCTCTTAAGATATGGAGACATTATCTCTATGGTACTAAGTGTGAAATATACACTGACCACAAAAGTCTTCAGCATATCTTCAATCAAAAAGAGTTAAATATGAGGCAACGAAGATGGGTCGAACTCCTAAATGATTACGACTGTGAAATTAGATACCACCCTGGTAAAGCAAATGTGGTGGCTGATGCACTTAGTCGAAAGGGTTATGCGAACTCCATTCATCTTCTATGTTCGCAAATTATAACCGATATTAAAGATCAAATTCGAGAAGCTCAACACGTTTTGATAACAGAAGAAGACGTACGAAAAGAGATGTCCTGTGGAGCCGAGCTAAAACTTGAAACTAAATCGGACGGTATTCTGTATTACCTAGATCGTATCTGGATTCCTAACCACAACAATCTTCGTGAAACTCTCATGAATGAAGCTCACAAAACGCGATATTCTATACACCCAGGAGCCGATAAGATGTATCAAGACCTACGATACACCTATTGGTGGCCTGGAATGAAGAAAGATATTGCCGTTTTTGTTTCCAAGTGTCTCACATGTTCTAAGGTGAAGGATGAACACCAAAGACCCTCAGGACTTCTAGTCCAACCGGAAATACCTGTATGGAAGTGGGAAAATATAACCATGGATTTCATTACCGTGTTACCTCGCACTTCTGGTGGGTATGACACTATATGGGTGATTATAGACCGACTTACAAAATCAGCTCACTTTATTCCTATTCGAGAAGATTTCAAGAACGAAAAGCTTGCTCGTATTTATATCAACGAAATCGTAAGCCGACATGGGGTACCATTAAGTATTATTTCTGATCGTGATGGTCGTTTCACCTCACGAACATGGCAAGCAGTACAATCCGCTATGGGCACTCGATTAGATCTCAGTACCGCCTATCATCCTCAAACTGATGGACAGTCTGAGCGCACCATTCAAACTCTTGAGGATATGCTTAGAGCATGTGTCATAGACTTCAAGGGAAATTGGGACGCCCACCTACCGTTAGTTGAATTTTCGTACAACAACAGCTATCATTCGAGCATCGGCATGGCACCTTTTGAAGCCTTATATGGTCGAAAGTGCTGATCTTCTGTTTGTTGGCACGAAATTGGGGAAGCACAAATTACTGGTCCAGAATTGATCCAAGAAACCACAGACAAGATTCATCAAATCCGAAACAATCTTCTAGCAGCTCAAAGTCGTCAAAAGAGTTATGCAGATAAACGACGGAAGCCCTTGGAGTTTAACATTGGTGATCATGTGCTTTTAAAAGTATCACCGTGGAAGGGAGTAGTTCGTTTTGGTCAAAAGGGGAAGCTAGCACCACGTTATGTAGGATCTTTCAAGATACTCGAAAGAGTAGGTCCTGTAGCATACAAGCTTGACCTACCGGAAGAACTCGACAGGATTCATCCCACATTCCACGTGTCGAACTTAAAGAAGTGCCTCGCTGATGAGAATCTCCATATTCCGCTGGAAGATATTCAGATTGATGAATCCATGCATTTTATTGAAAGACCAGTGGAGATCATTGACTACGGAGAAAAGCGTTTTCGACGAAGTCGCATTCCAATTGTTAGGGTACGCTGGGAGTCGAAACGGGGTCCTGAGTTTACTTGGGAACGTGAAGACTCAATGCGTGAAAAATACCCGCATCTTTTTCCTACTACTTCAACCATTTAAATTTCGGGACGAAATTCCTAAAAGTAGGGGATACTGTAACATTTGTAAAAAACGGGTCTCCAAAACCCGCTCCGTTTTGTAATCAAGTACCAAGTTATAAAAGTGCATTAATTATTTATGGTTATTTTGAGTTAAAACGATACATAATTAATAAATAAACCAAACTATAAAAATTATATTTGATAAAAAGTTAAAATAAAATAATTAAAAAATATATTAAGCTGCCGGGACTCGAACCCGGGTCAGCTGAGTCGCTACAACGACTTAACATTCCTTCACTAAACCACTCCGCCACAAAGTGTTTTCTGTTAACTCTAGGAAAACAAATGGAACTTATACACAAACTCAATTTAACCGATGATGCCATCTGAAAACCGGTAATCGGCAAACCAATCGTCAAATCGATTGTTTACCTACAATTTCAGTTATAACCGATGCACGACGGTTTCTAATTAAGTCAGAATTGATTGAACTTAAAGCTTCATCATTTTCGGTATTTGAAACCGAAAGTTCATCAAATCCCTGAATAACTCAAGCTTCAGTCCATCCTCGCGATTCAGAACTATCACAACAATACTCCAATTCCTTTTCGTCGCATTTTCAGACCATCTGAGCACCTAAAACAGTTCGCCGGAATTCTCTGCAAAAGTCGCCGGAAAACCGTATTCAACACAAACCGGTAAAATACTTCTCCTTTACGATTTCAATCTATTGTTAGAACTTTACTAACATTAACCCATCACTCAAAATCAACCACAGACGACATTGCTGGACTTTCTGTGTTCGCCGGAAAATTTCGGGAATTGCCGGAAACTCGTTAGTTATCGGTATGCACATTCCAACGTACTGATAATCAATACTCACTAGTTCAATTTCATATCTAATCCTTTAAATCTGTTGATAGATCCTCTCAGCTGAAGGTTCAAAAACAGAGCCGACAAGTTTCGCCGGACTCTCTGAAGAAGACAACCTGTTCGGTATCTTCATTCCCCAAACTGTTCGGTTTAATGCATTCAAACTAGTCATCATGTTTATTAACTAAATTAATCACGAATCGGATTGTTGATTGATATCTGCGTTTCGTAATGAAGAAGACGAGTTCAGTAACGAGTTAAGTTTGATTAAAATCGGAAGTTTAAACAGGTTAGACACACAGTCCAGCGGTGGACTGTGTGCAAACAACAACTATACACGTCCCGAGTTCGATCCTTGCTACACGCACGCCTTGTGTAATAACCTACCTTTTTTATCAAGAACTAAACCGGGTTAAAACAAATAGTTGTTAAGTATAATAAAAACCAAGAATATAACCGGGTTAGACACACAGTCCAGCGGTGGACTGTGTGCATCATGAACTACACGTCGCGCGTTCGAATCTCGTCACGAGCACCGGTCCAATGGAATTAAAACGTTTTTGCAAATAAAGGAATTTTCGGTTAATTCAAATAAGTGTATAAATATAATTAAAAACGAGTTTATAACGGGTTAGACACGTAGCTCAGTTGGTAGAGCTGCGTGCACGCGAACGGAAGGTCGCCGGTTCGAATCCCACCCGGCGCAGAATTATCCGCTGACCGAACCGGTCAACGGTCAACGGTCAATACTTAAAAAAATAATATTTTTTATATATTTTTATTTATTTAATTTAATTTAAAAATCAATTAAAAATACTTAAAAATAACATTTTTAAAGATAGAAAATAGCCATAAACTCACAAAAATATATCTAAAAACTTCATTAAAATCCTTAATAAAATCCATCCATCTAATATATTTTTCCATTATTATTTAGGTTAGTATTCCTCGTCGATCCGCTCATCTAAATCGTGCGCATCTCACCATCTCCAATTCAACGCACCCAATGTGAGTGAACCTTTCAAATTCCCCGTTTTAATCACGTTTTTGGGGTGTATTATGTGTCTTTGTTTATATACATATTATAACTAAACTATTGTGCATACATCATATCATGACATGTGTATTTAGTTTGTTGCTGTTAAGTATTTACTATTGGATGCAAATTATTATTTCAGTACATGCAATTGCCGAGGCTGCCGCTCCCCAATTATGAGGTTTGAGCTTGTTCCGCATTTTATTATGCGGTTGAACCTGGCGTGCCCACAACGATCGGCTCCGTTTGATTGAGCCTTGATCGCTAAGTTCATTTTACATTTCAGTACATGCAATACGATCGGCTCCGTTTGATTGAGACTTGATCGCACAGTTCATTTTACATTTCACTACATGCAATACGATCGGCTCCGTTTGATTGAGCCTTGATCGCACAGTTCACTTATGTTAGTTATCGTATGATATTGGTATGTTCATGTATGCTATCAAGTGTTATTGTATGTTATAATTGTAACTGCTATTTGAATGAACATGTTTGGATGTTTGAAAATGTAACTTTGACTTTATTAATTATGAAACATAATAGTAAATGTCATGTGCTTTGGTGATAACCCAATTATGCCGCGACTCTTATTTCCGCTGCGGGTCGGGGTGTGACAGGAGGGTCGTCAGGGTTTCCCACGAGGAACTGATGGGCCTAATGAATGAGTTTTGAGGCACGCGTTGTTCTACGAACTGATGGGCCTAATGAATTGTAACATCCGTCAAAAAACGGATTTACCAAACCCGCTCCGTTTATCAACCGAACAGTCAGTCAAAAAATTTCGTTGCGAATTAAATGCCCAAAATATTTTTAAACGATACGTAATCAATTATTATACGGGACTATATATTTAGTTTTTGAAAAACTGTTGAAAATCGCAAGATAAAAATGAAATGATCCAGCCGGGTTTCGAACCCGGGTCACTCGCCGAGTCACTCAGCGACTTATCTCACACACACAAACCACTGCGCCACTTGTTCTGTTTGGTAAATATTGAAATCATTTAATTGATAAAGTGACGTTACGAATTCAAAATCGGCGCCCATCAGTTCAGTCGTCGGAATCCCGGAAACCTCGCGAGTTTTTAACACCATTTTCAGTTATAACGTAAACCATTAACAAGACATCGGTTATAACCGATGTTTGAAGTCCGCGACCAAACCATAACCGCCGGAAAATTTAAATCAATGAACCCAGTCGGAAATCAGACCAAATACATCTCGATTTTCCCCTATAAATTCACCCTCAACCCATTGAAAACCTTTTCGTTCAAAACCACACTCTTTCTCGGCGAAAACTCCCTCGCCGGAACTTTTCTGTTCGTCGCCGGAAAACCGATTTCCTTATTTCTGAACCTCACTAAATCTTTTAAACTTATACCGGAGTCACCCATACCTTCTTCAAACCTTCTGGGGACTCGCTGCTGCAAGACACCTGACGCCGGAGCTTATTACTGTCGCCGGAGTTCTGCCGGAAAACAGAGGGTCCAGTCGGTATACTTCTCCGCCCAATTTCTTTTCCTTTTCACATTTATCTCACCGTAATGAACTGAAAAACACTAATAAACCGATAAAAACTTGGAACCAGTCGATTTCCGAACTCTGGTTCTATCTTGATGAAGAAGACGATGTATTTCCGTATCTTATAAGTATAATTAAAATCAGGATATTAATCGGGTTAGACACACAGTCCAGCGGTGGACTGTGTGCACATATAACGCAAAGGTCACGAGTTCGAATCCGGTTTCATACACGCTGCCTAAATAAAAATCAAATTTTTGTTTAACTGAACCGGAGTCGATACTGGTATATGTTAAGTATATTGATAACCGGAATAATAACCAAGTTAGACACACAGTCCAGCGGTGGACTGTGTGTTTGTTTATATCACTGGTCACGAGTTCGAGTCCGGTCTTCTGCACCGACTCGGACAATTATCTCTTCTTTTTAAATAAGGCAGAAAAGGAAATAACTAATTAGTATTTACGTATAATAAAAATCGAATTATATAACATGTTGAACACACAGTCCAGCGGTGGACTGTGTGTTAGATTAAACCACAGGTCCCGGGTTCGAGACCTGTGGAGTGTATGTCCGATTCGCTTAAAACTGTTTTTAAAATAAAATGATTTTCGGTTTAAACTAATTAATATATATATATAATTAAAATCAGATTTATAACGGGTTAGACACGTAGCTCAGTTGGTAGAGCTGCGTGCACGTGTACGGGAGGTCTCGGGTTCGAGCCTCACTCAGCGCACTTGTGTTCCGCATTCGAAACCGGTCAACGGTCAGGTCAACGGTCAACGGCTGGTCAACGGTCAGAAAAAAATCAATTTTTTTATTATTTTTATTTAATTATTTTAATTAAAAATCAATTAAAAATACTTAAAAATAACATTTTTAAGGTTAGAAAATAGCCTCAAACTCACAAAAGTACACCCAACAATCCTACTAAAATAGATTAATAAAATCCGTTTACTTACCGAACCATAATGCGATTATTCTAGGTTAAAATCACTCGTGGTTAAAACCACTTCGCGTGCATTCAACATCATCAACCGAACGCACCCACTGTGAGTGAATCTTACAACTCCCCCTTTTAAATTACACGTTTTGGGGTGTGTCATGTGTTATGAAAATAATTAATTTATTTATTTAAACTTGTGCCATACCACATCATGACCTAAACTTAGATTGTTTTTATTGTTGTGATTTACTTATTGCCTTTTTGTCCAGTTATAAGAAACTCATACATTAAGCCCATCAGTTCCTCGTGGGAGACGAGTTGAATAACGCGTGCTTCAAATCAAATTCATTATTGTTCATGTGTGTATCATTGAGTTTATATTGTTTGTAGTTGTGTCATTCATATTATCATGTTATGCAAATCATTCATCAGGCCCCTCAGTTCCTCGTGAGAGACGAGTTGAGCATCGCGTGCCTCAAATTGTTCCACTATTGTTCATGTGTGTTTCATTTAACATCTTATGATTGTTGATTAAGTTACATCTATTTTTACTCATGTTTGGTTGTGCACATATTTCATAATCAATTTAAATAAATTTGTTCAAATGTTTTCCATAGGATTCACTCGCCAACATTATGTTGATCCAAAAACCTTTTTACATATGATACAGGTGAACAGGTTGAAGCAAGGAAAACATAGGATATGCCTTAGAAGAGAACAAAGAAGTTTAGATTGTTAGTTAGATCATGTTGTAACATTTATTGTAAAATTCCATTTAATTTGTATTAATGAATATGAAACGCTTAATAAATGTCATGAGCTTTGATGATAACCCAATCATGCCCCGATCACCTTTTCCGCTGCGGGTCGGGGTGTGACAGATTGGTATCAGAGCCATGACTATAGGGATATAGGATAGGTTATTAGACCCTTAGAGCCTATACTATAGTCTGCCTAAATTTTAATTGATTAGGTGGTTACATACAAACTTGTGACATTTATTTGTTTCATATTTGTTTACATTTACAGTCAAACATACACGCTTATATACGTATTCATTATACATATATCGATGTTCATGTATTCAATTTATTTTCATATTCTCATTATCCAAAGATTTTGTGCAATTTTCAAATCTCATCAAAGTAAGTTCTGCGACGGGCATGTAGTAACTGGAAGGGTACAAGTACCGGTAGTCGGAACGTCCTGTCTAGGCTGGCATTCGTATAAATCCAATAAACGGACCAGTTTGCCTACCTGGGGACCAACGATGAGAGTACGAAGGACCTATTAGGCCAAAGCATGCCACACCAAACGTCGTTCGAACTAACCTACTTTGAGGTGTCACCGTGTCTACACCTGGACACATTCCGAATATCACACGTTGGTATACATATTTCTCGATTTTCTCCGGGTTTTTGTGTACGCAACCTGGCAGAAACCGTGCGAACCATATGAAAAACCGGTATTCATGGGGGCCCACATGATTACACAGGTAAAGTATGGCGGCATGTAGGGCCTAACAGCGAGCAGAACCCAAGACATCCAATGGATGTAGTAATTTATTTATCTATAATTATTTTATGAATGTTCATTCCTAATGCGACCCATGAACCCAAAAGCATCCAACTCATACTCTTGTCATGTATTCCTTGTAGATGTCTTCTAACTTTGCCCGTAGGAAGACGAGAGCAAGAAAAGCCCGCGAACGCATGGCTGCCTTAATCGCTCAACAAATGGCTACCGTAATACCCAACATTGTAATCCAAGTTCAACAAGCACTTACCGTTAATCCTGTCAATCAAGCAAACCAAAACATTTTCAACTCTCCCCCAAATACCACTAAATGCACCTACAAGCATTTCAAATCATGCGACCCTCCGAAATACAAAGGGACTGAAGGCGTCACCGCTCTCCTCCATTGGTTTGAAGAAATGGAGAACACATTTCTAAATTGCGATTGCCCTGACGATCGCAAAGTGAGATATGCCACCGGTCGATTATATGGGATAGCACTTACTTGGTGGAACACAGAGAAGGCCAAACAAGGTGTGGAAGATGCTATGTCCTTAACTTGGAACGAATTGAAGGAAATCATGACCAGACGATTTTGCCCAAGGAGTGAAATCAAGAAGTTAGAAGATGAATTTTACTCATTGAAGCAAGTGGAAGGAGACCACATCACCTACAACAAAAGATTCCTCGAGTTACATCAAATGGTTCCCAACATGTTCACTCACCCCTCTACCGTTTGATCGAGCACTACATTCGTGGTCTTCCGTCAAAGATTCAAGACCCTGTGATAAGTACCAAGCCTGCAACTTTGGAAGCAGCAATGGAGCTAGCAACAGAGCTCACCGAGAACCGAATCCGAAACAAAGACTTCAAGGAGGAGAAGAAGAAGGATAAAGAAACGACTGAAACCTCCGACTCCACTCAAACCGAATCCCCTTCTCAACCCAATCCTAAGAGAAGAAGAGTCGGGCGACTTTTCGCTGCTACCCAACGGAATCAACCAGTTTTACACGCTATACCCATCCGAGCTATCCCAATCACCCAAGTGGCACCCAACTCAGCTTACCCAGATAAGAAGCCATATCTTGGACCTCACCCTCGATGCAACAACTGTTTTTATCACCATCCCCATACCCTACCTTGTCGACTATGTGCAACTTGTGGACGCTATGGTCATTTGAGCAATGTTTGTCGCACCTTTCAAAACCAAACCTTTTCCCCTACTCAAAACATGACCCAAACTTATTATCAACCCCAATACCCCGTGTTCCCATATGCTCGAGCTTGTTTCAATTGTGGCGACCCTACCCACTTTAGAAACACATGCCCTCAATTGGTTAACGTTATCAACACTCAAGCCCAATCAAACCCAGTTAACCAAGTAAACCAAGAAAACCCAAACACTATGCCACCAGCAAGAGGAAGAGTCTTCAATATCAACGCCAATCCTGTCGAAGATAATGACGGCCCAAACGAAGATACTCAGCTAGTCCTCTTCGCCGAAGATCCAGATTCAACTCCTATCGTTTAGTTTTATGTTTTTCTTTATCACATGTGTAGACTGTTAGAGTAATTATGGTATATTATATATTATATATTGTTTTCAGTATATGCTTTTGCCGAGGCCGCAGCTCCCCATCCATCGAGGTTGAGTTTGATCCCCATTTTATTATGCGGTTGATCAGGGCGTGCCCGCACGATCGGCTCCGTTTGTTTGAGCCTTGATCGGTTATTTCATTTTACATTTCAATACATGCAATACGTTCAGCTCCATTTGATTGAGCCTTGAGCGCATATTTCAATTTACATTTCCAGTTCATGCAATACGTTCGGCTCCGTTTGATTGAGCCTTGAGCGCATATTTCAATTTACATTTCCAGTTCATGCAATACGTTCGGCTCCGTTTGATTGAGCCTTGAGTGCACATTTCAATTTACATTTCCAGTTCATGCAATACGTTCGGCTCCGTTCGATTGAGCCTTGAGCGCACATACAATTCCATTATCAGTATCTTGTGGTTGTGGTGTTTGTAGTAGAGTCGCATCGAACTAACCATAACTTGCGGATAAAGTCAATGAAAATTTGACAAGGATATGGTGGATACGCCGATGGTACTTCCTATATATAAGTATTCTTGTCAAATGATCGGAGGCATTATCAGGCGGTTATGAGAGGTTCCATGCATAGGCTGATTGTGTGATGGTTGTTTAGATTAAGTTGTTCAATTTCAGTACATTCAATACGTTCGGCTCCGTTTGATTGAGCCTTGAGCGCATATTTCAATTTACATTTCCAGTTCATGCAATACGTTCGGCTCCGTTTGATTGAGCCTTGAGCGCACATTTCAATTTACATTTCCAGTTCATGCAATACGTTTGGCTCCGTTTGATTGAGCCTTGAGCGCACATACAATATCATTCAATACATTCGGCTCCGTTTGATTGAGCCTTGAGCGCACAGACAATTTCATTATCAGTATCTTGTGGTTGTGGTGTTTGTAGTAGAGTCGCATCGAACTAACCATAACTTGCGGATAAAGTCAATGAAAATTTGACAAGAATATGGTGGATACGCCGATGGTACTTCCTATATATAAGTATTCTTGTCAAATGATCGGAGGCATTATCAGGCAGTTACGAGAGGTTCCATGCATAGGCTGTTTGTGTGGTTAAGTTATTCATTTTCAGTACATGCAATACGCTCGGCTCCGTCTGATTGAGCCTTGAGCACACAATTTCAATTTCAGTACATTCAATACGTTCGGCTCCGTTTGATTGAGCCTTGAGCGCATATCCATTTCATTTTCAAGTACATGCAATACGATCGGCTCCGTTCGATTGAGCCTTGATCGCACAGATATATTTCATTTCAGTATTTTATGTTTGTTGTATTGGTTGTAGAGTTATAGGACTAATCATAATTCACTGATAAAACCAATGAAAATTTGACAAGAATATGGTGGATACGCCGCTGGTACTTCCTATATATAAGTATTCTTGTCAAAGGATCAGAGGTATTATCGGACGGTTATGAGAAGTTCTATGTAGGATTTATTAGTTTCTTGGTAACCAATCATAACTTGTGGATAAAACTAATGAAAATTTGGCAAGAATATGGTGGATACGCCGCTGGTACTTCCTATATATAAGTATTCTTGCCAAAGGATCAGAGGCATTATCAGGCGGTTATGAGAAGTTCCATGTAGGATTTAGTATTGCCTTGGTTGGAATTTGTGTTACATTTATATCATCATGTTATTTAAAGAGATTGGATTGTGATCCATTCCTACATAAACTAACCTCTCCGTCATAACAAACGAGAAAGGAACTTCCATCATTCAAACATATATGCTATCAGAATGTGGATTCAAATATTTGCTGTTGTGTTTATTCATGTTCAAATATTTGCTGATGTGTTTATCCATGTTCAAATATTTGCTGATGTGTTTATTCATGTTCGAATATTAGCTGTTGTGTTTACTTATGTTCAAATACCAGTTGTTGTGTTCCATATAGGTTGTAGTGTTAGAAGATTTGCCTTAGGATATAACCATACTTTCCCAAACGTATCTAAACTCATATGCATGATATCATTTTTAGCAAATCATTTCTGCTTATCAACACTTATACAGTAGGCAACAAAAAGCGATTCCTGAATAGGGTACTTAACCCTTACAAGGAACGTTACCGCCTCGAACAAAAACTTAAACCCTCATTTTTCTGAGCATACAACTGTCAAACAAAACATCACCATCCTTTTAGTCAAAATATATCATTATTTAAATTTCGGGACGAAATTTCTAAAAAGCAGGGATACTGTAACATCCGTCAAAAAACGGATTTACCAAACCCGCTCCGTTTATCAACCGAACAGTCAGTCAAAAAATTTCGTTGCGAATTAAATGCCCAAAATATTTTTAAACGATACGTAATCAATTATTATACGGGACTATATATTTAGTTTTTGAAAAACTGTTGAAAATCGCAAGATAAAAATGAAATGATCCAGCCGGGTTTCGAACCCAGGTCACTCGCCGAGTCACTCAGCGACTTATCTCACACACACAAACCACTGCGCCACTTGTTCTGTTTGGTAAATATTGAAATCATTTAATTGATAAAGTGACGTTACGAATTCAAAATCGGCGCCCATCAGTTCAGTCGTCGGAATCCCGGAAACCTCTCGAGTTTTTAACACCATTTTCAGTTATAACGTAAACCATTAACAAGACATCGGTTATAACCGATGTTTGAAGTCCGCGACCAAACCATAACCGCCGGAAAATTTAAATCAATGAACCCAGTCGGAAATCAGACCAAATACATCTCGATTTTCCCCTATAAATTCACCCTCAACCCATTGAAAACCTTTTCGTTCAAAACCACACTCTTTCTCGGCGAAAACTCCCTCGCCGGAACTTTTCTGTTCGTCGCCGGAAAACCGATTTCCTTATTTATGAACCTCACTAAATCTTTTAAACTTAT
This sequence comes from Scalesia atractyloides, assembly GCA_947069175.1. Classification (NCBI taxonomy): domain Eukaryota; kingdom Viridiplantae; phylum Streptophyta; class Magnoliopsida; order Asterales; family Asteraceae; genus Scalesia; species Scalesia atractyloides. Next base: position 76,890,826 of record CAMTDV010000022.1, on the reverse strand, counting down.
ACCGGAGTCACCCATACCTTCTTCAAACCTTCTGGGGACTCGCTGCTGCAAGACACCTGACGCCGGAGCTTATTACTGTCGCCGGAGTTCTGCCGGAAAACAGAGGGTCCAGTCGGTATACTTCTCCGCCCAATTTCTTTTCCTTTTCACATTTATCTCACCGTAATGAACTGAAAAACACTAATAAACCGATAAAAACTTGGAACCAGTCGATTTCCGAACTCTGGTTCTATCTTGATGAAGAAGACGATGTATTTCCGTATCTTATAAGTATAATTAAAATCAGGATATTAATCGGGTTAGACACACAGTCCAGCGGTGGACTGTGTGCACATATAACGCAAAGGTCACGAGTTCGAATCCGGTTTCATACACGCTGCCTAAATAAAAATCAAATTTTTGTTTAACTGAACCGGAGTCGATACTGGTATATGTTAAGTATATTGATAACCGGAATAATAACCAAGTTAGACACACAGTCCAGCGGTGGACTGTGTGTTTGTTTATATCACTGGTCACGAGTTCGAGTCCGGTCTTCTGCACCGACTCGGACAATTATCTCTTCTTTTTAAATAAGGCAGAAAAGGAAATAACTAATTAGTATTTAAGTATAATAAAAATCGAATTATATAACATGTTGAACACACAGTCCAGCGGTGGACTGTGTGTTAGATTAAACCACAGGTCCCGGGTTCGAGACCTGTGGAGTGTATGTCCGATTCGCTTAAAACTGTTTTTAAAATAAAATGATTTTCGGTTTAAACTAATTAATATATATATAATATTAAAATCAGATTTATAACGGGTTAGACACGTAGCTCAGTTGGTAGAGCTGCGTGCACGCGTACGGGAGGTCTCGGGTTCGAGCCTCACTCAGCACACTTGTGTTCCGCATTCGAAACCGGTCAACGGTCAGGTTAACGGCTGGTCAACGGTCAGAAAAAAATCAATTTTTTTATTATTTTTATTTAATTATTTTAATTAAAAATCAATTAAAAATACTTAAAAATAACATTTTTAAGGTTAGAAAATAGCCTCAAACTCACAAAAATACACCCAACAATCCTACTAAAATAGATTAATAAAATCCGTTTACTTACCGAACCATAATGCGATTATTCTAGGTTAAACTCACTCGTGGTTAAAACCACTTCGCGTGCATTCAACATCATCAACCGAACGCACCCACTGTGAGTGAATCTTACAACTCCCCCTTTTAAATTACACGTTTTGGGGTGTGTCATGTGTTATGAAAATAATTAATTTATTTATTTAAACTTGTGCCATACCACATCATGACCTAAACTTAGATTGTTTTTATTGTTGTGATTTACTTATTGCCTTTTTGTCCAGTTATAAGAAACTCATACATTAAGCCCATCAGTTCCTCGTGGGAGACGAGTTGAACAACGCGTGCTTCAAATCAAATTCATTATTGTTCATGTGTGTATCATTGAGTTTATATTGTTTGTAGTTGTGTCATTCATATTATCATGTTATGCAAATCATTCATCAGGCCCCTCAGTTCCTCGTGAGAGACGAGTTGAGCATCGCGTGCCTCAAATTGTTCCACTATTGTTCATGTGTGTTTCATTTAACATCTTATGATTGTTGATTAAGTTACATCTATTTTTACTCATGTTTGGTTGTGCACATATTTCATAATCAATTTAAATAAATTTGTTCAAATGTTTTCCATAGGATTCACTCGCCAACATTATGTTGATCCAAAAACCTTTTTACACATGATACAGGTGAACAGGTTGAAGCAAGGAAAACATAGGATATGCCTTAGAAGAGAACAAAGAAGTTTAGATTGTTAGTTAGATCATGTTGTAACATTTATTGTAAAATTCCATTTAATTTGTATTAATGAATATGAAACGCTTAATAAATATCATGAGCTTTGATGATAACCCAATCATGCCCCGATCACCTTTTCCGCTGCGGGTCGGGGTGTGACATGAATGAGTTTTAAGGCACGCGTTGTTCAACTCGTCTCCCACGAGGAACTGATGGGCCTAACAAATAATTTGCATACAACTTGACAATATGTAATACATAACAACAAACAATATTTACATTCTAAGTTTAGATCATAATATGGTATAGCACGAGTTTGAATAAGCGAATTAGTTTAACCGACACATGATACACCCCAAAACATGAATAAAAAGGGGAATTTGTAAGAATTCACTCACAGTGGGTGCGTTTCTTGATTGATGATGAATGCGCACGAATTCGGATTTAATCGGCAAGGGAACTAACCTAAATAATAACATAATAGTTCGATAAATAAATAAACTTTTATTTGAGATTAATATTTTTAATTAGTGTTCTTTATGGGATTGTTAGGTTTATTTTTGTGAGTTCAAGGACATTTTCTAACTTTAAAAAATATTATTTTTAAGTATTTTTAAATGATTTTTAAATAAAATAAATAAATAAAAGAAAATAAAAATTTTGACTTTTTGACCAGTTGACCGTTGACCGGTTCGGTCGTGTATTTGTTTGCACTGAGTGAGGTTCGAACTTGTGACCTCCCGTACGCATGCACGCAGCTCTACCAACTGAGCTACGTGTCTAACCCGAAATATTTCTGTTTTTAATTATATATATATACAAATTAGATATATCCATTTATCCTTATTTAAAAACTTGAAAATTGCCAGAACCGGTGCGATAGCCTGGACTCGAACCCGCGACATGTTTAATGTTTTTGCAAACAGTTCACCACTGGACTGTATGTCTACCTTGGTTATTATTCCGGTTTTTATTATACTTATATACTATTTAGATTTATCCAGAAATCAATTACTTAAAAAGAATTTTAATTATATCAAACCGGTGCACATAACAGGACTCGAACTCGGGACCTGTTGTTTAACGTTGCACACAGTCCACCGCTGGACTGTGTGTCTAACCTGGTTAGAATACTGGTTTTTATTAAACTTAAATACTAACAGAAAGGTTCCGTATTTGGGTTTTATAAAAAGGGTTGAATATTGTGACGAATCGGAACAAGGACAGACTCGAACTCGGTACCTCTATGTTTCAAATGCACACAGTCCACCGCTGGACTGTGTGTCTAACCCGAGATATAACTCAATTTATATTATATATATACACAATCCAAAACTTCATCTTCTTCGTAAACTTTACCCAGAAACCAATCCCGACTGTTTCGATACATTCATCAATTTCTTTAGTAAATTGTAATTAACTACATATGAGATTAATAAAAATGAGAGAGATTAGGTGTAAGGTATACCGAACAGAGATCCCCTGTTTCTCCGGCGAGATTCCGATAACAGCAGGTTATTCCGGCGACGTGTATCTTGCGGCAGAGGATCTTCAGAAAGTTTGAGGTGAGTGTGGGTGACTTTGGTATGAGCTCTAGATGTTCTTTTTATAAAGTAAGGCAACAGAGATGGAAGGGGTTCGGTTTTCCGGCGACTTGCAGAGAATTCCGGCGAGTATGATGTTCTCCAATGATCAAGAACTTTTGAACAGAGTGTGAGAGTTGAGAGTGTAGATTGGATAAAAGTGAGCGAGCTAGGAAAGATCACACAGGGTATGTAAGAACTTCTTCAACCGGTTTGGATTTTCGGTTTCGAACGGAAATTATGGTCCATGAATGAAATTGATTGAGTTTTCGGTTATAACTGACGTTAGTCATCAGTTATACTTGCTTAATTCCGGAGTCAAAAGAAACAGTCGTGGATTCGCGTAATTTCCGGCGTCTGCGGATTTGGGCGCGCTGGTTTTGAGTTTCGAGTTTTATATTAAGTATTAATTGTTTCAGTATTATTCCAAACTAAGCGTGTGGCGGAGTGGTGTGTTGGTTGTTTGGTGAACTAGCTGACCCGGGTTCGAAACCCGACAGCTTGTTATTATTTTTTTTCCACAAATTTTTAACCTTTAATAATTATAGTTTTTAAATACTAAAATGTTTATTAATTATGTATTGTTTAAAATTAGTTTGAGCTTTAAATATGCAACAAAATTTTTAACTGATTATTCGGTTAATAAACGAAGCGGGTTTGGTTAACACGGTTTTTGACGGATGTTACACCAACTACTAGTGATCTGAAGTTTGTTGCTTTCACTAATTCAGACTTGGAGCATGCAAATCTACTAGGAAGTCTACCACAGGTGGTTGTCAGTTCTTAGGAGGAAGGCTCGTGTCATGGCAATGCAAGAAGCAGTCTTGCGTGTCTTCCTCGAAGTGTGAAGCTGAATATATTGCTGCAGGTAGCTGTTGCTCTCAGGTTCTCTGGATCCAACAGCAGATGCGCGCTTACGGTTTGAATTTCACTCGTACTCCTATTATGATAGACAATAATGCCACTATTTCAATCACCAATAATCCCGTAAAACACAGTCGCACAAAACATATTGACATTCGTCATCATTTTATACGGGATTGTGCTGAAAAGAAATTAATTGAACTGCATTGAGTCGACACACTAGATAACCTGGCAGATCTTTACACAAAAGCATTTGACAGGGCTCGTTTTGAACATTTAGTCGAACTCAACGGGATCAGGAATCATGAATAATCATTTTTCCATAAAAATAGTTTGTAAATAATTTACTGCTTTTCAAAAATAAAAAACATAAAAAATAGAAAATAAAAATGAGTTTTCACTGTGTGAAAAAGTACATTAGCAAGTTAGACTGTCACACTGAAATTAAAAGAAAATTGCTTAAGTGTGATTGCAGCTTTATCATATGATGTACGAGTAGGCAAAAGGCATGAAATAATCAACTTACCTTGGTGACACAAATATTATAAACTGTGTATGAGTGGGTCACATATCAGTGGCGTATGGTTTTATAACCTTAAATCTTGCGTTGATAGATTGCCAAAATCTGAGGTTTTAGGTCTTTATATCGTTATTTCATCCGGGGTATCAAGGTTGTCCTTCTGCTGCATCCAGATATATGCTGACCTAGGCACAAGCAGGATATCTTAAAAGAGCTAAAATGCCAAATCCGAAAAATTGAAGAAGCTCTCATAGAGAGTTATTCAAATGTGAAAAATTGCATTTATTCGTACCAAAATTCGGTATTTGTCCTAACCCTCGTTGGATATTGGTCTCTTTGCAGTACGGAAGTGCTGACCTGATCACCAATTATCTAACGTTGAAAATCAAAAAGGATGAATCTCGGTATACTCACCTACTACGATGAATTTGTGTGCATACCTTGATCGCGGGGGTATGTCCTGAAGTGGGACACACTAGTATATCAGTATAACTTATCTAAACAGATCACGAGCTAATGGAACTTGAAATGTTCATGTATTTTGTTTAAGTGGATAAACAATACTGTTAATCGTCTTGAACTGTTATTCATGGATATTGTATATGAAATAATCAGATAGTGTGAAAACAGTTTGATGTTGCTGATATGATCTTCTTACGGTGATACTCACAAAAATAGAGTGTTTAATTTTTCATACTTTATTTGCTTTCAGAAAATATAAAAATCCAAAAATATTTCATTTTCTTGTATATTTTTAATATACGGGATATTGGTTGTTCATGGAGGAGTTGTTACCGATAAGGGGAGACAATGTTAGAAACTGAGTTAAAAATTTTAAAATCTTGTAGGTTATGTGTACTTAAAACTTTTGAGTATGTGTTTTGAGTTGAGAAGTGCTTAATCTGCGATACAGTTTTACTGTCTCTTGAATAATAAAAATTTGTTCAACTTGTGTTGAAAAATTCTTATAGTTTCTCGAGATATTTGTTTTATAGTATACAGATTGTAGCAGTGTGTTGCTGAGAAGTTTAGTGAAGAGGAGTTTGATTGGATGCATGGTAGAACCTCCTTTCTATATTGCAGACAAAGTTGAAGAGTTTGGAAGATTGCTATGTAAGAACTAAACTGGAGTTTTACTCTATCGCAAACGATTTAGAAGATTTGGTGATTGGATACATCAGCTTAGGGGGAGTCTGTTGCTAACAGAAGTTGTTAAAGCTGAAGCTATCCAAAGACCAACGTTTTTCAAAGATGCTAAAGATTGCAAGAAGTCTGAAGATAAAGTTATTTTATGAAGCTATTGTCAAGGGGGAGTTTGTTGGTGCATAATTGTGACAATAGCGTAGATTTGGTCTTTGGATATCTTGTAATTAGTAAAATGATAAACGGTTAGCGGGTTTAGTTTTGTATTAGTGAATTAGAAGTAATTGGGCTGAACTAGAAACAATATAACACATGGTAGGCGAATTGGGCTTTAAACCCATTAGCAGTCCATGTAGGAAACCCTAGCCCATGAGCGAACCTATCTCTATATATAGGAAGGTTGTGATTAGGGTTAAGGTTGATCAGTTAGTTGTTGGTTCTATTGTTCAGTTGCAGAGAGAATTGCTTCAGAGAGTTTAGAGAGAGAGTCTTGAATTGGTTGTAAAACAATTGTGTTTATCGTCAGAGCCTAATCTGGGATTCAGTCGAGCGTTGTCCCCCCACTCACTAGATGGACTTCCCCCACGTAGGGCTTCTTATCTCGCCAAGGTACGGTATCGTGGTTCACCTGTTAAGCATCGATGGTTGTTCCACGTTCTTCCTGAAATGTCAATACTGCCGGTGGCGACGGTGGGTTGTGAGAGTTCGAAGAGTATGATTGCTGATGTTTGTCAATGCCCGGGTTTGTTGGTTTTTAGATGAGCTTTGTATCGTTTAATTGTTGTGTCTTGGGTGTATTGAAGGAATGTCGGCTAATACCAAAGTTCATTTTAAGTAAACCAAATCCTATTAATTATACCAAAAAAAATTCATTGTCCATATACGAGTCGTCTAGACCTAGTCGCCCCGTCTGGGTCTAGCAGAAGACCATTGTACCCCTAGTTTGCTGTCCGTCTAGGCTAAATTCAGGGGCAAAATTGTCATTTTATGCAATTAGACGACCCGTCAAGACCTAGACGCCACATACAAGTTGAGCGGGATCTTTTACCCCTGGCCAATTTTTTAATTTAAAAGTTAAAAAGTAATTTACCATTATACCCCTGAATGGCCACCCGTCTAGGCCTAATTCAGGGGTAAATGGTAATTAACCACCTAAGTCTTTTACAGCTCAGCGTGGTTAATTACCATTTTACCCCTGAATTAGGCCTAGACGGGTGGCCACTCAGTGGTAAAATGGTAATTCACCATTTATCCCATACGACCCGTCTAGACCTAGACGACCCGTCAATTGGTCGTATATGACTGGCCAGCCTAGACGACCAGCCACATACGACACCAAACACCCACATACTCAAACACACACACATACGTATTCTACCTTTGCAACCGTATTTGGACCGTATTTTTGAGGAATTCAAGCGTCTCTGGTACGTATTTTCACCTACACTTCATTAATCTTTGATGTATTATGCATTTAGACCGTAGGTTGTGTTTGAATTTGATGAATTTTGGGGTATTTTGGGCTGTGATCTTGAGTTTTTTGGGTTTTTCATGAACAAGACGGGTCGTCTACCTCTAGACGACCCAGTAGACGACCGGTTAATTTTTTTAATTTAACTTTTATAATATAATGCTTTAATATTATGTGTTAACATTCAGTTTATTGTTATTATTTGTGTTACATTGCAAATATAATCGCAGATTAGTTATGGAGGAGATTGGAGATCCGATACACGGGGACCCATATCCGCATGGTCTGATACACGGGGACCCACATCGCATCCTCGCGTCGGCAGATCTGCTCCACGGCCACCACTATCTTGAGTTCCCGCCCGAAATTGAGGCCGCCCTTTTTGCGGGAAGCTACGCCAGATGCACGTCGGATCACACGCGACAGTCGACTGGGATGCGATTGAGGCGATTGGTGAGACGCCGAGACTGCGTTTTTCGTTCGCGTTGATTCCTCGTGGCACCGTCTGTTTGACTTGGCTGGCACGCCGAGTTATAGGGAGCCGCTCATCGAGTTCCTGTCGACCTTCACGTTCCACCCTCCACGGGTCGACCAGCCGCCTCCCGAGCCACAGGGTCCTCCCCCTCCGCCTGAGGTTTCATTTAGGCTTGACGGTGTGTGGCGTTCGATGATGCTTGCTGAGTTTCCGTTCATAGCGGCATATACCTGCAGGAGGAGATTGCTACAGATGTTTATACAGAGGGGCTAGTGGTGGTGGATAGACCCACTCTTTTGGGATTTTGGGAGGTGGTCGCAGGCCATGACACTTGGGAGCATGTCAGGGCGAAGGGGAGGATTTCACACGTTGCCGACCCGTTGGTACAGGTGTGTACGTTATTACAGTAACTATTTTATTATTGTTGTGTAACACCCTGTAAAATCGTGTCCAATAGTATAGTGACACGTGTTGTATTTTTAATATAGTCTATTAAAGACCAATGAGGACTAAAGGCGTCAACATGCTCAAACTGAGCCTCTAAGTGACGTCCGATGTCAACATGCATAAATAACAGCCTCTGAGTGACTGATATGTCAACATGCCCAGCCTCTGAGTGACATTAGAGTCAACATGCTTATAATAAGCCTCTGAGTGATCCTTGCGAAGTCCTAACTCTCATACGTGCCATTTATTGGACGAGAGAGTTCAATTCTATAAATATGTGAAAGTTGGATAATGGAGGATTCAAAGTATCAACATGTTAATTTATACCTCTGAGTGACCTTTTAACGAACCGAGAGCTTGGGCGTAATCCCGGGTATGCCAAAAATTGGCTACGGAGGGCTAAATATGCTAAAAAGTGTTTTAGAAGGTTAAAAAGGGGTTCAATAAGTTGAGGGGCTAAATGTGAAAAAAATTGAAATCTGACATGGGGCGCTCGCGGGTGCGAGAGGCGAGGCCTTGGCCTCTCGCGGGCGCGAGACGCCTATGTCTGCATAAAGTTTGCTTAGCCTCCACACATAAGTGCCAAAAACCATTTTCTCGAAACCATGGCTTCCCAACTAGCTATGTCACGTTTTAGGACACTTGTAAGCTCCCTCTTACACCCCTAAACAGCTGGCATCACCTCCTTGAGTTCTCCAACTATAAATAGGTGTCCAAGTCCATCATTTGAACTTGCACCTTTCTTATTCATAACTCTTCTCCCTCCTCTGGAAGTTCCTAACTGAAAGGAGCATCCAACTTAGTTCTCTTGCATTCTAGAACCTCTTGTAAGTGTTCCTTGCTCTTGCATTTTCGTTTATATGCTTTTATAGCCAAAAGTCAAGCGTTTTACAGAAAACGCTTTGACTTTCGGTTAAGACCATTATGGTCCAGCCATTGTTCATAATCAACATGGCTAAGTGATCGTAATAAGGTAGGTGTTAATCCCTATAAAGGGCACCTCCTGAAGATCACGTTTGCTAGACCAATTGACGGGTCAAAGTTATGATATTAAAAAGTCAAACATGCCATTTTTCAGAAAAATCATAAATTGATTTTATATATGTTATGAAACCTGTTTTGACACTTAAACAAATTGGTAATAATTATTAGAACATGTAAGAACATGTTCGGATCGTCAATTTCAGTTCTAAGGTTGGTTCGCAACCAAAAGTCGCGAAGTTTGACTTCTGCTTTGACTTTCGATTATGACCCGATTTAGATTAGTTACCTACTGATCTAAAGTTGCATTATGATTGTAATATAATGTAGCATAACCCTCTGAGGTTATATTACATGATCATAATCAGAATCCGAGTTTATGCGCAAGTTCCATAACTATGTCATTTTTGACAAAAATGTCCTTTTGCATAAAACAAGGTTTTAATGATAATGAACTTGAAAATGAGCTTCCTACTGATATAATTTTATAAGTAGGATTATTTGGGATGTTAAACCAGATTATAAACTGAGTTTACAAACAGGTCCTTGAATTATGTCGATAAATGACGATTTAGCCCTTGTGGCTCGTAAAATGGTTTTAATCAAATCTTTCCAAGGTAAATTATTTACCTACTGATATGTTATATTAAATAGCATATCTAAAACATTTTAATCTAACCTTAACATCAATTTTCGTAAACATCGCATAAGACTCATTTTAAAACATAAGCGTCGTTTCGGCGCATAGTATGGTTTTAAACCATATTGATTGACCAAGACTTGTTACCTTACTTATTTTAAAACATACTTTAAACATATTTACAGTAGGTACATGATATGAACTCAAAATCCCAAATAATTTATAAACTATGGGTAAAATGACCAAAATAGCCCCTCCGGTGCATAGTTTGGTCATAAAAGATAAATTACACATATAATTAATATCCTACTGATATTATATCATAAATAAAATATTTTCCCAGAATACTTATAGTTATAACATTAAATTATATTAAAGTTCCTTTCATACGGTATGAAATCACCGAAACGCTCTTATGAGGCATAAATTCATTTTAAAACCTTAACGGGCATATAAGTTGATATCCTACTGATATTAAACTTAATTAAAGTATAATGGCATATAGAACTTGTCCATGACTTATCCGGTTACCCGATATCGCTATTATGCATACGGTTAAGTATATGTAACTAGTTTACGAAAATTACCAAAACGGGTTTAACCTTATCATTTTAAACTCAAAATCCAGAATGTTAATTGTTTACCCATATAATATAAGTCAATGTACTTGTTGGGTTTAAACTACATTCTATCCGATCATCGTTTAATCAAGTGTTATACGTCTTGATCCGTACACTACTCGGTCTAAGTCTATGACTTAAACAAGACCGTTAGTATTTAATTGGTTAGCTTATGTTATAATCCAGACTAGAGCCTTCTGGTAAATGCAATCTGCACTTATTTCAATTTAGATACGGCTGAGATATTAAATCTTGCATTTTAAATCAAGACTAGCTCAGGTAAATACTCTTGACTTATTTTTTCCTATACGGGCTTGGGATACGGTAAATTATTACCGCTTGGTCAGAAATGGGATCAATCGAATGTCGGATTGTGGCTAGTAAATCCGCATATTCTGTTTTAATCAGTTTTGTTTGATAACTTAAACATTTGGGGTTAAATTACCGTGTCCTGGATATCCTCGGCTCATACCTTATATAATGGCCACGACCTTTGCGCGGCGTGTAGGCATACACCTGACAGACGCTCAAATGCAAATTACCCAAGACGTTGGGGATAACTCCTCTATGAGTTCTAAGTGGTGTGTATTTAATCATGTCTCGATCTCTGTACCGGGCCCTGTATGTATGGACAAACATGTGAATCTGTTAACAAGTTACAAAGTAACTTTCCCAAGTTATAAAAGATTTGTGCCCTGTGCACTTAAATTTAATTTTTAAAAACGTTTTTTAAAATGAGTCAGTCGGTGTATTTACCAGCGAAAGCTGACGTATTTTCAAAAGACTAAGCTGTAGGTACAATATGAAATGGGCCGGAAGCTGCTCGGTAGTGAATAAGAGGATCTTGCAAATCCTTAGATCTACCCTAAAGTCTGTTTTATATTCTTTCTTTGTACATTTTATGATCCGCATGTGGATCTTCTATTACGAGCCTGGATATTATTTTGTATTTCGAACATTTGGTTTGTAATAGTAATTTTACTCCAAGACTTCCACTGTGCCGTGTTTAATTGACTATGATGTTATCAACTGACGTCACGATACTCCCCACCCGGGCCCACCGGTGTATGGATTTGGTTGGAAATCCGGGGTGTGACAGGTTGGTATCAGAGCCAATGTTTGAGAGAATTAAACACTATCCTTCTTGTGTTTAATCTCAAACTTACACGCGCACATTCCTTAGACTTCTGAGTCTAGGCATTGACCTAGGATTACTCATTTCATTATTAATTTATTAGTATTGTTTTGAATTGATTTTAACAGGAAAATGCCGCCAATAGTAAGAGGACAAAATGGGAGAGGAAAAGGTCCAATGAGGGGAGGACCATCGGGGCGCATCCCTTCTCAACATCACCACTCGGATTCCTACCAAGAATCAGGATTCATCTCCTTGGCAACCAGCGAGACACTCTGTCTCTCATAGACACTCGCCCCCACATTCCCAAAATTCTTACCACTCTCACCACTCCTATCATTCACACCAATCTCACCATTTTCATCATTCCCATTCACACTTTTATCAAGAAGAATTAAACCCTAACCACTACTTTAACACGCCTCCAACCAATCAAAATCAGTTGGACCAGCCAAACCATATAGACGAGGACTCCGACCCGGAGATGCCGCCGTCAGGATAGAATACGCATCCCATAGAAATTTCAAGTGATTCGAACTCTTATGTTGGATCGCCTTATCAAGGTCCTAATGAGTGGGACCAATGTTGGAACAATTTACCTTCGACAACACTCCTTCCCATCACTCTCAACCACCTCCTATACAAGAAGATGTCCACATGGAACCAGTGGACCAACCTCAACCACCACCTGAACCACCAAGGAGGAAGCGTGGAGCACGTATGTCGGTACGTGATCGAGGTGTCGCGCCCCAGTCAAAGATAATATTTATATACCCAAGTTACCCTCAACAATCTGTTAGTGGTAGTAAGGGGTCGAACCACGATGAGTTGGTGGTTTGTGGTTGGATGTGATTGACTATAAATACAATTGTCACTTTATGAAGCTTGCTACTAAGATTGTTTGATTTGGTTTATTGGTTTTTAAAGAATGTCGGAATGGTCCGACGAATTTGTGTCTACTTTACTAACTTTGAAAACTTAAATGATTGTAAGAAAACTTTAATTAATTTGATGAAAACAATAGTTTGAGAACAAGGTTCACACCCGGTTCGGTAATGCAATTCCTAGGGTTCCTACACGTTTTTAATTTCAACTCAATTGCAAACAGTGATCAACGAATTTATTGTTACGTGGTTTAGGTGTCAAAAGCTATCAAAGTCATAGACAACAGACTACAATACACTTCATTACCAAGAACATGTAAACTCTAACCTAGACAAAGCATAATCGCACATAAACATTTCGCAACGTCAAATTTCATAACTCATTCGACAATTCACGAATACAATACCAATGCGAGACAATTATCATAGGTTTTCAAATCAAATCACAATTTGTCACAAATCGAAACTTAAAACAATGTCAAACCTAGAACTTACAAAACCTACATCGGAGTGAACCTTCGGGACTTAGCCACTCATGGTGAATGGAACTTGATCAACAAAAGAGGAACTCTTGAACATTGACATCTCGAGCTTGGTGATGATGATGGATGGTGATTTGGTTTTAGGGTTGATGGTGATGATGAACGGAATGATGGATGATTGGAGATGATGATGGTAGTGGATTAGGGTTAGGAATAATGGGGATGGTGATTCGGGTGATTGATTATAGATTCGTGATGTTGTAGATCAAATATCCCTTGTTCTTGGCTCCCAAAGGGTGTTTTTAAGCTCTCCAACTCGTAACTCCTTCACAATTGGGTCAAACCATCATAAAAACCCGTTCAAAATTGAAATTCAGCAGCCAGATAATCAGAAGGGCGTCGCTGACGGCCCCTAGAAAATCCAACTTTTCTCCGACGCTCTAAATCACTGTATACGGCAAATTTTCTCTGACGGAACTTCTGAGGGGCGTCACCGACGGTCCTACTGGGCGTCGCCGACGGCTTTTACAAAGTTTGAATTCCTGTTTTCCCATTTTATGATCCTGGTTGGCCCGTTTTCCGTCCCGATGCTCCAAAACGCTCTCGATTAGCTCCTTAAACTTCATAAACCTGCAAAACACAAATCCAATCAAAAATGGGCTATTCGGAACTAAAAGTTACGTAAAACGTGAACTTAAACTTAATAAACCCATCGGTTTTCAACCACGTACCAGTACATGTAGGACAAAGGTCGGGATCGCTGCCACCTTTGCCCAATTCCTACCCCACAATTCAAGAGGACCCACAAATGGGTGGACCTTCTAATGTTTCACCTGTACTAGAACCAACACCAAAACCTACGGTTCAACCACCACCATCGGGTTATAGTAACCCAATCCCCACATATGCAGATACGTCTGGATATGATCCTTTTAACCCGTCTACACCGATAGACTATCAAGCATGGTCGCAAGACCCCTATATGCAAGCAGTTATGCACAACGCACTTTACCCGTCTCCTTTCCCACCTGCTTGTCCACCGACTAGATATCCAACTTATGGGTACCAGTATCCGGTTATGGCACAACCATACCACAATCTCCGCCATCACTAGACGCCATTAACGAAGCCTTAGAAAGAATGAAAGAAATGCAACAACAAGCGGAGAAAACGGAGAAGAAGGCAAACAAGTTCTTCAAGAAACTCTCCAAGTTAGTCAAGGGAAAGAAGGACGAGTGAAGTCTCTTCTAATTATATGTAGTCCATGCGAGGACATTGTTATTTCTTTAGTCCCTGCGTGGACATTTTTATTTCTTTAAAGTCCTTGCAAGGACAGTTTATTTCTTTCTAGTATTGTAACTTCTATCGAAATTTAATGAAGTATTTTTGGAATTATATATATATGTATTCACCCTCTCAAACGAGCGGCTCGATTTTACTCGAAATTTATGCTCTGCGATATAATTCCAAAAAGATCTTAATGGTTTTGATTAGCCAAGTGGCACAGACCACACATTTGGCCAATTTATAAATAATAGTTAAGTACGAAGGGGTCTTCTATCAGGATAGTTAAGGGAAGTTATCCTTCTATCCAGAGGTGGTGGACTTAAGTTCAAGCCTCCAAGTCATTAAGGTCAATGCGACCGGGAATATTAATCAACCATTAAGGTACTCTTATGTTAACATTCAGAATTGTTAATACTCTTGGTAGTGTGACTTGAGGAATCACACTAGCCTTCAAGGTAGAGGACTATATCCTAACCTTATACAGCCTATGTGATCAAAATTGATCCCGACTAATATCATCAGTGCGATGATTAAACATCCATTAGTGATGTATTGCCCTTGGGGCTATGATTAAACATCCATTAGTAATGATTTGCCTTTGTGCAATATTATATTGTCAAAAATGACAACGACAACTGTGGTTAATATAACCCCTGTCCAAATAATATGTCCATTAGTGACAGGCCTATGTGCCATATTTTATGCCCATTAGTGACAGGCCTATGTGCCATATTTTATTTCCATTAGTGACAGGCCTATGTGCCATATTTTATGTCCATTAGTGACAGGCCTATGTGCCCTATTTTATGTCATTCGAGACGAGCCTATGAGTTAAATATAATTATCAATTACGACAATGACAGTTGTGACATTACGATCCACTGTCTAGTAATATATGGACCATGTCCAAATTGTAATTTGCCTTTGATGGTCCTTTTGTGACCTAGGCCAAATATAGTTATATTAAGCCTAAGAGTTGTGATGTTATTCACACTAGTATGGGCAATGGATTATTATATCCAATGTTGAAAGCCAGTATGGTTGATATACCATGGCTAAATGAAGTTTTATTGGTATATAGAACCCAAGGCTTAAAGATGGCTAACTCGAACGAGGCACAAAGTAGCCACCGGGATATTGGCACTAATAATGCTGAAAACAGAGCCATTAATAATGACGACTTCCAAGCTCGCATTGATGCGGCTATTGAAAAGCCATGGGAAAGGCCATAAAAAAGCTTAGGGAATCGAGTGCTACTCGATCCAGACCCTTATCAATTCCACCATCTTCAGCTCATAAGGAGAGTTCAGTTCATTCTTCAAATGCGAAGAGTGAACCAAAGAAACTGGAATTTACTGATAGGACCGTTCTCTTAAAGACGAATGTACCTACAAATACTTTGTCTCCTGTAAGCCCCGAGACTTCAACGGGGAGAAAGGAGCTGTAGAAGCTTTGAAGTAGCTTGACGAGATGATGACAATAGTAGGATATCAGCGGTTGTGCTGATAAGGATGTGGTTAAGTATGTATCACAGTTCTTTAAGGGCGATGCCCTAATCTGGTGGAAAGCCATGATCCAGTCTACAGGTAAGGTACACCTGTATAATTTGGGATGGTCCAATTTTGTGAACCTTGTTAAGGAAACTTACTGATCACCTCATGAGGTGGAAAAATTAGAGACAGACTTTTTGTCTCTTTCCATGAAAAACCTAGATTGTCGGAAATATGTTTCCGATTTCAATTCCCTATCTAGGTTAGTTTCCTATTTAATTACCCCAGAACCCAAACGCATTGCGTGTTTTATTAATGGGTTAGCGCCCAAGATAAAGGGCATGGTAAAGGCTGCTCAACCTACTACCTATAGGTCTGCTGTTGACCTATCTCTCTCCCTCACCTTGGATTTATTGAGGCAGAAGTCAGTAAAGACCGAGACTGACGGGAAAAGAAAACGGGAGGATGATAACTCCCAAAAGTTTAGTAAGAAAAAGAAAGGGAGATTTGGGTTCAAAGGGAACCAAGGCAAGTCGGCTACAACGCCAACATGCAAGACTTGCAACCGTAGGCACTGGGGACAGTGTAGTTATGGTCCACAAGCCAAATCCTGTGGTATCTGTAAGAGAAATGGGCATAAGACCCTAGAATGAAAAGATCTTAAGGATGTCGTCTGCTATGTCTGCAATGAAAAAGGGCACATTAAAACTAACCGCCCTAAGATTCTTAAGAATAATAATGCGAAGCCTGGAGAGGCCAAGAAGGGGAATGCTCGTACCTTTCAAATGACTGCAAGAGAGGCTGTTAACGACAACAATGTCATAACAGTTACATTCCTCATTAACAATATTTATGCTAGAGTTCTTTTTTATTCGGATGCAGATAAATCTTTTGTTGACCATAAGTTTAGTAAACTATTAAACCTGCCCATAAGAACTCTAGATAAACTTATGAGATAGAACTTGCTTATGGAAGTTTAGAATCAGCGTCTTCCATTCTTGATGGATGTTCTATATCCATTAAGAATCATTCAATCCCTATCACTTTGCTGCCAATGAAATTGGCAGGGTTTGATGTAGTTTTAGGCATGGATTGGTTATCCCATAACCAAGTCCGCATTTCCTGCGATAAGAAACTCATCGAAATCAAAACCCCATCTGGTGAAATGATCACATCCCTGGAGACTCACACTACGTATTGCCAGACAAGGTATCGTTATTTAAGGCATCCAGTGTTTGAGGAAAGGTTGTGTTATTTACATGGAACAAGTTACTATTAATGAGCCTAAGCCAAACATTGAAGACCTTCCAATTATTTCGGAGTATTCGATGTCTTTCCCGAAGAATTACTTGGCCTACCTCCAGACAGGCAAGTAGAATTTAGAATTGATATCCTACCAGGATCAGCACCTGTTTCCAGAACTCCATATAGGCTAGCATCGACAGAAATGAAGGAGTTAAGAGTTCAATTGGATGAACTCTTAGAGAAAGGCTTTATTCAGCCAAGTTCCTCGCCCTGGGGAGCTCCTATCCTCTTCGTTAAGAAGAAAGACGGTTCGATGCGGATGTGTTGACTGCCAAGAGATAAACAAGTTAAGCATTAAGAACCATTATCCATTGCCTAGGATCGATGATTTATTTGACCAACTTCAAGGGGCTAGTTACTTTTCTAAGATCGATTTGAGATCTGGATATCATCAGCTAAAGGTTAGAAGTGAGGATGTTCCTAAAACTGCCTTCAAACCCGGTATGGTCATTTTGAATTCTTAGTGATGCCTTTTGGGCTCACAAATGCACCTGCAGCATTCATGGATCTCATGAATAGAGTATGCAAGCCATATCTGGATAAGTTTGTCATTGTCTTCATAGACGACATACTTATTTTTTCTGTAATAAAGTTGATCACGAGAAACATCTTCGGTGCATCTTAGAACTGTTAAGGCAAGAGAAGCTTTATGCTAAATTCTCTAAATGTGAGTTTTGGCTTAAAAGAAGTCCAATTTCTTGGACATATGGTAAGTGAGCGTGGTATCCAAGTGGATCCTTGCCAAAATTGAGGCTATAATGAATTGGGAAGTAACCAAAACCCCATCAGAGATTCGTAGTTTCCTAGGATTGGCTGGTTATTATAGGAGGTTCATTGAGAACATCTCGAGGATAGCCACTCCTTTAACTACCTTGACCCGTAAGAATGTTAAATATAATTGGGGTCCAAAACAACAAGAATCTTTTGAGATTCTGAAACATAAGTTGAGCAATACTCCTGTGTGATCTCTACCAGAGGGTGTTGAAGATTTTGTATTACTGTGATGCATCGCACACTGGCATGGGCTGTGTGCTAATGCAAAAAGGCAAAGTGATTGCCTATGCATCACGACAGTTAAAGATGTACGAAAGGAATTACACCACCCACGATTTGGAATTGGGTGCCGTTGTATTTGCACTAAAACTGTGGAGACATTACTGTATGGCAAAAAGTGTATTATATACAAAGACCATAAAAGTCTCCAGCATCTGTTCACTCAGAAGGAATTGAACATGCGACAACGCCGATGGATGGAAAGCTTAATGATTATGCTTGCGAGATTCGCTACCATCCAGGCAAGGCAAATGTAGTTGCTGATGCCTTAAGTCGCAAGGAACGGGTTAAACCTATAAGGATTAATGCCAAGAGCATTGAGCTCAGAAATAGCTTAAATGAGAATATATTAGATGCGCAAAAACAAGCCCTATTAGAGCTAATATCCCTAATGAGGGATTAGGCGGAACTGTTGATCAGTTAGTGCCTGGAAAGGATTGAATCCTTAGATTTAATGATAGAATTTGGGTTCCAATCTTTGGGGGACTTAGAGATCTAATCCTTCAGGAAGCGCATAGTTCAAGATACTCAGTTCACCCAGGTGGTGACAAGATGTATCAAGACTTGAAGAAGAATTATTGGTGGATGGGTTTGAAGAAATCCATAGCCACTATGTAGCTAAGTGTCTGACGTGTTCGCAAGTTAAGGCCGAACATCAGAAGCCATCAGGACTTCTACAGCAATAGGAAATTCTCACATGGAAATGGGAAATGGTAACTATGGACTTGATTACCAAGTTATCTAAAATCAAAAGTGGAAATGACACTATTTGGGTCATTGTGGATAGGCTGACTAAGTCAGCACATTTCTATTCATCCGTCACAAAGATAAAAGAAATGAGAAAAAACTATTTATCCGTCACAAAGATTATTTTACATGGTGACATTTTCATAGCTATATTAATACCATGTAGTATTTTCACTGAATGATTCGTGTTTTTAGGTTGATTACAAAAATAACGTTCTATAGTGTATTCACTGATAAACAAACAACTCATATAGGTGAATTCACTACGTGTTCACATATGTATTCGCTAGTGAATAAAATATGTTTAGGTTAATAATGAAAATGCCATTGTGTAAAATAGCATGATCTTGCATATCCGACGTCTTGTATTTTTACCATTTGAACTTTGAAGTTCCATTGTAACTAGTGATAGCAAACAAACTGAACTTTACCAAGCTTCTCATTTCTGCTTCTCTCTCACTACTCCTACTTCACATTGGTCAATCTCTCTCTCTCTCTCTTCTCTATATATATATATATATATAAGTATGTGTGTATATGAATGTATGCATGTATGTGCATTTGTGTATTGTGGCTTTAGATAATTTCACAATAAGTGTGCAGGAAGTGGAGAAAGATGTGAAAGAAAGGGATCCGAGCCTAAAGCAAACACAAACAGGGTTCAACAAGCCACCAATGTATACGGCCGAGGTCCAAAATGCCTGCCCGACCTGCCCAGTGATGGATGTTCATGTCAAGTGTAGGAACTTTTCTAAAGGTCTAGTGAACCCCAAGATTTTCCAAGTGTTGGGTCATAATGACTATGTGGTGATCCAGGGGCGGATCTAGTGTATAACAAGGGGTTGGCGCTCCGAACGGTAGTGTAAATTTTGGAAAAATTTAACGTTTTTTCGATTTCGTTACCCCTTTCTTTTAAAGCGTTACCCCTTGACGCTCCGGCTAGATCCGCCACTGTGGTGATCAGTGGTTAACCATTTGAGCCACTTCGAAAAGTTATCCTCATGTACACTCATTCAATGTATGCATTGAATCCTTCCACTTGGTACTATCAATGCAAGTAACAATTTTCTAAAAGTATTGTTGTTGTTAGTAATACTAAAGGTGTTGATAATTGTAAGACTAAGCATTGTCCATTAACGAGCGACCCATTCACGAGCCACATCGGAGAGCATCACGTTAACGTGTTTTGGGGCAAAATGGAACGTTGGCAGGCGCGAGGAATGACGAAGAAAGAGCCGGGGGGTGGAGGGGTGGACACTGTTGGGGCTGGGAATTTTTAAAAAGAAACAAGATTTTGGTATTAAATATTGTATAAATACCACCTACACAACCTAAAATAAAATATACTCTCTTGTTCTCTACACCTTCAATTCTACTATCACAAAGAAATCATGAACCATTGGAATCCAAGAAACCCGTTTTTTGCCAACGCTCAACCGCACGTGTTTCCTTCAAACACTCAACCGAACCCACCTCCTTTCAATCATGCGAACAATCCTTCAAATCTTTTTCAACCCTCGGTTTTATGATCAAACAAATGTGTATCGTTGTACACTAGAAAGCCAACCGACTCCAAACTTGGAGCATGATTTCGGATTAAGCTTCATTCTGAAAACCCAATTTCTTGCCGACACAATCCCACAACCGTAGGAAAGAACAAATTCGTGAACGCCTCAACAAAACGTCTTTCAGCTAGTCATATATTTAATATTTTTTTATTGTTGTTTTTGAAGTTCGTCTTTTTTTATGTTTTTTTTTTGCACGTTATTTTTAAAAGCTTATTTTGCATTCTATGAATATATATATATATATATTATATATATGTATATATATATATATTATATATGTATATATATAACAAAAAAAGATAAATGATTGTTAAATGATTGCGACTTAGTTAACCCACAACGCTAGTTAGCGAAAAATTTAGTTAATGTAACTGTGCTGAGTTGACGCTCGCGTGGCTGCATTTTTTCTTTGTTAACACAAAAGTGTGTTAACCCACAATACATAGTCTAAGGCAATATCACATGTATGTTTCACACTATGATTAATTTATTAATGTATTATTAGTTAACTATTTAGCATGAATTATCAGTAGAAAAACCAACAACAAGAATGTTATAGACCTATGAAAAACCAAGCTGAAAGCAGATGATATACGACGAGAGCCAACTAAATATATTAATCTGCTGATGTCGTCCTTAATTGTGATGTTTGAAGAGCCTGAAACAGTAACGAAAAACTAAATTTAATTCTCGAGAGGCGCGAATTAACACGTTGAAAACTTAGGACTCACAGTTGTACTCGGTCCATCCAATTGTCTGCTTTTCAAGATCATACAAGACCAGCTTATTCGAGAGTATAAAATCTGCAAAATCAAAAACAGATAACAAGAAATGAAGTATGGAATCCATGCAACTAAACTAGAACCATGGGTTAATCTTATTAATGTGGTTACCTCCTAATACAATTGTTTCCCTCGTATCTTTAGAACCCATGTCATTCTTTTGCCACCCCAAACACGTAAAATCATCCTGCAAGATTTCAATGCACGCAGATACATGTTATTCAAAGCACAAGATTATACATGTTATTGTTAGGACAATTTCATATGTACACCTGAAAAGTTGCATAATATCATAACTCCACAATAAAAAAAGTTAATATCAGATATCATTTCGATTTACTTAACATTTCACTAAATACAAATTTATAATCTTTCTCTATACACTCCAAATTCTCATGTCCTAATGCAAGTTTTAAGGGAAAGGTATAAATGTCATAGATTTGAAAATGGGTATATCTGATATCATGACTTTTTGTAGGGTAAATATGATATTATACCAAGTTACGAGGGGACATCAAAACTGAGAAATTATGCACGATCAAAATTTTCCATACGGTTAATGGTATACCACATGTACTCTACCAAGATGACAATGGACCGGTTGAATTTGGGTATCATGTGTCTCAAAAGAAAAAAAATAACGATTTAGAAAAGTTTAAAATTATTTATATAACTCTTTATCAATAAGAATATTGTGACTGTATAGAATGAATTGATGATTATATAAATTGATAAGGATAAATTTTTCAAACAGTTTGAGAAAAACAACAAAAATACTGGTTCAGTTCTGAATTTAAGGTTTGAAAAAATTATAATTTGCTAAAGCAGTACAATTTTGATTTAATAATATTATATAATAGTGGTAATAATTCAATAAAAGAAAAGGTTAAAACATCCCATAGCAACCAGAAACATAGATAGAGCAGCAAATGCATCATTAAAGCAGTTAAAAGTACTAAATATAATCGGTCAAGATCTAAAGGGTTAGCAAGACAGAGGATACTTACATAGGCAAACAGATAATCGTGAGGATAAACCTTCAACGAAAGTGAACTTTCAAAATGGAATGTGACTGCAGGAAATTCACCATCAAGACCGCAATCATAACATTATATATTTATTGCTTTAACATAATAAGAAGAAGAGGTTACAGAAAACCTCAAAATCAAGTTTTTAAGGACAGATAATAGCCCTCTAAAATGTAGTTATGAAGTAAGAATGTTACATGAAAACAGTTACCTTCCAGAGAGGTCCATGCAAGTATACTCGTCATGAGGATAAAGGTATCTCATATCAAGCCTCCCTGTTATTATCTACAGAAAAGGAACTTAAAAAAGCATATAAAAATAAAACTTCCAAGTAATACTCGCCAGTTTAATCAACAGTAAATGAAAAAAATAGATTAAGAATTCACCTTATTCACCAATGGCTTGTAGATCACTTCTGGGAGATATGCCAATGTTGTACCACTATCTATTATCGCCCTTCTCTTCTCTACTCCTCCATGCTGCGCATACGTTGAAAGATTCAAAAACTCCGCACCAACTTCAATTCCCGTCACATTGACAGTATAATGTCCCCTACAAATTTAAAAGTGATATAATCCTTGCATGTCTAATACTAGGGAATCCAAGCAATCAAACAAATATATAGACGCCCGTTGAAAAGATAGTAACTATTACTCACTGCTCCTGGATCAAGTGTGTTGAATTAACTTTTGGCTGAACAACATGCCCAATTGCAAAAATGCCACCACCGTTATCACTATCTAAACAATGCGCAAACATCTTTTCACTTTCCCAGCAGAAGCCAGCTGCGATATGCAGACGCATTTGAATTTCCAAAACCAAGAATTCCATCAAGTGCATCATCGGAAGAATTTAGGGTGCCAGTTTGTATAGTACCACACCTGATTAGAAACAATAAAATTACAGAACACCCCAAACATGCATTATAGACGACTCGCTGAAAGTATTAACAGAGATCTAGATTAAATGTACCCGAACATAACGCTTGCGTTTTCCAGCCGAGTTACCAAGTCACCGAACACACTGTCGTATTGGACGACATCTTTGACCATGTAACCCATACTGTTACCCCCATCTCCATAGTTCTCGTTATAGAAACAAGATGCATTAGCCTTGCAACCATGAACTGTGTCTGTAACTGTAACCCCATTGATGTCCTTGCAGATCTCTTCTTGACACGTCACCACTTTTCAGTAAACGAAGCGTTTGGATCATATTGTGTAAGATCCAGCTGAAAGAATAGAAATAGGATAGAACATGTTTAGCATATATGAGGACGGAAAAGGTTATTTTCTACTCTGGGGGTATAAAACCTCGTTTTATAGTAGAGATGAAACGAACAAGGTATAAAGAAAATCAAGAAACAAATATGAAATACCCCATGATAGCCTTTATTAACGCATCCTTGGCATTGTATGCAATTGATCCACATTATATCGGATCCTGTATCCACTTGGACATGGTATTGCTTTGACGGTGTTCCTATTCCGATTTTGGTATAGTAAAGCCTGTGACGATTAAGTTTACACATCCGATACTTGCAAAACAGTTCACTAATTCAACTAAAGAAAATCATGAAAGTAACATGTCAATGCTAAACAGTCCATTTAACAAATTTCAAATAGGTTCTTATGCCAAGTATATCATTGAAGAATTGAACCAATATGTAACTTGATTACACCTCTATACATGCCCTAATTCTCAATGAAACTCAAAACTATGTCTTCATAAATTTTAATTTCATATCCGAGCAATAGAAGCAGACAAAACACTTGAACATCACGCCAATTCTCCTGAGATAAAAGTGACTCCCCACAATATCTGGTTTGCATTGTAGATTTAACTAAACCAATTCATGCTAAACAAATCATTCAACAAATTTCAAACAGATTCTTATGCTAATTACATCCTTGAAGATTTGAATCAATGTGTAACTTGAATACACCTCTCTACAAGCCCTAATTCTTAAAAAACCTCGAAATTACGTTTTCATAAATTCAGATTTCATATCCAAGCAAACAAACTCATTCAACAAACCAAATTATGCTAAACAAAGCGGTCAACAAATTTTAAACCGATTCTTATGCCAATCACATCATTGAATATTTGAATCAACGTTAAGTTGAACACACCTACACAAGCCCTAATTTTCACCTAAACTCAAAACCACATCCGATACAGTAAACTCCAATCTATAACCATAATTACAATCACAAACACAAAACTAACAACAAAACAGATATACATATATATATATAGATATATATATGTGTGTGTGTTATATATATATAAGAGAGAGAGAGATGTGTGTGTACGTACCCAACCGAATCAGGACGACCGCTTCCACCGATACGAACATCAACACCAGCGTCAACAACACGTTTAAGGTGACGGTAACTATCATGAGCTTTAAGAGCACTAATCGACCGATCCTTCGTGGAGAATTTAGATCTCACGTTGAACACTGCACCGTGAAAGTGTCACTTAGAACAACGGAAATGGAGTTTGAAACGACTAATAGTAACGTGAAGAAGGTGGGAACAGCATGATGATGGTGATTGTGTGTGATTCTAGCGTTCACGCGCCTCTTTGTGCCGGCGCGTGTGCATGCAAGTGAAGTGATGAATGGTCTGTGTGTTTACGACGGTTGAATCCACGGAGAACGAAAGTGGTGATGTTGAGTTGATTCTTTTATAACGAATTTTTACGGGTAATAATGATTTCTATATTTTTCTATTGAATTTATAATTATAATCTCTATTTTATATTAAGACTTGGATTTTTCCATCACGCTTTCCGACTAGATATCCGTGAACAAATCAAATAGTAAAGAATATATGAAGTTGCAAAATATAAACTTGTAAACCAACCGAAAACAAAATAAAATGTAAGTAATAAAAAAAAAGCTGGTGGTGTAGTGTTGTGACCGGAATGAACGAACGGAAAACTGGTGGTGGTGACACGGTGTTGTGCCGTTTCACAAAATATATATGTATATTGCGTATTTGTTATTTCTAGAAAAATAATGAACAAAGTTAGTTTGGGGTTCATTTGAAACTTTAAAAAGTGAAAATAAAAACACATTTTGTTATGTGTTTTATCATAGTTGATATGATTTATAAAATTATACTCTAAATATAAAATATTAAATTAAAATAACTTAATATATTTGGTACCGGTTTTAGTTTTTCACTTTACTTTCTTCAACAAAACTCATATTATGTTTTAGCCCATTACTATATCTTATTCTTTCTTTCATTAAATAAAATTTATGGTTTAACCTTAATTCTTTTTTTATTCATATATCGTGTTAAATGCCACAAAAATGATCATACAATTCATTCATTAATTATGAAATGAAAACTTTTCCAATTTTACTTAAAGTTTACGCCTTTTCTTACAATATTAATTACTCTGAGATTAAATGATGTGAAATACCCTCAAGGAGGTATTTTTATCTTTTCATTGTATGTAAGAGCATTGTAGTGAAGGTTTTTTTGACGTTTTTTTTTCTTAAAACGCTGCACACCTGTCTCTTAGGTGCTTTTTTTTAAAAGATGTACAAGACGTCCTTTTTTCCACGCCGGTGTTCAAATGTTTTGGCCAATACCGTTGCAATGGTCAGAATCTAAAGAGTATTTTATTTTTATTTTTTTTCCTTTATACACCAACCTTGAGATGAGTGTGGCTGAAGAATGGTGCATGGAGGTGTCTTACGGTGAGTGTGCTGCTGGAAGTTGGCCGGGTCTCCAACTCCGGTGACCGAATCTTATTTAGAGAGCAGAGAATTAAGAGATGATTGATAAGGGTTTTTTTTGTGTGTGTTTGATATGCTTGTAGAGAAAAGAAAGATGGGGGCTCGGGTTTCAAAAAGAATGAGAAGGGGAATAGTGGGTCAAATAGCTAGGGTTCTTTTTTCGGTTTTTATTTTTTTAACAATTTAATTATTTTATTTAATGAAATTTATTAGTTTTAGTTTAAAAAATTAATAATTGGTAATCATTGATGTGACGTCATTGAGCATCATCCCACTACACTCATTTATGAAAAACGTCCAATAATGCCCATTTGCTGACTGGACTAACATGTGTCACACAACGCCCATGGATGAAAGCATTATTCATGTGTACCACTACAAGTGATCTTAATGAATTATACGCATAGTGAATCGTGTGACATCAAGTTTGTCTATGCTCATTTACTTAATACACATGAACATGACTAAAGTTTTCTATTTATTTAATTAAATGAACGAAAATGAACACGTGCCTTATTCGTTCATTCATGTTCATAAAAATTTGTTTACATTGATTCATTTACGCTTTCCAATGTTTGTTTGTTTAGCGCTGTTAATGCTCGTTCTTTTATATATTCATTCTCTTTCTTTAACCGTTCAATAGTTTATAAAAATATCATCTCAATTCTTTAGTGTTTAGTTCTTAGCCCATCAACTTATCAATATCATGTCAGCCTATTCTTTAGCTTATGCTTTATAGACCCATTATCAGATTATCATTTGTGGTAACATTAGGAAGATTTGACTAATTACACAAACAGAAAATCTAAGTTTAGAATCTTGTCCAAATGATTGTTAATGTCTTTCATTTGTTTTTGTTTATTTACGTTTGTGGTTATTTCATGTTCATGACCCGACCCATTCATCTAAAAATAATAACGAACACAATATACTCAGTTTCTTAATGAACGGACACAAACAAGAAAATCATTCATTTAATCATTTGTTTCCGTTTTTTGTTCGATTAAAGTTAAACGAACATACATGAACATGCCCTTTCATATTTGTTTGGCTCGTTTCTACGCCTTCTTTTCACCATAATGTTCAGCTAATTAATCTCTTAAATTTTTATTTATTTTAATCAAAGTTCTAAAATTCAGAAACACAATATGTTTAAAGCAGTAAACCAATATTTACAAACCCGTCACTAGTTAAGGCAAGAAATCATTTCCTTGATCAATAGATTTAAGCCCTAAACGAAGTGTTTTAAGTATTGTGGACGCAACATATTCAAAAATTCACATGAAATAATATTGTTACGAGAGGGAGGGGCGGGTTTATTGAGGTTTCATGTGAAAAAAATTGTTGGCACGACACAAAACTTTCACATTTCAGCCCTATTGTGGGCTTCACCACCAACGCCCCTACCGCTTTACTTCTTATCTCCCTCTTGCAGCCTTCACTCCCCACCAGTCAAGAGTCACAATCCTCACCTCATGCCTGGCCGTGGAGACACCCTGAGCCAGCTTCCACGCCACCCCGTGTCGTGTTTGGCGTCCGCGCCACTTCGACGTGACAAGGCTGCCACACCCACAACATCCTAATGAAATCGGTTTAGATCATTTTTAGCAGATAACATCCTAAAGAAAGCGGTTCAGGTCATTTGTTGGACATATATAACATCCTAAAGAAATTATATATAAGTGAGACCCTTCTATTTAGATGCTACTAGTTTAAATTAAACAAACACGATTGTATTAATTGTTTTATAAACATGTTCTATTAAAGGTATATATCAAAAGGTAAAGTGTGGCATCAATGGTGGGTTTAGTAAGTGTGTGAATACCAAAACTCGTATTAGTAGAGGTAATCACCTTTTCACTAGTTTAAAATTACGAAAGTAGTTCTTATAGTTCGTTATAAAATGAACACAATGTACATCAATTTTGCTCAAATAGCTTTCGTCTGACTTCTTATGTGATCATTTTGTGTAGCTTGTATTAACTTTTAATAAAATAGCCATAAATCAACAAACACAAATTCATCTTTGTCTCTAATTTTTAATAAAATAGCCATAAAAACCACAAACACAAATTCATCTTTGTCTTGGTTAAATCAAGCAACTAATCTATATTAAGCCATCATTAGCTGAATCAAGATACCCAAATTTTAAGATCCAAACATAATGATCCAAAAATCAATATACAACATAGTTTAGTAACAAAGTTGAGTGTGGTAAAGGTTAGGATTCAATGAATTGAGTGCTAGGTGAAACAAGGGGTATTGATAGGCTTGGTTGAACATTCATTTCAAACATCAAACATGTTAGTAGCATCAGACGGCATCCCTGCGGGTCTCTTTTTTTTCGTTTCTTTTTCTTTTTTTGAACAACGGCATTCTATAAATAACTAAAGCCAGTGGAGAGCTGAGTGAAATACAATCACAGAAAAGTAAACATGATACAACAGCATACCTGCTGCTAGAGACCACCCTGGTAAATAGACTAGATTCATTTGAAGCAGAGAGATGGAGAGCAGCACCATTTTGACCAGCAAATAGATTGTTATTTGGACCTATGACTCGGTCACAAGAACAATAAAAATCTGTACAAATCAAGAAAACTAGTGCGTTGTGCGCTATCAACAAGAACAAAAAAGTTGAGTAAATGGTCGCAAACAATAACTTTTCACCATCTTCATAACATCCGGCCCCTCTCACCACCAATATTGTCCGCTTTGCCTCCGATGGGTTGCTCATCAAGAAACTCACGGCTTTGTTTTTTGTTGCCCTCAGTGGAGACTTCCCAAGAGGTCATCCATCCTGTACTACTCCAACATGAGCACACTTAACTGTAGAGTTCTCCTCTCATCCACTAACATTAAACCCAAAACGCGTTGGTGATTTAAGAGGCAGGTTATTCCTTATGAACCGAGGATCTCTCCTGGCCACGGCCGATGTGGGATTTGCCTAGGGTGTCACAATGATCCATGTTAATCTTTCGGTAGTCGGTATCGGTATCGTTACAACCTTATGCAATTGAAGCAAAAGCGGTATCGAACATGAGCTAATGAATAGATAAATTGGGCTGAATTGATTTTGGGTGTAACGCCCCGTATTTCCGCACTTCCGTACTTTGGGAAATACGTATCGTTTCGCTAAATTCATTTATTTTATTACCATTATTATTATAGTTTATTTATTTAATTATTATTATTTATTCAATTATTATTATTATTATTATTATTATTATTATTATTATTATTTTAATAATAATAATATTAATAATAATAATGATGATAATAATAAAACAAAAAGACGTTTTTATGAAACTCGTAGTTGAAAACGGATCTCGTAATCTTGACACGGTCCGCGCATGTCCTAGAAACTAGCTAACGGGCCTTAGCCCAACACAACCCAACCTAAAACCCTAAACCTAATACATATAACTAACTACACACACACCCTCACATACACAGACACCACAAAACACACCCGCATACACTTTCTCCCTCAAAACACAAGTCACCGGCGCCGCCACTCCTGTCGGCCGCCGGCGACGATGTCCCGCCGCCGCACACACCCATAAATCCCCCTTTCCACCGCGCACCTACTGTTCTCTCTTTTCCCTCTCATCGCCGACAACCGGAGCCGAGCCCAGCAGCCTCCGGCGTCGGTCGTTTTTCGACAACCAAACAAAACCCTCGCACCTCTATTCGTCGCTAACAACCTCACTCTCACACCTCGTTCTCCCTCGAAGACCACGGCCGCCACCAGGGTGGTGGCGGCGGAGCAGGAACGGCGGCAACAGCCGCGTTTGAGCGGCGCCGACCACCCCTCCATGATGGCAGCAGCGGAACGACAGTGGCGGTGGGTTTGGAGTCAAGTGATGACCGGCGACAGTGGTGGTGGTTGTCCTCGGGTCATGGTTCAAATTTCGTTTCAACCTTGGTTTGGATCTGACTGGGATTCTAGGAAGAATCAAGTCTCGATTTAGACAAGAGCTGCTAACAGTTCGTTCGGGTTTTGGGTTAAGGATGCGAGACTCGGTTCAACTCGGGTTAGGTCCGAGTCAACTCAGACAACTCGGTCAGGTTGTAACTCGGTTCGGCTCTGAATGTCTCGGGTCAGATTTAACGTGGGTCATAAGTGTCCAACATCAGTTCGGTTCTAGTCCCGGATTAGCTTTGTTCAACTTCAGACGACTTCGGTCAAACCAATCAACTGGAGTCAACATGAGCTCGGTAAAATCTTTTAACGCGATTTCTATTGTATATTGTATTATATATATTGCTTCATGTATCTCTTTTAACAGAAACCGGGCATTATCTAATTTGTAAACACGCGTAGGAAATATATATATAATTATATTGTTCGTTTATTGTTGAGCTTTGAAACTTTATATCGGCAACTTGTGTTGTCGGGATCGTCCAAAAAAATAGAGGAAACCCTGCCCGTTTTTCGTCAAAATATTTATAAATTCTATACAAATATATTTATTTCGCCTTTCGCCAAATATATATATATACATATACGCCTATTAAACTTTTCGCCAAAATATATATATATATATATATATATATATATATATAATATAGATATATTAACCACGTTTTCTCGTCAAATTGAACATATAAATATATATACTATATATCCGCTACTTTAATATACGTAACAAAACTCGAGTGAAGTTTAAAATAAATATTAAAATATATTATTTTAATAATACTTCTTTAATCTCTAAACAATTTCATACTCTACAACTGCGAGATACGGCTCGGATTCCTCAAGGATCAAAAGTTTACCTCGGAACTCCATTCTTGAACTCCTCGACTCCTCTCGGGATTACCAAAGATCGACGTGCATATGTGAGCATACTCGACCCCTTTTTACACTTTAACGCATTTTGGGGTGTAACATGTATAAATTACAAAATTTATTTTTAACAAGATTAAATGTGTTCACAATACCAAACGGGTTATCAATTACGCTTATGTGAATTATATGTGTTAGTTCAAACTCGTTTATACATGCTACTCGTTACGCTTGAGTTGTTTATGCTTATTAGTTTTAATTTGCATTCTCACGACATTGTTATGCTTATGATACTATGCATGCTAGTTAAGGAATTCAATTATATGCTATTATTGTGTAAGAGGCGTCCACATATATATGCGATTCAACTTTATTATACTCCCGTCATGATTGAAATAAACTCTTACACTTATATTTTATTTTCAAACTTATATGCTCGCCAATACTTTTGTATTGATCTACGCTTTTAATACATGTTGCAGGAAAGCTGATGATGCAAGGAATCTAGTAGGATTGCCTAGAAACACACTTAAAACTTTAAATGTTTATTGTACTGTATCTTATTTCAAACATGTATTTCTTTTCAATATCTTTTATTAAATCGTTATCAATGAAATGAAATTATATTTGTTACGTGTCGTGATTTAATTTTTGTATTATTTGATCTAATTTATGTAAAAAAGGTAATTATTAAACACTTGACACAATTAGCGATATGAAGCCTCTTGCAATCTCGTTTTCGTCTCATCCTGATGTTTCCGCCATCGGTTGGGGTGTGACAGATTGGTATCAGAGCCATAACTATAGGGAATTAGGTAGAATTGCCACATTTCGACCTAGGTCTATAGTTTAAGTACCATACTCTTGACCATTTATGATACTTGTCTAAAATGTTATTCTTTCTATCATGCTCCTCCCCCTTTGATCCTAAAACTTACAATATGTCTTTCCTAAGACATGAAACACAATACACGCTTTTGAGTATATTCTTGTTCCACAATCGAAATAACTCATCAATACAGGGGTGATTCCTCCATTGGTGACGAGTTTCAATCCGCTTTACATGTTTTTTGGCACGAAATTCACCATCAGGTCAGGAGTGATATCCATATCTTGATGGGAGTTTCATTTCATAATCTAGTGGATCCTTATTGACGATTCGAGATTATATCTTGATGCGTTCAATAAACCACAATTTGGGGACGAAATTGTCAAGCCAGGATTGACATCCACACCTTGATGACTGGTCCGCTCCTCAATTTTCAATCTCGCCAAAGTTTCGTATGTTTCGATCAAATTAGGGACATGTATTAACTGGAAGGGTAATATACCGTTAATCGCTTGGTGATGAGAGTATTATACCTATTAGGCCAAATCATGTCTCCCTAATTCGAAAGGACTCACGATTCACTTTGGAATAGTCGAAGTTTCTAAACCCGAGACATTCCAACATTTTAACAAGCCTCTCTTTTACGCTATCTTAAATTCTATGCTATATAATTCTTATTCCTTCATTTTAATTCGATGTCACGTTATACTAAAATCGAATTTATGCACGACAAACTTCTCATTTATACCAAAATCTATTACCCAATGATTCTATAGGTGCATACTAAACATTATATTTAATATGGGATTACTAGAAGATTCTTATGTGATAAACTCGTTATAAAACCACATCTTAACATGTATAGCGCTTGTAGTGCTATAGGAGTAGCGCACGCCCGTATTCTTGAGGTCATGTTAAGTAAACTATTTCATACTAAGTGAACTATTTTACACTATGTTTCAACAATATTGACTAGTCAACATTGCGTACACGATGGTTTGACTTGTTTACTCACATGTTTATGTGGTAGACTCGTCATTAACTTTGATCAAGCCACACCTTAACATGTATGGTGCTTGTGTAGCGCTATAGGAAGTGACGCCCGCCCGTATTCTTGAGGTCATGTTAAGTAAACTATTTTATACCCTCTTCGTTTTAACGATGATGGGTAGTCTACATTGCGGTAGACGATGGTTTGACCTGTTTATTCACATGCCAGTAATCCGTTAATCTTGGTTAACTAAAATATATCATTTGTATTGTAGATGAATGTGCATATACGCACACTTGCCCTTATACTCATACTTATACACTATACTCTTTCATACTTAATTACAATTATACTTATATACTTTAGACTCTATATACGCTATCATTCTCACTCGTAATGCGCTAATAAACCATGTTCGTGACACGGAACTTAACATGGCATCGATTAGCGAAACTGACGAAATATGGTATGAACATGGTGGATACGCCGCTGGTACTTCCTATATATACGTGTTAACACCATATTGCTAAGATTTCGTAAAACGTGCCATGAGAATTCGATGTTTCACTATTATGTTTAATACAAACTTGACCACTCACCACCTATTTCTCGATTATCCCCATACATGCTTCGAAGTGCCAACTTTTCTCAAGTCTTCCTCTTGTATAAATTTCGGGATGAAATTTCCAAAAGTAGGGGAGACTGTAACGCCCCGTATTTCCGCACTTCCGTACTTTGGGAAATACGTATCGTTTCGCTAAATTCATTTATTTTATTACCATTATTATTATAGTTTATTTATTTAATTATTAACATTTATTCAATTATTATTATTATTATTATTATTATTATTATTATTATTTTAATAATAATAATAATAATGATAATAAACAAAAACAAAACAAAACGACGTTTTTATGAAACTCGTAGTTGAAAACGGATCTCGTAATCTTGACCGGGCCGCGCATGTATCCTAGAAACTAGCTAACAGGCCTTAGCCCAACACAACCCAACCTAAAACCCTAAACCTAATACATATAACTAACCACATACACTTTAGACACACACACACACCCTCACATACACAGACACCACAAAACACACCCGCATACACTTCCTCCCTCAAAACACAAGTCATCGGCGCCGCCACTCCGGCCGGCCGCCGGCGACGATGTCCCGCCGCCGCACACACCCATAAATCCCCCTTTCCACCGCACACCTACTGTTCTCTCTTTTCCCTCTCATCGCCGACAACCGGAGCCGAGCCCAGCAGCCTCCGGTGTCGGTCGTTTTTCGACAACCAAACAAAACCCTCGCACCTCTATTCGTCGTTAACAACCTCACACTCACACCTCGTTCTCCCTCGAAGACAACGGCCGCCACCAGGGTGGTGGATGCGGAGCAGGAACGGCGGCAACAGCCGCGTTTGGGCGGCGCCGACCACCCCTCCATGATGGCAGCGGCGGAACGACAGTGGCGGTGGGTTTGGAGTCAAGTGATGACCGGCGACAGTGGAGGTGGTTGTCCTCGGGTCATGGTTCAAATTTCGTCTCAACCTTGGTTTGGATCTGATTGGGATTCTAGGAAGAATTAAGTCTCGATTTAGACAAGACAGCTAACAGTTCGTTCGGGTTTTGGGTTAAGGGTGCGAGACTCGGTTCAACTCGGGTTGGGTCCGAGTCAACTCAGACAACTCAGTCAGGTTGTAACTCGGTTCGGCTCTGAATGTCTCGGTCAGATTTAACGCGGGTCATAAGTGTCCAACATCAGTTCGGTTCTAGTCCCGGATCAGCTTTGTTCAACTTCAGACGACTTCGGTCAAACCAATCAACTGGAGTCAACATGAGCTCGGTAAAATCTTTTAACGCGATTTCTATTGTATATTGTATTATATATATTGCTTCATGTATCTCTTTTAACAGAAACCGGGCATTATCTAATTTGTAAACACGCGTAGGAAATATATATATAATTATATTGTTCGTTTATTGTTGAGCTTTGAAACTTTATATCGGCACTTGTGTTGTCGGGATCGTCCAAAAAAAATAGAGGAAACCCTGCCCGTTTTTCGTCAAAATATTTATAAAAGTATATACAAATATATTTATTTCGTCTTTCGCCAAATATATATATATATATATATATATATATATACATATACGCCTATTAAACTTTTCGTCAAAATAAATATATATATACAGATATATTAACCACGTTTTCTCGTCAAATTGAACATATAAATATATATACTATATATCCGCTACTTTAATATACGTAACAAAACTCCAGTGAAGTTTAAAGTAAATATTAAAATCTATTATTTTAATAATACTTCTTTAATCTCTAAACATTTTAATACTCTACAACTGCGAGATACGGCTCGGATTCCTCAAGGATCAAAAGTTTACCTCGGAACTCCATTCTTGAACTCCTCGACTCCTCTCGGGATTACCAAAGATCGACGTGCATATGTGAGCATACTCGACCCTTTTTTACACTTTAACGCATTTTGGGGTGCAACATGTATAAATTACAAAATTTATTTTTAACAAGATTAAATGTGTTCACAATACCAAACGGGTTATCAATTACGCTTATGTGAATTATATGTGTTAGTTTAAACTCGTTTAACATGCTACTCGTTACGCTTGAGTTGTTTATGCTTATTAGTTTTAATTTGTATTCTCACGACATTGTTATGCTTATGATACTATGCATGCTAGTTAAGGAATTCAATTATATATTGTTATTATTATGCAAGAGTCGTCCACATATATATGCGATTCAACTTTATTATACTCCCATCATGATTGAAATAAACTCTTACACTTATATTTATTTTCAAACTTGTATGCTCGCCAATACTTTTGTATTGATCTACGCTGTTAATACATGTTGCAGGAAAGCTGATGATGTAAGGAATCTAGTAGGATTGCCTAGAAACACACGTAAAACTTTAAATGTTTATTGTACTGTATCTTATTTCAAACATGTATTTCTTTTCAATATCTTTTATTAAATCGTTATCAATGAAATAAAATTATATTTGTTACGTGTCGTGATTTAAATTTTGTATTATTTGATTTAATCTATGTAAAAAAGGTAATTATTAAACACTTGACACAATTAGCGTTATGAAGCCTCTTCCAATCTCGTTTTCGTCTCATCCCGATGTTTCCGCCATCGGTTGGGGTGTGACATTGGGCAAGGCTATACCATTGAGCTTGCTTTCGTTTTTGACTTGTAACTTGAATATCTGTA
Source organism: Scalesia atractyloides (assembly GCA_947069175.1). Classification (NCBI taxonomy): domain Eukaryota; kingdom Viridiplantae; phylum Streptophyta; class Magnoliopsida; order Asterales; family Asteraceae; genus Scalesia; species Scalesia atractyloides. The sequence goes on along the minus strand of CAMTDV010000022.1, from coordinate 76,854,889 downwards.
ACAACCCGAACATTTGAGGTTAGCGCCTTGTTTTTACAATTACGACGACACGTTTTACTTTTTATATTTACGACATTACCTTACGTAATAACAATATCGAGCGACACGACGGGATTTAATATAAAAACAATCGAAAATGAACCAAGCCCTAACCGCCCCCACCTTGCGGCCCAAGATTCCCCCACTCTTGGAGCCTAAGGCTTGATTTAATTATATATTTGCATGGGAGATTTCAAAAAAAACACACACACAAAACCCTAATCACCTCTCCTTCTCCTTCCCCCTTGGTCGACGGCAACAAGCATACCCCCCCCCCTTCGTCGCACCTCCCACACACTCTTTCTCACCCTTTCATTCGCGGCTCGTCTCTCTCCCGGTCTCTTGCTCAATCCGACAATTAAGGCGTGGTTGATCGCTCTAGATTTCATATACCTAGTCTAATCTTACCTAGTAATACAAAGGTGAATTCAGGGCCCCTACATTTTTATACGGTTTTAAATACACGGGGGAGAAAACATGTACTGTTACGGTAATGTAACGCCTTTACTATTACGCATTAACGAACTATATTAGGAGGGGTTATGTTATAAGGTTATGGTCACAAGGAAGCATTATATCACATGTTAGTCCCCTTAAAACTTACGATGTCGTTAGTATTGGATTATAGTGAGTTAGACCGAACGTCGAAGGCCATGGGTGTAGAATTTGCCTAACACTTAGCCATGGTTGGTGATAAACCTGGTACAACAGGGGCAGCAACGTCAGCTTCAGACCGAACACTTTGTTGACATGACCTAGGCTAGCTACCTAAGCATATAACATATACTGCTAAACAATATAACAACGTGATTCGGGAATTGAATCAGGGAAACTTACGATAATCTGATTCGGGTGGGATCAGGGAAACTTTATAACACACCAGTTCGGGGCTGAGCTAGTGGAAATAACTTATCTTTAAAAATTGTGAACTAAAACCTGTAAACTCACTCTTCATTATTTGTTGACACTTGATTTTTACATGTTTTCTTAGGTCGTTAAGGTATCAATCCCGAGTAGGAGCACATCACGAGCATGAAAACTATTTCGTTTAAATGTTTGTATCTTTACTTTTAAGTTCTTTAGGTTGAGCGTTTGTTTTTACGCACACTTCATTTACGTTTACTTATGCTTCCGCATTTCTTTAACTGCATGGTTAAATTTGTTTAAACGTATTTTTACATATAGAGTCATTCTATGTGACTAGTGTCTTGGATCCTGGTTTGTCACGCGACTCACAGTAAAACCTCGCATGTGGATTTTTGAGGGTGTGACAATACCTCTATACGAGCTCAAGACAAGATTTAAAATAGATCCGTAACAAACATGTCTATATTTATATATTAATTTGTTAATAATTACAAATGTTATACAAATTAAATCTGTACAAATCAATCAACTCACTGTTCTTACTTGGAAACAGGAGGATTAACCCTACAAACCTCAGCATCGAAGCCAGAATCCATAAAAAACAGAAGCCACGCACGTTGTTGTTCAGAAAGACGATCTCGAGGCCCTTTAACTTCAACAAGCTTGGCCTCGCCACTATAATCAGAATGAAACCGCCACAATAGTAGATCCGGCATGCCGCTGGACCAACTCCTGTAATCTTGTGCCAGGTGTCGACATATAGTTGCCATGCAACTGCTACCTATACAAGTAACAACTGCTCGAAGTTCAGTTAACGAGTGTCTGTTCCAGTTAACACCTCGACATGATGTTCCAAAATGAGATTCCCATGATGTTATGAGAATTTCTTCTGCCATGCCTTCCTGAATCTTTGATAATAATTGTTCTATGATGCTTTTTCTAGCTTCGTAAAAGTAATCTGTCTCTAAATCTAAAGGTGAAGTCTGCAATAGAAACCAAACAAAGAATCAGATAATATATGTTTATAAAATTGTATAAACAGCGGTGCGTTCGTTTCAGAGCCAATAATATAGATAATCGCATAATGCATTACATATCGTTTTTGAATGTGATAAACATGTAACTTTCCAAATATGTTATAAAATGGATGGATTTGTGTAAAGGGTCAAAACAAGTACAAGAAGGAAATCAAATTACAAATAAAAAAATAAGCATGAAGGAAATAACAAATGAAAATTACGCATGAAGAAAATCAAAATCACGCAACCTATATAATACCTTCTAAACTTTGTACGTTAACAACCCACTTTATTTGAACCTTTTACATTTTAAATAGTTAAACATGTTTAATTTGATTACAAAATGATGTCGCTAAAATAATAACCTAAACTTTTTCAGATATGGCATGGGTGTGTAATAGGGGTGTGCACGGTTCGGTTCGGTTTTATGGCAAAACCGAAACCGTAAGCGAAATATTCGGTTTCGATTTTTCGGTTTTTGGAACAAAATTACGTAAGAAATTAAAAATAAAAAAGTATAATCCATGTTTCAAGAATCTTTCTTAAATGTTTACATTTAAGTTAGAGTAAACTTCTGTTTTGCTCCCTGTGGTTTGGCCGCTTCAACGGTTTTGCCCCAATCCTTTAAAAATAGCCATTTTCCTCCAATAGTTTACTATGTTTTTTCTATTTTGCTCCCCGCCTCTAACTGCATCCAAATTGTTTGTTAATTGAAAGGGTATTTTGGTATCTTCAAGTATATAACTAAGGGTATTTAAGTAATGATTTAATAACTTATTAATATTTCAAAGAAACACACACAATCTATTTCCTCTGTTCTCTCCCTCTCTCTATATGCTCTCTCTCTCTCTCTCTTCTTCATAACCCACCACCAGCCATCACCACCATCAACCACCACCCCCACCCAATTCCCACCACTAACCTGAACACACTCAGTCACTCCTCACACACCACTAACCACCTACCGACACCATCACCCACCAACCACCACCTACCGACACCACCCACCACCACCATCACATGTCGATCACCATCACTACCATCTCTATTCAGTATTGTCACATAACCATCGCATATCTAATTTCCCACTACCACAATTGCAGATCTGAACACACCTTCGTCTCCACCACCACACCTTCACTTTTTACCTCAGATCTGAACACACTTTCACTGTCTTAACACACCTTCATCTCCATGACTCAGATTTAGGGCTTCTTCAGTAAAACAGATCTAGTGTTTGTCGGTGGTTAGTGGCGCAATACCGAAGAATACATGATGGCCAGATGGTGGTTGCCGGTTGGTGGGGGTCGGATGGTGGCGATGGTTGATGAGCAGAGGGAGAGGGTTTTGGGGGGAATTTTTTTTAGGGTTAGGCTGAGATAGATGAAGTCGTCTTGGGGTAAGAGTTGGGGGTTTTGGGTGTCGGATTGTTTGGTCTTCCATTTGAGTAGGGCATGGCAGCGACATCGATGGATGGTGGAATTCACATTGATAATTGATGAATAAAAGAGGACTTTTAGGGTTTTGCGGCGAGTTACAGTGGAGACGTTGAAGGAGAGAATGGATAGAGTGGTGGTGGTGGTGGTTGCAGGTGGTGGCCGCAGGTGGTGGCAGTGGCTGATGGTAGTTGAAGGTGGTGGCGGTGGTAGATATTGGTGGTGGCGGTGATAGTCTACTTGTTTAGAACTGGTCCAACCCTTGAATTAATAATATAATGAAAATGGATTTAGTGAATTAATAATATAATGAAAATGATAAAAAGTATAAATTGGAAAAAGACTGAAATGCCCCTCATGTGAGGGGCACATGACCAGGAATTAACGGTGGAAATGGATGGCCTTTGAGGCGCGGAGCAAAATGGTGATAAGTTAGAAAGATCAGGGAATAAAATGGCTATTTTTAAAGGATTGGGGCAAAATCGTTAAAGCGACCAAACCACAGGGAGCAAAACAAAAGTTTACTCTTTAAGTTATTATATTTAACAATTTTAATTAACATTGTTCACATAAACCTAACCTAATATATTTTTATGTTTCTCCAAAGTTTTTATTAAGACATTTTCTTTTATAATACTTCGAAAATCATTTAATTTATATGTTAAATTTTGTTATTTCTTGTAGGCAATGGATAACTTATTTCAAAGATAGATATACATGTTTTTTTCGGTTCGGTTTGGTTTTTTTCGGTTTTCAATAAATAACAAAAATTAATGATTTTTTAGGTTGTTCGGTTGGGTTTTTTTCGGTTTTCAAAAAAAAAAACAAACCGTAAACTTCGGTTCAGTTTTTTTTCGGTTTTCTGCTCACCCTGTGTAACACTAACAATCAACAACTAGCATAAGTTACAACACAAAATTAAAAGTTAATTAAAAAAAACATTTGATCCATAAAGTAATCTGTTTCAGTACCTGAAATCTGGTAAGAAAGACATTTGGCACATCGGAAAAGATAACATCCCACATAAGAAGCCCAAAAACCGTCAACCAAATTCCGCTTTCCGAATGAACACCTTGCCATTTACCTCCAACTTCAGCCGCATAATACTGAAGAGCTAGCTGCTCTACCCCACATTGTTCTCCATCTTCACCATAAAACCTACTCTTTGCCCCGGTTTTACAGTTGATTGGCCTACCTTGAACATGAACCTAAACAATAGCTCCAAAAAAAGGCTTGTTAAGTGAAAGATATAGAGCAAGCATTAAAATGTTAAATCTCCTAGACGACTTTACTTCATGTTTACAAAAGAAAACTAGATAAATGGATCCAATTACATAACCAACAGGGGTGTGAATTTCTAACACAAACCTAACACGAAATTCACGGGTTTGAGTTTAGTCTAAACGGATTCGGGTGAGTTTTAGGTTGAACCTGTTTAGCTAAACATGTCGGGTTCGGGTCAACCCAATCAGGTTAGCGGGTTGACCCGTTTAACCCATTTATATTATATATTTATTTTTTACAATATGTTTTATGACTTAAATTAAATTGGGTGTGTATTTTATGCCATAATTGTAACTTAAAAATGGAAATTGACATAAGATTTTATAATTTAATTGTAATTGTATAATATATACATTTGTGTTTTTTTAGTAAATTTTCATTTTAACATATTAATTTGCGGAAAAAAATAAAGAAAAAAGATTTTTCAGGTTGACAAGTCGTCTTCGGGTCAACTCAAGAATATTCAGGTAGCGTTCGGGGTTCATATATATGACACGATTTTCGAACTCAGGTCGTGTTCGGGTTCGTCTAAAATTTTTCGGGTAGGGTCGGGTTGAACACGCAAACACGACCTGTTTAGCACCCCTACTAACCGATCTAAAATGATTCAATTCTGTTCTGCATTCGATTTAGAACTGTTTCGGCCCCAAGCCAGAGCATAAAAGAAAGACCAATTCTGTTACAATTTTAAATTGAACCAAAAAACGATTTTTTTAACTCTGGAACCAGGAATTGTTTTTTAAAACCAAAATCAAAATTCATTTTTTGACAATTTATAAATACGAGATTTGAGAGGTATAAACTAACTAGTAACAACCTCGGGGATCTTTCTATTGACAGATTCTGAATAACTGGGAATTTTCCACCGTCTTGGCGGTCTTCCTAACCGAAGTACACGCCTTTGCAATGATATTCTTGAACCAGCACGAACCCATGGATCATCTAATCCGCTTTCGGCAACAGATAGACTCTCATTGACCCGACCCAGATGTTCCAAATCAATCGAGAGTCTCAGTGTCCAATAACCTCTTCTTCTATCTTTAGCAAAATTAAGTAATAGATGCTTAAGTAAATCAATTGCATCAGTGTACCTGAGAAATTATAAATTCTTCCATCCATTACAATTACATATGAAAATACAATAAAAAAAAACATACATCCGTTTAACCTATTTTCTTTTGAGCTAATTTTATTTTGGTTTTGCCGGTTGAAGATGAAACATAACCCAAGTTAGGGCTGCAAATGAGCTGAACGAACATGAACAAGACCTTGTTCGTGTTCGTTTGTTAAGAAACATATGTGTTCATGAACTGAACAGTTACGGGACGAGATTTTATGTTTATGTTCGTTTGTTAAGAAAATGAATGTGTCCGTTTGTTAATTTTAGGCAACGAACGTTGATGAACACAGATTGATGTTCATGAACACAAATGGAAACAAACGAACACAAACAAGTGTTCATGAACAGAATATGTAATACACTGATACTTATTAGATCTTTTATTTGTCGGAATTTTGAAGTATTTAAATAACATACAAAAACTAAAAACACTAATCAACTATCGAACACAATTGAACATAGATGAACACGCTACCGAACGTTCACGAACTTTAACGAACACACGCAACCTCTGTTCATGTTTGTTCATTTAACTAAATGGACGAAATTTCTTGTTCGTGTTTGTTTTTTATTAACAGACGAACACAAACAAACTTCCCGCCGAACGGTTCACGAACTATTCGCTAAACGTTTGGTTGGTTTGCAGCCTTAACCCAAAATTGACCCATTGGCAAGTAAAATCGTCAAAAATATAACCTATGAGAGAGTGTACCAGAGCCCATACCTACGTTCAGACTCGAGAAACGAAACGCCTAATAGAACCACCTTAGAGTAGACCCACGATGCTGAAAAGCATGAGAATTTAATCGTTTTTGCAGCACAGCTAGATATACGGGAAACGGATATTGCTATACATCTCAAGACCATTGATGAGTCGTCTTCTTCAAGAGATTCATCCATGATTTGTGCTACTTCAAGTGCCTATTGACAGCTTATACTAGTCTGGTAAGTTGGTAACGGTTACAGGCTAAAACAAATAATCTTGATATTACCTCTTCATAAGATAGTAAATCATCTCGACTAGAAAACAACTGGTCAGTGACAATACAATTGTAAGATGGATACTTCACGATTCCCAAATCCACAAGTAAAAACGCTGACAGATCTTGCTCCCCATTACAGAAGAAAAGCCTCTGTACAGAAACAATATAAGAGATATATCAAAGATATAATTTTGAGAATAACCAAACGCCACCTTAATGTAAAGTCGTAATACATTCACCTCAACACGCCAAACGAGGGAATCGGCTGCTGAAGATATACGTATGCAGGAGCCTGTTTTCTCCAGAACCATTTTATATAGCAATGAGCTGTGGTATACATGATGACTATAATTAATAGAAGAAATAAAATGAACACAGATGGAGTAGATAATTAGGAAATATAATAAGACCTTGATCGATACCAATATGCAGAAAGAAGTGAAGAAATGAAATCCTGCTTGCGTGAACCATGACTGCATTTCTGAAAAATGCTAATATGTATCAGAAGAATATTTGAATTTAAGAAATGAAATTAAAGCTGATGCATTCCAATATAATGAAGTTTATAAGAAACAACGGTAGGTAAAAAGAGACCAAAAAAAGACAAAAATTGGAAAAAAATGTGAGAATTTAGTTTAAGGTCCAAGTAGGGGTGTGAATTTCCGACACGACAAGAACCTAACACAAAGTTCGCGGGTTTGGGTTTAGTCTAAACAGGCTTGGGTTGATTTCAGGTTGAACCCACGAACCCGTTTAGCTAAACGGGTAGTACCCCTAGGTCCAAGCCATCAATATTCACAAATTTGATATCTTGGACTGAGTATTTTTTCGAACAAAAAAAAAGTCTATGTAGCATTAGATGATGAACAATTTATGGCCCGCATCTGTCCACACAGTAGTTCTCTTCATGTGTGGTCATCAGAAGCCAATAGATAACTTTAGGAGCACAACAACGATATCAACCAAATTTAGGAGGTACCCTCCGGAATGCTCCATCGGTGCATACGAGGTTCGATGTATAACGAACAACCTTAACTCTTAAGAAAGCAAAAATAGAGTATTATAGGAAGACATAGGCGTTCTAACTTAATCCAGTTTAAAGAACGAATTTGGTGAAATTTAAGTTTAGTAATCTTAATCTCATGCAATACAGACCTTATTAGTCGCACTTAGCATTTCCCGCAGCTCACCAACAGTAAAATGTTCAATATTTGTTCCAAATCATCTTTGTGTAACTCACTTGTGGTTTCGGTGGAACAAACATAACCTGCTTCTGCATGAGATACATAACCTTATTGACGTTATATATATTATGAATATTTTCTTATAAGTATGGGCAAATATAGGAAGCTATAACTATTTCGTATAAAAAATAACTAAACTACCAGAAAGGTCCTTCACTGCAAGTTGGTTGTCCAATATTTCAGCATAGGATACATTAGACATTCGAAACCATGGACCTGAAGTAACAAACATACACTTATATAATAAACTAAGAACAATAAATGTTTAAAAGTGACATGATTAATACCTTTTCGCGTATAAAGACGAAGGAAGAGCCTTTGACTATCATTAGAAAGCAAAAGAAACTTTTCTGCAAAACAAAACATACATAAGGATAATATAGTATAAAATCTCTACATAAACAAAGAAATGTATAAAACAACAAGAACTTCAATATAGGCACCTAAGAAAGTCTTTTCATCATGTGTAAAAACATGAGGTGTCGTTCTCAAAACCTCTTGTAGCAACAGGCAAAAATTCTGTTGGTACTTCACCAGGCCAGAGGGTGCCGTCTCGCTTAAATTGACTGTATTTATAACATGTCGACATAATGACCGTAATACTTGAACTTTTTCATCTTCTAGTTCGCTAAAGGTAATATTCTCTTGACACCAGATTTGTATTGGGACAACAGCGCGAGATTGTTCAGGGACCGACATTATACGACCCTACAATACAATCACTGTAAAGTATCATGTAAACTCATGCCCATTATAATATACACTGGTAGCATTCCGCAAAAGTGTTGTTATACCTCAAAACTTATGCCAAATGTCTCCATTAACTTTGATAAGTGTTCAGCTAGCTCTCGAGGTATATAACCAAGCACTTTACTGCATCCAGAATCTGCAGAAAGAACCTGAATCAAAATCCAAGTAATTCTTTATTATTCTCGAAACACTTGGACTCAAAACGTAAACTAGCATATAAAAGAAGATTAACCTTAACGGCATTAGGGTCCTTCATATTTTCAGAATCTCTACAGAGAGATACATTGTCTCTTGTATGTAACTCCTCTTCTTCACTATACCGTCGGCCGACAATAAAGGTTGCAAGCAATTTCCCTGATATGTCATAATCTGAATTAACATTTTCATCATCATTTATAGTTAAACAACCCCCGATGATTCTGTCTACAGTCACTGAGGTTTCTGCTGAACCATCTGTATAAGCAAGTGAAACATTGTCTGAACTTGAAGATGACTCATATGTGATACTGTTAGTCTCTTCAATATCTACCCCACTAAAAGCTGTCGTATCCTTCTCATGACAAGTAGGGTTAGATTTTGTGTCATCCAAATTGGTCCGGTCAATTTGGGCTTTTGATCTGGGGCCAAAGTTGAACTGAAGAAGAGTCTGCTGGCTTAATTTCCTTTTGGTTCCTCTAGTCAAGCATGCATCTAAATCCAAACGCATCCATAAGATACATGAATATGCAAAATCATTGTAAATTTACCTAGATGGAGTTTAGTAAAAATGTTGTTTTCCAGTTAAAATATATAGTAGAGATAAAGACTCCGATGAGAATACTCTAAGCTACCAAACAAGAAATCGGTAAAAAAACATATAATAGGGACAGATAACACCTCATATAGACACACACGCAAGCAATAATAAACTAAAAAGCTAAGTTAACCGTACCATCCTCTAAAAGTCCTTAACCTAAATCCTACACCTAATGAATAATTAACATCAATGTGAAGCAATCTGATACATCAGAAAATAATATGCAATCTAAACCCTAAGTATACCTAAATGCGAGTTGATCATATACTCTTCTCCACGAACCTTATTCCCGCAAACCGGACATGTAACCATATCCGAACCCGAACTCCGTTCCTCTAACGACTTTTCTGCTTCATTTTCATCTTTCACAACACTAAAAGATATCTAACAAATCAAAACAAACAATATCCAGTATTAACATTACATAACTAATCCACTGTAAATCTGTAATCATCATTTCATCATTTAATGACTGGATGTGGATAAAATTGGAGAAAGTGTAACCTGAATCGGATCCGATAGAATAGATTGACGATTGGGGAGAAATCGTCGGCGTTTTCCGATTAATCTGATCAGGCTTTCGCGACCGGTGAGCATCGTTCGATTGGTGTTTGATTTTGACCTAATTTTCATCTTCTTCTTCACTCTATTTTGTTATAGGAGAATGGTACTGGACTCGTGGTGAATTTATTTGCGTAATTTGTCCCGCCAAAACGAGATGTTGTTCAAGTGGGCAGGGCCTAGGGCTAGGCTAGGGTGATCATGTGGTTTGTTCTTTTCTAACATACGGCATTCACGTCTTCTTAATCAAATTATTTGATAAAATGGTGTAGTGGTAAAACATGTAAAACCATTTAGTTTGGAATTACAAAACAGGGATTCAGTAAGAAGCTAGCCAACGGCTAGGGCTAGTTTTTTTTATTATCACAAAATGAAGCTCATCGCCTCAACAACATGCACCGGCCAAGATTGAAATACAACTAGAAGTGGGGACGATATTTTGCTTGTGGTAGCCTCGTGGTCCACCCAACCACAGGCCACTACGGAAGGTCTAAATATATGTTATCAAAACGTAAACAAACATGTCATATAAGTTGTCATATCATATTAGCTAGTGAAACCCCGCGCTTCGGTGTAGTAATTCATCTGATATCAGTTCGGCGTGGTATATGTGTACACTTTCACTTTATGTAAATTTGTGATGACTGATTAAGGAAGAAAGAGTTCGTTTTCATCTTATCTCTTCTACACTTTCTTATCTTTTATGTTTACGTCTTGAATCAAGTGCAATGTTTTGGTGTTCGTCATCGATCCTAGGAGTCACGGGGACTTAACAGGTTTCAATATATTCGTTATAAACATTGTCCTTATAAACGCAAAATGTGCCCGGTGTATCCGTTTGCATGTTGAACTTTTATTAGAAATGATGCAAAATGAATAAAAGGGGAATACTGTTTCCAAAAATTGTCCCGCACTCTGCTGTGGTAATTCGTTTTGTATTTGTTTGGCTCGTTACACTATCAGTACATCGAAATGTATTTTCCATCAATTGGAAAAAAAACAAATATCAGTACCCGCGATAAGACCTGATACCAATGCTGAGGTTGGTTTAGTCGTATACCCGAACATTAGGTGCGCTCTGAGTAAATAGTCCTGATATATGCTACTTGGTGCATTCCTATATTGAATTTAGTTAGAAATGAGTAAAAAAGAAACCATAAAAACTATTTTAAAATCAATAAAATTTGCTTATTAAAGGATATAATAAAAGAATAAAAATTTCAATTGAGTTTTTTTAAACAGAAAAAAATTAAGAAAAACCTTGTGTTTTAATTTAAAGGGATGAATGAATAAGATTAGTTAATTTTTTAATTTAAAGGAATGAATGAACAATGTTTTGCTTCAATAGAGACGTAAGGAAAAAAGTCAACGGATATAAACTATGCAATCAAAAAAATGACATTAAGTTGTTGGGTAAATGGGGTTAAGATTCGTCACGGCTACGTTATCTGTAAAATTGTGACTTAGACGACTGTCGGGGCAGTGGCGGATCCAGTTCTATTTTATGGGTGCATATAAATCCAATTAGTTTGGAAAAAAAATAGTGAAAATCTTATATGATTTGAAAAAAAAATAATGAGAATATATCAAAACAAACCCACTGAAAAAATTTCTGAATCCGCTACTGCCAACGGGAGATCCATAAATCCGCCCGAGATGACTTGGAATGCATCCAAGTTTACAGGCTCAATGGAGCATATCCGAATTGCACACATCTGAAAGAAAAATCCGACTGCAAGGGCGTGATATGTTTTGGTTATTGTGTCACTTTCTTTTTATATTTTTTTCTTTTTTTTCAACAATAACATTGAGTATCTTTTAAGGCAACCACCTATGAAATGATGAAGAATTTGAAGACTCGGTACAAGGCTACAAATAGCTGTGAAATTTTGGAAAGCTTGATTCAAACTGCTTTAATAGAGCTTTAATGGAAAGAAAATGTTGAGTAAAAAACAAAGAGAGATAGTTATTTTAATATTAAAAGTTTTATAACCACCCCATTAATTAAAGTAAATTACATAGAAAACCATTAGATTTGATTTGTTTTTTTTTTAATAAAACCGAATTTTAGAAAACCAAATTTAAAATAATAATCCGTTGTTGTAAGGAAATTTGCATTTTCTATTTTTTTAAATCCAGCTTACTTTTGTGTTATATATTAATTATATTAAATATTTAATCATATAACTATTTAAATACATTATAGAAGTTTTAAGTAGTTAAATTTAAAGAAAAAAATCGTAATGATGTGGAAAATGTAAGGATATTTGTATGGTTAAAGGTGAATTGCAGGCTTTTAAGGATTTATAAAGATTTTAAAAAATATAACGTGACAGCTGACTAGACAGGTAAGGATGCCTAATAACGTCTTACAATTGGAGATAGTGTTAATCATGTTGGGTTGCATGCTCCAGGTCTTCATTGAATGTAGTTTAAGGATAAAAGAAAAAGAAAGATGGCCCACCCAGCAGAAACCATCATAGACGAAAGTTGGTAATTGTTATTATTATATTATAATTTCAACTATATGGTAAATATTTATTTCATCATCAAAACGTGACAGTTAATACTTTTTGAAGTCGGCACCATCTTCCAAGTGTCACTTTATGTTACGTAATGGATTCCGATGAAATTGGGGTTTTTAGTCCACCCTCTTCGAAGATCGAAACCAGAGTGCACCTTCCACATCTCATAGCCACACTGTGGTAATGAAGCAAACTACTCAAAATTGAGTTGTAGGAACATCGCACCTTCCATATTGAAACCTGAAGGTACATGGAGTGGTTAGATTGCTCTCACAATCTCTGTTATTAAATCCGCTCACAAGTTACTCAAAATCGACTTGTTAAAACTTGAATTGAGTCGTGCATAAAGAAGCTCGACCTTGTTGAGCTGAATTTAAGTGTATTTAACAAACAAGCATAGGTCTCGGTTGACATAACATGCCCAAGTAACAACATTTGAAGACATTATTATTGAGGTACGATCTAAAGGTTTACACTAAGAGAAACGACTAATTAATGATTGTTCAATGGTTAAACAATTAAACATGTTGAGGCAAGTGCATTCATCGTTGGCGTAATATAGTGATGGTAAGATACCAACGTCATCAAATGATACAAGAGCTTTTAGTACCGAAGTGTCATTAACGTCTAGTTATACAATAAAATAGTTGTTTTGTATACTTTAATAAAAGAAATAAAATTAAATAAATAAATAAAAGAAATATGGTTTTGAAATCAGTTTTAAGAAAAGGTCACCTAGGCTTTAACTCCCAATTAGTAACTAAATTGATTATGGACTCTCAAGAGTTTTTTTTTTTTTATTAAAACACCATATGCCTTTTGGACAGTTGCTCCGAGACAACCATATAAAGTCGTTTTTTGAAGAAAACTAGTAAAAGTTGTGCGTGTTAATACATAAAGTCGTAGGACCTCATTTTATAGATGTTACATCTCAATCGGTAACCTGTAATGTCGGAATCAAACCCACAACTTTGAACAGAAGCAGCAGGGTGACTATCCATTACTAGTGTTTAGTATTAAATAAAATTAGTCATAAGACATTTAATCTACCAATCCCTATGGACCTTTTGATTTGATGTTATCTCCTCATGGGTAGTAAAGATGAAAAAAAAAAAACAAGTCTTTAATTCTTAGATTTTATCACCACGTTAAGGCAAGAATTACCAAAATCGAAGTCCCGAACTACAACCTTTAACCATCTTTCAAGCAATTAACACGTTATTACTACATAGACATGGAAAACATGAATGCTTGACTCAACAAATACAATGTTAATGATTTGTCTTTAAAAATTTAGGAAAATTCACTTTCAATCTGGTAATTAGTATTTAAAGTCATTCCAACACACATGCCTTAAGGTTATCCATAATCTCTTTAGTTAATTGCCCATCAAGGGTTTGTTTCGTCCCAAGTGACCAAAACAACTTTAGCCACTCATGGCTTGAAAGATAAACATTAACAAACTTAATTGGATTTTATAAAAATCACAAAATAAAAAATATATTAGATTTGTTCTTGAAATCTTTACATTACAAAAACAATGTAGAAATGGGGTAGAATTATAGTATAATCTAAGAGGAAAGCAAAAAACTAAGCGAGAAAAATAGAAGAGAAGCTCTATATTTATAGGCTAAAGATGGTAACCGGGCACGACCCGTGTCCTCTAGGCATGGCCCGTGGCACGTACAAGATCTTCGAACAAGGACGGGCACGAGGCGTGATACTGTAACACGAACCGTGGTCAGCTCTTATGGGTCTCATGAGATCTTCAAATGTTAAACAGATATCTTTTTGTCGTATCTAGGATGGGGGCACGGGGCGTGCCTGACCTACTTCCCTTACATAACTTCAATTTGTCGCCTGTTTTGCTTCCTCAGTCCGTTGTTTGCCCAATTTGTTCTGAATTAAAAAAAAAAAACTAATTTAATCCTACTTCATTTATATTTCCAGTAAAACCATTAAAATTGGGTTTTAAATTATACAAAAAACATGTATAATTCATATGAGTTACCGTGCACCCTCAGGAAACCGTTTTTTCTTCTATTTCTTTATGGATTATAATTTTAATATTATGCAATTTCAGTATTTCTAATTACAAGTTATTCAAGATTATAATATCGTTACAAGTTATATTTTCACAAGTTACATGATTACAAGTTACAAATTATATGCTGATATGTTATGAGTTACAAGTTTATATGTTTATAAGTTACACTGTAATATGAGTTTTCTATGATTTCGTTATTCACCCAGCACCCATTGAGTGATATGCTAAGACGTGCAGCGGAAAAGGTGATCGGGGCATGATTGGGTCACACCCCGACCCGCAGCGGAAAAGGTGATCGGGGCATGATTGGGTTATCATCAAAGCTCATGACATTTATTATGACGTTTCATATTCATTAATACAATTTAATGGGAAATATACAATCATAATTACATCATGTCCTAAACATCATTCTAGACTTCATTGTTTTCTTCTAAGGCATTTCCTATGTTTTCCTTGCTTAATCCTGTTCACCTGTATCATGTGTAAAAATGGTTTTTGGATCAACAAAAAGTTGGCGAGTGAATCCTATGAAAAACATTTGAACAAGTTTATTTAATTGATTATAAAATAAAGTGCACAACCACACATGAGTAAAAATAGATGTAAACTTATTCACCAATCATTTAATATTACATAATGCACACACGAACAATAATGGATTTGTTTTGAGGCACGCGTTGCTCAACTCGTCTCCCACGAGGAACTGATGGGCCTAATGAATGAATTGCATATAACTTGACAATATGAAATACATAACTACAAACAATATATATAATCTAAGTTTAGATCACAATATGGTATGGCACAAGTTTAAATAAACGAGTTATTTTAATGACACATGACACACCCCAAAACGTGTAATTAAAAAGGGGAGTTGTAAGATTCACTCACATTGGGTGCGTTCGGTTGATGATGTTGAATGCGCACGAAGTTGGTTTTAACCACGAATGAAACTAACCTAGATAATGGCATAATGGTTCGGTAAGTAAGCGGATTTTATTAATCAATTTTAGTAGGATTGTTGGATGTATTTTTGTGAGTTTAAGGCTATTTTCTAACCTTAAAAATATTATTTTTAAGTATTTTTAATGTAAATAAATAAATAAAAGTAATAAAAATTGTTGACTTTTTGCGACCGTTGACCGTTGACTTGTTGACCGGTCAGACTGTGTAATTGTGTGCGACGGGTGAGGCTCGAACCCGAGACCTCCCGTTCGCGTGCACGCAGCTCTACCAACTGAGCTACGTGTCTAACCCGAAATATTTCTGTTTTTAATTATATTTATATACTAATTGAATTAATCCGAAAATCATTTATTTCAAAAACAATTTAAATGACTCGCTCGGTGCTCTCCACAGGTCTCGAACCCGGGACCTGTGGGTTAGGTTAACACACAGTGCACCGCTGGACTGTGTGTCTAACTTGTTAAATAATCTGATTTTATTATACTTATATACAAACTAAATAATCTCGTTTCTGCTTTAAATAAAAAGTTTGATAATTGTCCGGACCGGTGCGGTAGTCTGGACTCGAACTCGTGACATGTGGTTTAAACGTTCACACAGTCCACCACTGGACTGTGTGTCTATCTTGGTTATTATTCCGGTTTTTATTAAACTTAACATCTATTGCAGTGAATCCGGTTCGGTCAAAAAAAGGAACATTTTTATTAAGGCGAGTGTGCGTGGGACAAGAGTCGAACTCGGAACGTATGCATGTTTATTTGCACATGGTCCACCGCTGGACTGTGTGTCTAACCCGAGATATATCTTGATTTTAATTAAACATATACAATACTGAAACTTCATCTTCTTCGTTGGACTCAACCAGAAACGGAGTCTGACTGGTTCGACGACTTAATCATGTTCTTTAGTGTGTTGTGAGTAATTACGTGTGAGATAAATAAAAAGAATGAGAGATTAAGTGTATGGTATACCGAACAGTGGCTCCTCTGTTTCACCGGTGAAACTCCGATGACAGCAGATGATTCCGGCGACGTGTGTCTTGCGGCAGAGGGTCTTCAACGAGCTTGAGATGAATGTGGGTAGCTTCGGTATGAGCTCTGGGGGTTCAGTAAGGCACAGAGGTGAAAGGTTCGGTTTTCCGGCGAGTTGCAGAAGTTCTCCGGCGAGTGAAATTATGTCGGGAAAGAGTGTGATTGTGAGCGAAAAAGCTAACAGAGGTTAGAGGGGGTATTTATAGGGCAGAACATTGACGAATTTAGTCCGATTTCCGTCTTAATTCGTCGGTTAATGATTTTCCGGCGGTTATAACTTGTGTCGCGGACTGGACATCGGTTATAACCGATGTAGTAGTTAATGTTTACGTTAAGTCATTGATAACCGACGCCGTTTGACGAAATCGTCGGATTTTCCGGCGTCAACGGATTTGGGCGCGTCAGTTGACTGGATTTGATTTATGTTTTCATTATTTGAATTAATTGTCTGGATGTATTACTAAAGAATACAAGTGGCGGAGTGGTTGAGCGTGTGTGTGTAAAGACTTTGCTGAATTCCCTGGCTGACCCGGGTTCGAAACCCGGCAGCAGCCTTTTATTTTTATTTCCTTATTCTAAATACTTTTTCAAATATAAATTATATATTCCAATATACTTATTAATTATGTATCGCTTAAAAATAATTTGGGCATTAAATACGCAACGAAATTTTTAACTGATTGTTCGGTTAATAAACGGAGCGGGTTTGGTAAATCCGGTTTTTTACGGATGTTACAATATCCCCTGCTTTTTAGAAATTTCGTCCCGAAATTTAAGTAGTGACATATTTGTCTAAAAAGGATGGTGTTTAGTTTGACCGTTACATACTTAGAAAAAGAGTAAGAGTTTAAATTTTTGTTTGAGGCGGTAACGTTCCTTGTAAGGGTTGAGTACCCTGCTACAGGAATCGCTTTTTGTTGCCTACGGTAAAAATATTGATAAGCAGAGTTGATTCACTAAGTATGATTTCATGCGTAAGAGTTTTGATATGTTTGGAAGATAGGGTTATATCCTAAAGCAAAACTTCTAATACTACAACTTACATGGAACTTCTCATAACCGTCTAACAATGCCTCTGATCCTTTGACAAGAATACTTATATATAGGAAGTACCAGCGGCGTATCCACCATATTCTTGTCAAATTTTCATTGGTTTTATCAGTAAGTTATGATTGGTTCTATGATGTGACTCTAGAACATAAATAAACGCCACAACCAATGTACCAAGAAATTACTAAATCCTACATAGAACTTCTCATAACCGCCTGACAATGCCTCTGATCCTTTGACAAGAATACTTATATATAGGAAGTACCAGCGGCGTATCCACCGTATTCTTGTCAAATTTTCATTGGTTTTATCAGTAAGTTATGATTGGTTCTATGATGAAACTCTAGAACATAAATAAACACAACAACCAATATCTGAGTCCAAATTCTGATAGCATACATGTTTGAATGGTGACAGTTCCTCTCTCGTTTGTTATGATGGAGAGGTTAGTTTATGTAGAAATAAAACACAATCAAATTTCTTTAAATGGCGAGATGATATGAATGTAACACAAATTTCAACCAAGACAATACTAAATCCTACATGGAACTTCTCATAACCGTCTGATAATGCCTCTGATCCTTTGGCGAGAATACTTATATATAGGAAGTACCAGCGGCGTATCCACCATATTCTCGTCAAATTTTCATTGGTTTTATCAGTAAATTATGATTAGTCCTATGTGACTCTAAAACATAAACAACACAACAACCACAGCTTGAGTCTAAATTCTGATAGTATACATGTTTGAATGATGACAATACCTCTCTCGTTTGTTATGATGGAGAGGTTAGTCTATGTAGAAAATGGAACACAATCCAATTTCTTTAAATAATGAGATGATATGAATGCTAAATCAGGGAGTATAACACAAACTTCAACCAAAACAATACTAAATCCTACATGGAACTTCTCATAACCGCCTGATAATGCCTCTGATCCTTTGGCAAGAATACTTATATATAGGAAGTACCAGCGGCGTATCCACCATATTCTTGTCAAATTTTCATTGACTTTATCCGCAAATTATGATTAGTTCTATGTGACTCTACAACAAACACAACAACCAAAACTTGAGTCTTAATTCTGATAGTATCCATGTTTGAATGATGACAATACCTCTCTCGTTTGTTGTGATGGAGAGGTTAGTCATTGTGGAAGTGAGACATAGCTCAACTTCTTTAAATGATGAAATTGAAATACGCTGTAATGTATGATGAACAAACTTCGACCAAAACATACTAAATCCTACATGGAACCTCTCATAACCGCCTGATAATGCCTCTGATCCTTTGACAAGAATACTTATATATAGGAAGTACCAGCGGCGTATCCACCATACTCTTGTCAAATTTTCATTGACTTTATCCGCAAGTTATGATTAGTTCTATGTGACTCTAAAACAAACACAACAACCAAAACTTGAGTCTTAATTCTGATAGTATCCATGTTTGAATGATGACAATACCTCTCTCGTTTGTTGTGATGGAGAGGCTAGTCTATGTAGAAATGGAATACAATCCAATTTCCTTAAATGATAAGATGCCATAAATGCTAAATCAGTAAGTACAAAACAAACTTCAATCAAGACAGTACTAACTTCCACATGGAACTTCTCATAACCGCCAGATAATGCCTCTGATCCTTTGGCAAGAATACTTATATATAGGAAGTACCAGCGGCGTATCCACCATATTCTTGTCAAATTTTCATTGGCTTTATCCGTAAGTTATGATTAGTTCTATGTGACTTTAAAACATAAACAAACTGAAATAGTAATTCGCATTAGGATCCTTGGATAAGATTCCAATTTATAACTGAGATACGGGAAAATTGAGATAACATAAAGAAAAACATAAAAAACTAAGCGGCTGGAGTTGAATCTTCATTTTCGGTGAAGGGGACTAGTTGGGTGGTTTCGTTTGGGCCGTCATTATCTTCAACAGGGTTGGCGTTGATGTTGAAAACTCTTACTCTTGTTGGTGGCCTAGTGATTGGGTTTTCTTGATTTACTTGGTTAACCGGGTTTGATTGAGCTTGAGCGTTTATGATGTTAACCAATCAGGGGCACGTGTTTCTAAAGTGGGTAGGGTCGCCACAATTGAAACAAGCTCGAACATATGGGAACATGGGGTATTGGGGTTGTTGATAGGTTTGGATCATGTTTTGAGTAGGGGGAGAGATTTGGTTTTGAGGGGTGCGGCAAACCTTGCTCAAATGACCATAGCGTCCACAATTTGCACATAGTCGACAAGGTAAGGTAAGGGGATGGTGATAAAAACAGGTGTTACATCGAGGGTGAGGTCCAAGGTATGGTTTCTTATTTGGGTAAGTTGAGTTGGGTGCTACTTGAGTGATTGGGATAGCTTGGATGGGTATGGCTTGTGAAATTGGTTGATTACGTTGTGTGACAGCGAAAAGTTGCCCATCTCGTTTTCTCTTAAAAGTGGGTTGAGAAGGGGATTCGGTTCGGGTGGAGTTTGAAGTTTCAGTCGATGCCTTATCCTTCTTCTTCTCCTCCTTGAAGTCTTTGTTCCGGATTCGGTTTTCGGTGAGCTCTGTAGCTAACTCCATTGCTGCTTCCAAAGTTGCAGGCGTGGTACTTATTACAGAGTCTTGAATTTTTTACGGAAGACCTCGAATGTAGTGCTCGATCAAACGGTAGAGGGGAGTGAACACGTTGGGAACCATTTGATTTAACTCGAGGAATCTTTTGTTGTATGTGGTGTGGTCGCCTTCCTTTTGCTTCAGCGAATAGAACTCATCTTCTAATTTCTTGATTTCGCTCCTTGGGCAAAACTGTCTTGTCATGATTTCCTTCAACTCTTCCCAAGTCAAAGTCATAGCATCTTCAACGCCTTGTTTGGCCTTCTCTGTATTCCACCAAGTAAGTGCTACTCCATATAAACGACCAGTAGCATATCGCACCTTGCGATCATCGGGGCAATCGCAATTTAGAAAAGTGTTCTCCATTTCTTCAAACCAATGGAGGAGAGCGGTGACACCTTCAGTCCCTTCGTATTTTGGAGGGTCGCAGGATTTGAAATGCTTGTAGGTGCATGTAGTGGTATTTGGGGGAGGGTTGATAACGTTTTGATTTTCTTGGTTGACACGATTAGCGGTAAGTGCTTGTTGGACTTGGATTATAATGTTGGGTATTACGGCAGCCATTTGTTGAGCGATTAGGGCAGCCATGCGCTCGCGAGCTTTTCCGGCTCTCATCTTCCTACGGGCGAGATTAGAAGACATCTACAAGGAATACATATCAAGAGTATGAGTTGGATGTTTTGGGGATCATGGGTCGTGTTTAGGAATGAACATTCATAAAATAAATATAGAAAAATAAATCTACTACATCCATAGGATGTTTTGGGCTTTGCTCGTCATTGGGCCTTGCATGCCGCCATACTTCACCTTCGTAATCATGTGGGCCCCCATGAATACCGGGTTTTTCATATGGTTCGCATGTGTTAGCCTGGTTACATACACTAAAAACCGGAGAAAATCGAGAAATATGTAACGTATGATATTCGGAATGTGTCCAGGTATAGACACGGTTACACCTCAAAGTGGGGTTAGTTCGAACGACGTTTGGTGTGGCATGCTTTGGCCTAATAGGTCCTTCGTACTCTCATCGTTAGTCCCCAGGTAGGCAAACTGGTCCGTTATATTAGATTTTATACGAATGCCAACCTAGACAGGACGTTCCGACTACCGGTACTTGTACCCTTCCAGTTACTACATGCCCGTCGCAGAACTTACTTTGATGAGATTTGAAAATTGCGACAAAATCTTTGAATAACAAAAGTATGAAGATGATTTGAATATATGAACATTGAAATATGTATGATGAATGTGTATGTAACTATGTATGTTTGACTGTAAGTATAAACAAATATGAAACAAATAAATATCATAAGTTTGCATATAACCACATAAACAATAAAAATCTAGTCAACTATAGTATAGGCTCTAAGGGTCTAATAACCTATCCTATATCCCTATAGTCATGGCTCTGATACCAATCTGTCACACCCCGACCCGCAGCGGAAAAGGTGATCGGGGCATGATTGGGTTATCATCAAAGCTCATGACATTTATTATGACGTTTCATATTCATTAATACAATTTAATGGGAAATATACAATCATAATTACATCATGTCCTAAACATCATTCTAGACTACATCGGTTTTCCGGCGAGTTGCAGAAGTTCTCCGGCGAGTGAAATTATGTCGGGAAAGAGTGTGATTGTGAGCGAAAAAGCTAACAGAGGTTAGAGGGGGTATTTATAGGGCAGAACATTGACGAATTTAGTCCGACTTCCGTCTTGATTCGTCGGTTAATGATTTTCCGGCGGTTATAACTTGTGTCGCGGACTGGACATCGGTTATAACCGATGTAGTAGTTAATGTTTACGTTAAGTCATTGATAACCGACGCCGTTTGACGAAATCGTCGGATTTTTCGGCGTCAACGGATTTGGGCGCGTCAGTTGACTGGATTTGATTTATGTTTTCATTATTTGAATTAATTGTCTGGATGTATTACTAAAGAATACAAGTGGCGGAGTGGTTGAGCGTGTGTGTGTTAAGACTTTGCTGAATTCCCTGGCTGACCCGGGTTCGAAACCCGGCAGCAGCCTTTTATTTTTATTTCCTTATTCTAAATACTTTTTCAAATATAAATTATATATTCCAATATACTTATTAATTATGTATCGCTTAAAAATAATTTGGGCATTAAATACGCAACGAAATTTTTAACTGATTGTTCGGTTAATAAACGGAGCGGGTTTGGTAAATCCGGTTTTTGACGGATGTTACAGCTACGTTATCTGTAAAATTGTGACTTAGAAGACTGTCGGGGCAGTGGCGGATCCAGTTCTATTTTATGGGTGCATATAAATCCAATTAGTTTGGAAAAAAATAGTGAAAATCTTCTATGATTTGAAAAAAAAATAATGAGAATATAACAAAACAATCCCACTGAAAAAATTTCTGAATCCGCTACTGCCAACGGGAGATCCATAAATCCGCCCGAGATGACTTGGAATGCATCCAAGTTTAGAGGCTCAATTGAGCATATCCGAATTGCACACATCTGAAAGAAAAATCCGAATGCAAGGGCGTGATATGTTTTGGTTATTGTGTCACTTTCTTTGTATATTTTTTTCTTTTTTTTCAACAATAACATTGAGTATCTTTGAAGGCAACCACCTATGAAATGATGAAGAATTTGAAGACTCGGTACAAGGCTCCAAATAGCTGTGAAATTTTGGAAAGCTTGATTCAAACTGCTTTAATAGAGCTTTAATGGAAAGAAAATGTTGAGTAAAAAACAAAGAGAGATAGTTATTTTAATATTAAAAGTTTTATAACCACCCCATTAATTAAAGTAAATTACATAGAAAACCATTAGATTTGATTTGTTTTTTTTTTTAATAAAACCGAATTTTAGAAAACCAAATTTAAAATAATAATCCGTTGTTGTAAGGAAATTTGTATTTTCTATTTTTTTAAATCCAGCTTACTTTTGTGTTATATATTAATTATATTAAATATTTAATCATATAACTATTTAAATACATTATAAAAGTTTTAAGTAATTAAATTTAAAGAAAAAAATCGCGATGATTGTGGAAAATGTAAGGATATTTGTATGGTTAAAGGTGAATTGCAGGCTTTTAAGGATTTATAAAGATTTTAAAAAATATAACGTGACAGCTGACTAGACAGGTAAGGATGCCTAATAACGTCTTACCATTGGATATAGTCTTAATCATGTTGGGTTGCATGCTCCAGGTCTTCATTGAATGTAGTTTAAGGATAAAAGAAAAAGAAAGATGGCCCACCCAGCAGAAACCATCATAGACGAAAGTTGGTAATTGTTATTATTATATTATAATTTCAACTATATGGTAAATATTTATTTCATCATCAAAACGTGACAGTTAATACTTTTTGAAGTCGGCACCATCTTCCAAGTGTCACTTTATGTTACGTAATGGATTCCGATGAAATTGGGGTTTTTAGTCCACCCTCTTCGAAGATCGAAACCAGAGTGCACCTTCCACATCTCATAGTCACACTGTGGTAATGAAGCAAACTACTCAAAATTGAGTTGTAGGAACATCGCACCTTCCATATTGAAACCTGAAGGTACATGGAGTGGTTAGATTGCTCTCACAATCTCTGTTATTAAATCCGCTCACAAGTTACTCAAAATCGACTTGTTAAAACTTGAATTGAGTCGTGCATAAAGAAGCTCGACCTTGTTGAGCTGAATTTAAGTGTATTTAATAAACAAGCATAGGTCTCGGTTGACATAACATGCCCAAGTAACAACATTTGAAGACATTATTATTGAGGTACGATCTAAAGGTTTACACTAAGAGAAACGACTAATTAATGATTGTTCAATGGTTAAACAATTAAACATGTTGAGGCAAGTGCATTCATCGTTGGCGTAATATAATGATGGTAAGATACCGACGTCATCAAATGATACAAGAGCTTTTAGTACCGAAGTGTCATTAACGTCTAGTTATACAATAAAATAGTTGTTTTGTATACTTTAATAAAAAGAAATAAAATTAAATAAATAAATAAAAGAAATATGGTTTTGAAATCAGTTTTAAGAAAAGGTCACCTAGGCTTTAACTCCCAATTAGTAACTAAATTGATTATGGACTCTCAAGAGTTTTTTTTTTATTAAAACACCATATGCCTTTTGGACAGTTGCTCCGAGACAACCATATAAAGTCGTTTTTTGAAGAAAACTAGTAAAAGTTGTGCGTGTTAATACATAAAGTCGTAGGACCTCATTTTATAGATGTTACATCTCAATCGGTAACCTGTAATGTCGGAATCAAACCCACAACTTTAAACAGAAGCAGCAGGGTGACTATCCATTACTAGTGTTTAGTATTAATTAGTCATAAGACATTTAATCCACCAATCCCTATGGACCTTTTGATTTGATGTTATCTCCTCATGAGTAGTAAAGATGAAAAAAAACAAGTCTTTAATTCTTAGATTTTATCACTACGTTAAGGCAAGAATTACCAAACTCGAAGTCCCGAACTACAACCTTTAACCATCTTTCAAGCAATTAACACGTTATTACTACATAGACATGGAAAACATGAATGCTTGACTCAACAAATACAATGTTAATGATTTGTCTTTAAAAATTTAGGAAAATTCACTTTCAATCTGGTAATTAGTATTTAAAGTCATTCCAACACACATGCCTTAAGGTTATCCATAATCTCTTAGTTAATTGCCCATCAAGGGTTTGTTTCGTCCCAAGTGACCAAAACAACTTTAGCCACTAATGGCTTGAAAGATAAACATTAACAAACTTAATTGGATTTTATAAATCATCACAAAATCAAAAATGTATTAGATTTGTTCTTAAAATCTTTACATTACAAAAACAATGTAGAAATGGGGTAGAATTATAGTATAATCTAAGAGGAAAGCAAAAAACTAAGCGAGAAAAATAGAAGAGAAGCTCTATATTTATAGGCTAAAGATGGTAACCGGGCACGACCCGTGTCCTCTAGGCATGGCCCGTGGCACGTACAAGATCTTCGAACAAGGACGGGCACGAGGCGTGATACTGTAACACGAACCGTGGTCAGCTCTTATGGGTCTCATGAGATCTTCAAATGTTAAACAGATATCTTTTTGTCGTATCTAGGATGGGGGCACGGGGCGTGCCTGACCTACTTCCCTTACATAACTTCGATTTGTCGCCTGTTTTGCTTCGTCAATCCGTTGTTTGCCCAATTTGTTCTGAATTAAAAAAAACTAATTTAATCCTACTTCATTTATATTTCCAGTAAAACCATTAAAATTGGTTTTTAAATTATACAAAAAACATGTATAATTCATATAAGTTACCGTGCACCCTCAGGAAACCGTTTTTCTTCTATTTCTTTATGGATTATAATTTTAATATTATGCAATTTCAGTATTTCTAATTACAAGTTATTCAAGATTATAATATCGTTACAAGTTATATTTTCACAAGTTACATGATTACAAGTTACAAATTATATGCTGATATGTTATGAGTTACAAGTTTATATGTTTATAAGTTACACTGTCATATGAGTTTTCTATGATTTCGTTATTCACCCAGCACCCATTGAGTGATATGCTAAGACGTGTTTTTGTTTTGTTGTTTTTGTACACGTTAGGTTACATGGACTAGTGGGGAACATGTGGATGAGTGAGTGAGGGTTAAAAAAGACACATATTTGATAACTGTAGTTGATCTTATTTAAAATTATTGTACATGTAATTTTTTTTTATCAATGATGGAATGACGTTTTCTGATCTGATTACTATATAAGTGACACGTCAGCACTAGCCGGGTTGGGATGTTATAAAATCCGTTTATTGAAATCGCTTAACAGATGCCACGAGATGGTAAGGAATTGAAGGTTGAGATTGTGAAGAGGCGTGCTGGAGGCGAATCACCTGACAGGGCCGGTCCTGAGAATCATGTACCATGTTCGAGCTCGAAAAAACATGCCCTTAGGCTTTAACGAAATTGGGTATTTGGCTCACTAAAGGTCTAAACCTAATGTCAATGGACTAATAACTAATCTAAGTCATAAGAATAGTTTTGTAAGTGGGGCTATGTTGGAGTTTGTATGGGTATACCCTATTAATTTCTTTTTTACATATATATATCAGATTTTTCTAAATATAAACATGCCCTTAGAAATATCGAGCCTTGGCCGGTGGTCCTCCCCGGCCACCCTAGGGCCGCCCCTGTCACCTGATTACCTTGGCTCATGAAGCAATTCTTGTTGATATACAAGAATAACTCAAATCAGTTTATCGATAAAAGGTTTGCCTATTTTTAGCTACCTATTAATTATTAGGATTATTATTGTACTGTATTTATTAGATGTTATGAAAGGATCATCAGTAAGAGCACTTAAGATTGGGGAGTTAGCATCAACAAAATAGTTTAAGCAAACAACTAGAACTGTACGAAATGAAAAACAAAGGAGATGGATGGTAGAAAGTTGACACTAGAAATATCAAAGCTAAAAAATCAAGTAGTGTGAGCTATATGTTGTGCCACTATTTAGTGTATATATGTTATAAAAGTTTTGTTTATTAGACATGATAATTACAGAATTTAAGGATACTTTTGTAAGGTTAAATAACTTAACAACTGTTGCACTTAAAATTTTGTTACAGGGTAGCTGTTCGGTAATTCTATATATTATGTGAAGATGCCAGGGTCCATACATCAATATGATTATTGATATATCCATTAGAACTTCATTCTAAGCTTCACGTTAGGTATAGACCTCGTTTGACAAGAAATAGTCTCTTTTAACATTTGTTGGGCTACAAATAGCACACACCATATCTAGGTATAGACCTCGTTTGACAAGAACTAGACAATTTATGTATAAACTTACAACCTAGGAGTGTTACTCATGCAGTTTCCAGTGCAATCAAATGACTTAAAAACAATTAGTAATCAAAGACGATAAAAAAACAAAATTCAAGAACCATTGTTCTTATTATTCCAATTCAATCAAAAACTGACTAACAATGAACCCTAGAGATCCTATTTATAGGATATGAATCATAATTTTAAAGGAAACTTATTAAAACAGTATAATGCATATCATACATTATACATCTCAGATTAATAATTTAATAGTTTTTTTATACATGATATGCAATGGATTGGAAGCTTGGAGCTGGACACTGCTGGGCTTGGAGTTAGATGTGGATTGCATTGTTGGGCTTGGAGCTAAGTTGCTAGATTGCATTTGTTGATGCACTTTTGTGTGGATGTGGCTCGGTGCGGTTCACGACCGACGTCGACGACATTCCTCCGTCGTGCAACTCGGCGAACAAGCTACGCACACGAAGACACGAGAACGACATGATTGGATATCACATCATCACATGTTAATGTGTACTATGTTTTTTGATCTCAACATAAGATGTTATGTTTCGAAATTAATAGTCTATCGACACATGATATATCAATGTTAATATATCGATAATGTTCTATCGAAAGATAGTATATATCGATAATTGGTTTGTAGTATATCGATGTCATTGATATGTATCGATGTGTGTTGATATGTATTGATGATCATGTTCTATGTCGATGTAGTCTTAATGTTTCGATGTAAGGCACTGCTGATATGTCTATAAATACCAGCAGTTTGTCACTCTGTTGGAGTGAGAGCACATTCAGAGAGTGAGAGCATATATTGAAAATTTGGGTAATGTTACTCTTCTGAAATCAATACATGTGAGCTTTAAAGTAATATTCATCCTAGTATTGGGTGTGTTCTTGCTTGGTTGTATACAAACTTAGATTTCGCACTCGTTTGTATATTGAAAACAAGGAATAGGTTTCTCTCATATCTATTCTAGGGACCTACAGCATTGAAGGCCTTAATAACCAATTGAAGGAAAGAAGGCTTGGAACTTATAGTTACACGGTTGCCCAAGTTTCGATCAAATGGTTTAAATGCCCAAGGCCTTAACAACTATTGTTATTACAAATAGAGTGGGTATGGGCATCCAGAGTTGGATCACCTATATAAATCCCAACCTATCATACTTTTTTATTTTTTTCACTAAGATATTTTGGAGTGTCCATAACTTTCTCTCTCTCTCTCTTGTTCGAGATTAGGGTTTAACTATCTTGTTCTCTCACTTGTTCAAGATTAGGGTTTAACTATCTTGTTTGATCAGTTTCTAGTTGAATCTGATCTTTAAAGTGTTCACAATCTGTTGTTTGAGCGTTTGTAAGAGTTTTAGGGGTTGTATCTTTGTAATCAGATCTTCTTTGTTGTTTTCTTTAGGGAATAAATCAGCATGATTTGGGTTTCAAGATTGTGTTGTTGTTCTAGATTAGATACCTTGTTTCTAGACAAAACGAAATAAAAGATAAAATATGAAATTTAAAGAAGAGATAATAAAAATAATCTCCAATTTAAAATTGTAGATAATTGCATTAGTTACTGCATGAACTTTATTTACAGGCTTAGATTGCGCATAATTTAATTTGAATTGCATATATATTTGGTAAAATATTAAACTTCTAATATACACATCGGTGTCCTATGCGCAACATGCGGTAAACACCCTAGTATGATATTAAAACTTACAATTTAGTAACAATTTTAACATCTATCATTTCTCTATATGACATTACATTATCATTACATATACCAACAATATATAGTCAACTATAACATTGAGGGTAAATTACACGGTGTTCTTTATGTTTGTATTAGATTATAATGGATGTCCTTTAACTTCAATAATTACATTTGCAAAATCCGTTACACCTTAGGTTCTTTCGTCCTAACCCAGTTACTTTTGATGGTTAAATCTAGTCATGTGCGTTGATGACGTGTGCGAGCGTGGGTCTGATTTTTAGATATATTTTAAGTACTTTTCACCCGTTTATTCAAGCTTTAAATTTATAAAAACATGATATTTAACTATCACTCTCTATAACAGGCTAGGGCGAGTGCACTCATCGTTGGCATAGTATAGTGATGGTAAGATACCGAGTTCGTCCAAAGACACAAGAGTTTTTAATACCGGAATATCATCGACGTCTAATCTAATCTAATTTTTGGGAAAAGGTTTTTAATATATAAGAATAAACTTAAATAATAATAGTAAAATAAATAAATAGACAAGATAGAATCACTAGGATGCGACTCATTATTTACTTATCCTTTGATGATTTAAATGCGTTGGGTATTTTAAGAGATTATCTTAGTTAAAGTGTCATGCCCCTCTTTTGGAGGCGACAATACCCTCAGGCCATATTGGTCTGAGTCAGCAAGGATACAGTCCCGCAAGGCAGCAATATTGATTAAGTAAGTTATTAATGCAAAATGTGGTATGTCCCTCTTTTGGAGGCAACGCTACCCTCGGCCATATTGGTCTGACTCAGTAGGGATACAGTCTCGCAAGTCCGGTTCAAAGTTTTAATAGCAATTTGTTTATAAGGGGCTCAAGCTATTCTTACTTCCCCTGATTTGATGCTATCTGCCTCATGAGAAGTCCTAATAAGCTTGACCCAAGTCCTCGCAGGATTTATACACTAAACGAGGCAAAAACTTTACCCACACCACCCTTCTAACCCCCTTTCAGACAGTTAGCGCGCTTTATATAAACCGTAAAGATATGAATGAACGAAACATGAAAGATAATAGAATAAAGTTCACTTTCAATATAAAAAACTAGTTACTAAAATCATTAATACATACCCAATTAAAAAGTTAACCAAAGCTAGGAAATCAAAAGTAATACATAAATAACTTGTCTTCACCAAGTGATGTAAGAGATTAGCCAAACATGGCCTTTGTTTAACAAAAAACACTTACGATCAATCTTGGATCCCGAGACTACTACACACTCTAAGGTGGAGAATGGATGAAAGTGGTGGATGATGGTGGTGGAGTGGTGGCTGGTGTGAGAGAAGTGGTTTGCCAAGGGATGAGTTGGAACGAAACCAAGCTCCCCTATTTATACTAAAAAACAAATCCCTTCACACTGCCCCGTGTCTCCTTCATTCTCTGTCTTCATTTAATGCAGATGTCAGATCAGCCTACTACACAGCCCTGTGCGTCAATGGTACAGCCCTGTGGCCCTTGTACTTATGTACTTTCTGATATTCACAAATCTGAGAGTTGACCACGGCATGTGCCCTGAGGGACACGACCCCATGTCTTTTGTCTGCTTATGTTTGGCTTCTTCTGATTTGGAATCTTCAGGGGGCACGGCCCCATACTGACTAGGCACGACCCCGTGCCAGTCTTCTGACTTGTTGTTTTTGTTTTTGGGTTGGAGCTTGGTGGGTTGGTTTAGTACGTTGTCTTCCCATCTTTCATACTTATGCTGGATTTTGTCGTTAATTTGCTCTTTTGTACATTTAAGCTCTTTTAATCCTTAAAATCAAAAGTATACAAAGAAACACACTGTCCAAACATTAGTATTAAAAAGGGTTGATAACATATTTAATATAATTTATATGTTGGATTTGACGCATATCAGTTGCACATAAGGGTATAATTGTCCTTTTACCTATTTATTAAAATAATTAATTAATAAAACACTTAATCCATATATGTTTGTTAAAACCATAGCCAACAGACTTCAAAATTACCTCATCTTTCTCTCCCTACCTGCACCCACCACTTGTAACCACCACTAACCACCCTCACACAACTAGACTAACATCACCTGCAACCACCCTCACACAAATCTGAGTGATAATATGGAAACCTTAAACCCACTACAATATGGATCAGATGACGGCTTCCCACTACCATCTGAAAACCCTAAACTCAAATCTGAATGACGACTAAAAAAATCGAGCCCTTGTTTATCCTAAATTGGAACCATAATGTTAGATATAGGTCGACTGGAAGCCTAAATCTAGAAGTTCAGATCTGGATTGAAGTCGCTGGATATTGTTCTCGTCAGACCTTGTTTAACCTAAATCGGAACCACCACAAGAATGTTGTCTCTTAGATCTTTCATCTGATCAGAGTTTAGCCACCACCGAAAAACATGAGGAGCTGGATCTTGATAGTGGCGGGACTATGGAGGTCCATGGTGATGGTGTTGGTGGTAAATGGGTGTCGGTGGTCGACGGTGTTGGTGAATGGTGGTGTAGGTGGTGGTGACCTGATGATGGTTTTAGAAGAGGTATGTAGAGAGAGAGTGTGTGTACAAAGGAGAGGGAGAATAAATAGAGAGAAAAGAGTTTTATAGATTTTTATATAAGTTTTTGATTTTGACATTCTTTTTTTATGCAATAAATGATTGTTATCCCTCACATGGATTGCACATGATCTCACTTAATTGAAAGTTTTAATCAGGTTAGGGTCAAAGGATGTAGAGTGTAACTGATTTTACACAAAAAAAAAGGATTGTGACTGTAATTATTAAAATTAAAGGGCATCCATTGCAATCTGATACCAACATAAAAGACGATAATTGTAATTTACCCTAACATTAATAGTAGAAAAAAATCTTATTTTTGAATTTAGAAGACGCTAAGACAACGTTGCAATTCGGTGAGTGCGATTTGGGTGGTGGTCAATGGATGATGCATTGTGAGTTGGTGATGGTCGATTTCAGCATCAATTCAACAAGTGTGGAGGGTTAGAGGGTTAGTTTCGCTTTTAAACCACAAATGTGAATCGATTAAAACGGTACGAAAAAGTAATTTAGTGCTTTTATTTTAATTTATGAGCTTCTCACTTTAATTGTTATGAGCTTCTCACTTTAATTGAAAACATATTTATCTCTTTAATTAACACCTACCCGTTATTTGAAAAGTTGAGCATTATTGTTTTTAACTTATAACAGACAATCATTTAAACACGTTTTTAGATGTAACAACAAATTGTTTATAGAGTCTTTGTTGGAAAACATAGTGTTATAATTAATTGCATATAAAATGGTGTCACTCAACCTTTTTACATCCTACTCAGGGAAGATTTTTAAACTCCATATAATTTAGTTTATAATTTTTTCCGATAAATTAAATTATATTTTATAATCTTTGATTTTTTTTCCAATAAATTAAAATATCATAAAGGAATGGTTATTTATAGAGTTCACCGATTCATATTACTTTGTTATTTGTTTCAGATAATTTAATTTATAATTTACTTTGTTTATTTGTAATCGTTTTACTATTTTTATTGTTTTCCGTTTTAAATCTTTCCAGTATTTTTTTTTCATATAAAAATTAGTCTTAATTGCATTATTAATATTTTTGTTTATTTATCACGCATTAATATCATTATTATCTTTTTGTATTTATCTCACATAGAGATGGCAAAAAAGTCCAAGCCCGACGGGTATACCCGAAACATACAGGTCGGGTATGTCCGAAGCCCAATGGGTATGAGCCGGATACGGGCTTAGTAAAAGAAAAAATTCAAGTACGGGTATGAGACTTAGTGATACTCACCCGATACCCGACCCATTTACCAGAATAATACCCTAAAGTATCATATTACAGATTTCCATATATAAACTTAGTACATGTACTTATTACCTTCTCTATAGCCGTATGTGGATATGTATTTCGGAGGTGTTTAGGGAACATATAACTTATTTTTGAGCATATATACTTGGATATGGAAGCTATCACCCTTTATTACGTGGATGCTTATGCAATTAGGTGGCCGTGATACAATTACTTAATTAAGTAATAGTTTTAATTTAGTTTGGTATATATTGTCTAAATATAATATGTAAGTTATTAATCATATTTTCATTTGTTATAGTCATTAAAATAGTAAATTATATAAACATTAAAGTAAAAATTGCACATTTATCCCAATGAGTATTTTTTAAAAATTAACGGGTATACCTGATACCTGTGGGTATGCCCGATACCCGACGGTAATTATCCGACAGGTAACGAGCAAGGTATAGAATAAAAAAATATAACCGGGTACAGACCTGGGATTACCAATAACCTGCCCAAGCACGACTCATTCCCATTCTCACATCAATGTCACAATGTTTGTTGGGCGATTCTTCTTGTGTTGCTAGTTGTCATGCAACATCATTTAATTATAAATCTCTTTGAAACATTGTTGAGGAAAATAAATTATAAATTTTAATTTTTTAAATAATATTTATAACATAGTTTTTTTTTACGCTTTGAACTCTCATACATCTCTTTACGCGGGTTTTAAAAAGTTGTCAATTAAGAAAATGCGTATATACGATATTAATTCTTTTGGTTGGGTAAATATGGTTTTATACAAGCTTTTAAAGGTGGTTGTATATAAAATTATCATTAAAAGTATTGTGTACAATCGTTTCAAGTTTTAAGTATTTAAAAAGGTAATAAAATTAAATATTATTTTATTAATATCAACCGTGAAAAAATGACAACTTTCAAGCTATAAAAAAACAGAAAGAAAATAATTTAAAATGTTGAGATGTTCCAATCAATATCCTTTTGCTAAAAAGTAATCCAATTATTGAGTAAAACAATGTCACATGAATCATTATGCGTGTTATTGACAATCTAGAGAATAATAGATGTTTATGCCATAAATCATGGGCGACCAACACAATTTATTTTTCTTTCTCCACATGCAATTAACCCAATGTAAGACTAATTAACCCAATGTAAGACTACTCTTGTCGTTCATGCTTTATTTATATATTATCAGTTTGTAATATGCTTATGCTTCTACTTGTTGTATCTCACGCATTTATACGGTGGTTTCATAAGTTGTTTTCTTTAGTGGATATTTAATTTGTGATATAGTGGATTTTGACTTTACGTAGAAGTTCCCTCTCTCTCTCTGTCTCTCTGATGAACTTTCACCGCCTCTCTGACGACCTCCGCCTACGATGGCCGGGTTTGCTCCATCGTTGGCTTCCACAATGTTTACAGGTAGATTCTTGATGTTGTTTTCGTTACGTTTTTTCACATGTATTGGCGTCGTTATAAACGGCGTATTACTCTTCAGAGCTTCTTTTTAGAGTTTAATGTTGGAAATTTTGTGTAAGTTTGAATGATTTGTTGTTGCATGGTCTTTTTTGGGGTTGTTATTCCGTCATTGAAGACACCTTATGGTTTGTTGTTTGATTTTCGATCTTCCAATATGGGTTTTGCGTCTATGTGAACGATTTGTTGGTGTATGTGTTTTTTTATGTGATTGGGGTCTATTATTGAACATTAAACATTTAATGTTGTTGTTTAATCTTGATTTTGGTTTACAGTTGTTTTTGGATGTGTGGATGAGACCTTCTATTTGTTTTTTAAGGGTCTGTGATGGTGTAACGTTAATGTTAACTCGAGATCCTTTGTGGTTTTATACTTGTTGTTTGTCTTTGTGATGTTTGTTTGTTGGGTCAATGAAAATGGTATATGGATCATTAGAGACCATTGGCTATGATGTTGCTTTAGGCTTGGCTTTGTAACTTATGTTGCAGCCGTTTATATGTGCATCATCCTACACCTTTGAGCTATGATGGGTATTGTGTGCTTCCACCATCCTACACCTTTGAGCTTCGTTATTTAACTGTTTTGTTGACGGTCATGATTATATGTGCATCACCGATGCATTGTTAACCATGGCCATGTGCTTTATTTGTCTTTCACATTTTTGTCATTAACTATGCAGCCATAGCGTATTTATCTGTTTAAGATAATTATATCTTGGCGGGCATTCGACCTGGTGATGTGATTGTGTAATGTGTGATAGAAGTCTTGATTCTCAATAGTTTGGCTTCTTAGAACACTTTGATATGGTTTTTTATGCATACAATTTTTCATATGTCGTCGTGTTCATGATTCTTTGTTTGAACAACTTGTTGTTTCTATATTTTTTTATCTCAGTTTGCAACATATGTAGACTACATTTAAGTGTTCGTTATGATTTATTGTTTTCGTTATATCATGTTGCGGTTTTTGGTTCCCGACTTCATTTGGAAGCTGTAATTGTACGGTCTTTGTTTATTACGTCTGTAAAGTTTTGGTCGTGTCGACCAAATCAAGATATCTTCCTATCTTGATTTAGTACGACGTTTAGTTTGTTTGTGTTGTAAAACAGTTGCATGTGTGCATACTGTTAAGTTTTGTTTTTCTGATCTTGCTGTCTGTGCAGTATGTCTGTTAGCAGGGTTCCCCAAAGAACCACTTCTTCGTGCGAGTGAATTGTCCTTCGTACGAGTAAATTGTTCTTCGTACGAGCCAATTACTTGTTCATGCAAGCCAGTTGCTTGTTCGTACGAGTGATCATTCAAGAAGACCCAGTTGCTTGTTCGTACGAGTGACCATTCAAGAAGAACCATTTGCTTGTTCGTGGAGTGACCATTCACGAAGAACAATTCTTCATTACAACTTGTTGTTCGTGAGAATAGTCCACGAAGAACCCTTCTTCGAGGACCTATCAGTTGTTCGTGGGAGAGGCCATGAAGAACCTGTTCTTCGTGGGCCTTGCCTTTCTTCGTGGCATTGTGACATTGTTCGTGAATGTTATGGGTGTTGGGCCTATATAAACATACATGCACCTCACAATTTTAGTAAGAGAGCACTCAAGAGAGAAAGAGAGCACAGAGAGAATACCCTGAGTGTGTATGAACATTGTGTGTATGTGTTTGTACTAGCTCTCTTCAGTTAATCAAGATAGTGAATCTTTGCTTACTGTGTGTTAGTGTTACTTTGCTTTGGTTTGCATACTTACATGGATTCCACACTCGTATGTGTGTTAAATAACAAGGAAGTAGGTTATCTTGATCCTCCAAGTGGACCTACAAGTGGTATCAGAGCCTTGGCTCTCTTCCTTGTTTAAAACCAAGCATAGTGTTGTGTTTGAGTAAGTTGTGAAGCTTCCTGGAAGTGTTCTTGAACTTCAAACAAGAAACTTAAGTTTTTACAAGAAAAGTGGTTTAAAACTTAGGTAAAACTTGTTGTTTTCAGAAACTTTTTATAAAAACCTTGTTAAAATACATGGAGACATGTTACGATACGGTTTTTCTTGAAATTTTCTATCAAAGTTTAATTCGACATATTTTCTGGTGAAGCACTTGTCAGAAAACTCATCAAAATTGTAACATTTGTAAAAATCGGGTCTTCAAAACCCGCTCCGTTTTGTAATCAAGTACCAAGTTATAAAAGTTACATTAAATATTTATGATTATTTTGAGTTAAAACGATACATAATTAATAAATAAACTAAACTATAAAAATTATATTTGATAAAAAGTTAAAATAAAATAAATAAAAAAAAATGAAGCTGCCGGGACTCGAACCCGGGTCAGCCAAGACACTTCAACAACTTAACACTCACTCCCAAGACCACTCCGCCACATTGTGTTTTCTGCTAACTCTAGAAACACAAATGAAATTTATACACAAACTCAGTTATAACCGATGGCGCCATCTGAGAAACGGTAATCGGCAAACAAGCGTCAAATCGATTGTTTACCTCACACATTCAGTTTATAACCGATGCACGACGGTTTTTAATCAATCGGAAATTGATTAAACTTAAAGACTCATCATTGTTGGTTTTAAAACCGAAAAAGAACATCAAGTTCAGAATTACACAAACTCCAGACCACTCTCGCGATTCAGAGATATCATACCAATACTCCATTTCCTTTTCGTCGCATTTTCAGACCATCAGAGCGCCTAAAACAGCTCGCCGGAATTCTCTGCAAAAGTCGCCGGAAAACCGTATTCAACTCGAACCGGTAAAATACTTCTACTTTACGGTTTCAATCTATTGTTAGAACCTTACTAACATTAACCCATCGCTCAAAATCAACCACAGACGACATTGCTGGACTTTCTGTGTTCGCCGGAAAACTTCTGGAATTGCCGGAAACTCGTTAATTACCGGTATGCACATTCCAACATACTGATAATCAATACTCATTAGTTCAATTTCACATCTAATCCCTTAAACCTGTTAATTGATTCTCACAGCCGAAACAGAGCCGACAAGTTTCGCCGGACTCTCTGAAGAAGACAACCTGTTCGGTATCTTCTTTCCCCAAACTTTTCTGTTCAATGCATTCAAACTAGACATCATGTTTATTAACTAAATTAATCACGAATCGGTTGTTTGATTGATGTCTGCGTTCGTAATGAAGAAGACGAGTTCAGTGATGACATAAGATTAATTAAAATCGGAATTATAAACGGGTTAGACACACAGTCCAGCGGTGGACTGTGTGCAAACAAAACTATACACGTCCCGAGTTCGATCCCTGCTACACGCACACCTTGTGTAATAAAATGCCTTTTTGATCAAGAACTAAACCGGGTTAACTCAGATAGTTGTTAAGTATAATAAAAACCGAGATAATAACCGGGTTAGACACACAGTCCAGCGGTGGACTGTGTGCAACATGAACTACATGTAGCGCGTTCGAAACCCGTCACGAGCACCGGTCCGATTGAATTAAAATGTTTTTGCAAATAAAGGAAATTCGGTTAAATCGAATAAGTGTATAAATATAATTAAAAACGAGATTATTTCGGGTTAGATACGTAGCTCATTGGTAGAGCTGCGTACACGCGAACGGGAGGTCGCCGGTTCGAATCTCACCCGGCGCAGATTAATTCGCTGACCGAATCACGGTCAACGGTCAACGCTAAAAAAAAATTTTTTTTTTTTTATTTTTATTTATTTATTAAATTTAATTTAAAAATCAATTAAAAATACTTAAAAATAACATTTTTAAAGATAGAAAATAGCCATAAACTCACAAAAATATATCTAAAAATTTCATTAAAATCCTTAATAAAATCCATCCATTTAATATATTTTTCCATTATTATTTAGGTTAGTATTCCTCGTTGACCCGCTCATCTAAATCGTGCGCATCTTTGCCATCTCCAATCCAACGCACCTAATGTGAGTGAATCTTACAAATTCCCCTTTTAATCACGTTTTGGGGTGTATCATGTGTCTTTGTATATATATATATTATTACTAAACCATTGTGCATATATCATATCATGAACTTGTGTATTCAGTTTGTTGCTGTTAAGTAGTTATTATTGGATGCAATTTATTATTCAGTACATGCAATTTCATAGGCCGCCGCTCCCCATTACATTATGAGCGTTGAGCATGTTCCCCATTTTATTATGCGGTTGAACCTGGCGTGCCCACATACGATCGGCTCCGTTTGATTGAGCCTTGATCGCACAGACATTTTCATTTTCAAGTACATGCAATACGATCGGCTCCGTTTGATTGAGCCTTGATCGCACAGTTTCATTTATGTTATTTACAGTATGATGTTGGTATGTTCATGTATGCTGCCATGTGTTATTGTATGTTATAGTTGTGACTGCTATTTGCCATTACTTGATTATTTACATTTGCTCATCTATGATTATGCACAATTTTCATTGATAAACTAACAATTAATTTATTAATAAATGTTTATCTAATAAGGTTCACTCGCCAACTTATGTTGGCCCAAAAACCCCCATTTTACACATGATACAGGTGAAGCAGCTGCAGCTACGAACACATAGGATTTGGACTAGAAGAATAAAACGATATAGTGTTGGGATTGTTATGTTTGTTTTATTTTCTTTGTATTGAATGAACATGTTTGGATATTTGAGAATGTAACTTTGACTTTATTAAATATGAAACATAATAGTAAATGTCATGACTTTGGTGATAACCCAATTATGCCCCGACTCTTATTCCGCTGCGGGTCGGGGTGTGACAGATTGGTATCAGAGCCATGACTATAGGGATATAGGATAGGTTATTAGACCCTTAGAGCCTATACTATAGTCGATTAGAAACTTATAAGAATTTTGTGTGTTATATGCCAAATTTCATGATGTTTATATGTTTTATGTTAAATGTTACATTTGATATGTGCAAGCATGTTCATAAGTATGTATTATCATATAATGCCTATCATGAAATCGTATGCTCATAACATATCACATCCATGAAAGCACACACCACATCATGATTGTTTTTACAATGATTTTCGTGTTTTCAAATCTCATCAAAGTGAGTTCTCATGACGGGCATGTAGTAACTGGAAGGGTACCAGTACCGGTAGTCGGAACGTCCTGTCTAGGCTGGCATTCGTATAAATCCAAAATAAAGGACCAGTTTGCCTACCTGGGGACTAACGATGAGAGTACGAAGTACCTATTAGGCCAAAGCATGCTATACCAAACGTCGTGTGAGCTAATCCCACTTTGAGTTGTCATTGTGTCTACACCTGGACACGTTCCAACCAAACATCTCATGAACATATTTTGTGGTTTGCATCCGGGGGATGCGAGTGTTAAATTGCCAATACTAATGTGAATCCTACCAAGCCAATAGCCATGGGGGCCCACATGACTATGTAGGTGAAGGTATGGGG
Organism: Scalesia atractyloides; assembly: GCA_947069175.1. Taxonomy (NCBI): domain Eukaryota; kingdom Viridiplantae; phylum Streptophyta; class Magnoliopsida; order Asterales; family Asteraceae; genus Scalesia; species Scalesia atractyloides. The sequence continues at coordinate 76,815,238 of CAMTDV010000022.1, read as the reverse complement.
GACATTTGAGGCCCAACATGAGCGAACCCAAGACATCCTATGGATGTAGTTGCATTATTGATATTTATGTTATTTTCATTTTCTTAAAGACACATGACACCTAAAAAGACACCATAAACTCACAATCTTCTCATTTTATGATCCTGTAGATGTCGTCTAGACAGCAACGAAGGGGTAAAAGATCGGGAAGGTCTCAGGAACGTTTGGCCACTCAGATCGCGAAACAAATGGCCACGATATTGCCTGACATTGTGGTACAAGTACAACAAGCCCTTGCTACAAATCCTACTAACCCTCCTCAACAACAGGACCAGAACATCGACAACCCTCCTACCAACAAGTGCTCTTACAAACATTTTAAGTCCTGTGATCCTCCAAAATTTGAAGGGACTGAGGGTGTCACTGCTCTCCTACATTGGTTCGAGGAGATGGAAAACACCTTCCTAAACTGCGATTGTCCTGAGGATCGCAAGGTTCGATACGCCACCGGAGACTACTTGGAGTAGCTCTCACTTGGTGGAACACTGAGAAAGGGAAGAGGGGAGCTGAAGATGCGATGACCTTAACTTGGGAGGAGTTAAGGGAAATCATGACTAGACGTTTCTGTCCTAGAAGTGAAATTAAGAAATTGGAGGATGAATTCCATGCTCTAAAGCAAAAGGAGGGTGATCACTCTACTTACAACAAGAGGTTCTTGGAGTTGAACCAAATGGTTCCAAATTTATTCACTCCAACCTATCGTCTGATCGAGCATTATATTCGAGGACTTCCCTCGAAAATCCAAGATTCAGTTCTCAGCGTTTCACCAGTAACACTTGAAGCTGCCATGGAGTTGGCAACTGAACTGACCGAAAACCGAATTCGCAATGGAAGTTCAAAGAAGAGAAGAAGAAAGCCCCTGTTGAGGGACAAACTTCAAAACCACCCCATTCCTTCCTCTAAGTTTGCTAACAAGAGGAAGCGTAACACCAGGAATTTTGCAGTTACCCAAACCAACACCCCTATTCCTGCTGCACCCATTACTCAAGTCACTCCTTCACCCGCACCATACAGAAGACCCTACACAGGCCCGTTACCAAAATGTAACCGTTGTCAGTATCACCATTCCCCTGATCATCCATGCCAATACTGCACCGGCTGCGGTCGCGCAGGACATACTGTTCAAAACTGCCGCATGCCTCAACGAACAAACCGCCACCAACCTTTAACCCAAACCCACCAATAGTTAATGGGTCAAGCACAACAACCCCTACCATTTCCACCCACCCAACATTTAGCCCAAACATACTACCAACCCAATTATTCTATGGGCCAACCTATGCGGGCTTGCTTCAATTGCGGCGATCCAAGTCATTTCATAAACACATGTCCAAGGCTGGTTAATATAATTCATGCTCAGGCCCAAGCCAACCAGTGAACCAAGCGAACCAAGCTCCTCCACCTGCAAGAGGAAGAGCTTTCAATATTAACGCGAACCAGGCCAGAGCTGACGGCAATGTGGTCAACGGTACGTTCCTTATAAATGGTAGATATGCCTCTATGTTATTTGATACTGGTGAGGATAGAAGTTTTGTGACATTAGAATTTGAACCTATCCTAAGCAAAAATCGGGATAAGCTCACGGAACCCATAACGGTAGAAGTTGCGGACGGGAAACCAGTTTCATTAGACTCTATATTACGCAACTGTACACTCACCTTAAACGACCACGATTTCTCAGTCGACCTTATTCCTATGAAGCTGGAAGTTTCGACATTATAATCGGTATGGATTGGCTCAGTCAACATCAGGCGGAAGTTGTATTGTGAAAAATTTATTCGTATTCCTCTTTCAAACGGTCAGACTCTTCGAATCATTGGAGAAACCTCGTCGAAAGGGCTCAGCTTAATGTCTTGTCTTCAAGCTCAAAAATATCTTCGCAAGAATTATGTCGCGTTTTTAGCCCATATCATCAAGAAGAGGACCACAGAGAAGAAACTTGAAGACATTCCTGTAGTAAAAGACTTTCCACAAGTTTTTCCTGACGACATTTCAGGACTTCCTCCAGTTAGAGACGTCGAATTCCGTATTGATCTTATACCTGGTGCTACACCAGTTGCAAAGTCTCCATATAGGTTAGCCCCCTCTGAAATGCAAGAGCTAGCCAGTCAATTGCAAGAGTTGACTGACAAGGGATTCATACGTCCTAGCTCATCGCCTTGGGGTGCACCTGTCCTTTTTGTAAAGAAGAAAGATGGATCTTTTCGTATGTGCATCGACTACAGAGAGCTCAACAAATTAACCGTCAAAAATCGCTATCCTTTACCTCGCATTGATGATCTTCTTGACCAGCTACAAGGTGCCAGCTGCTTTTCAAAATCGATCTTCGATCTGGCTATCATCAACTTAGGGTGCATGAAGAAGACGTCCCTAAGACTGCTTTTCGAACTCGTTATGGCTACTATGAATTCATGGTTATGCCGTTTGGTTTAACCAACGCACCAGCTGTCTTCATGGACCTAATGAACAGAGTCTGCAAACCTTATCTTGATCGATTTGTTATAGTCTTCATCGACGATATTCTTATTTATTCAAAATCTAAAGCTGATCATGAGCGTCATCTTCGACTCGTTCTTGCACTTCTAGAAAAGGAAAAGCTTTATGCCAAGTTCTCTAAATGTGAATTCTGGTTAAAAGAGGTGCAATTCCTCGGGCATGTAGTCAATGACAAAGGAATACATGTTGACCCTTCAAAGATCAAAGCAGTTCAAGAATGGCAAGCTCCACGTACACCAACTGAAGTAAGATCTTTTCTTGGACTAGCTGGCTATTATCGTCGGTTCATTTCAAACTTCTCTCGCATTGTTGTGCCACTCACGGCTTTAACCCATAAGGGAAAACCTTTCGTATGGGGACCCAAGCAAGAAGAAGCTTTTCAAACTCTTAAACAAAAACTTTGTGATGCACCAATCCTCACTCTTCCTGAAGGTTGTGATGATTTTGTAGTCTATTGCGACGCGTCAGGGCAAGGATTAGGCTGCGTTCTCATGCAAAGAGGAAAAGTCATAGCTTATGCCTCGAGACAACTCAAGACACATGAAAAGAACTACACCACTCATGACCTAGAACTTGGAGCCGTTGTATTCGCTCTTAAGATATGGAGACATTATCTCTATGGTACTAAGTGTGAAATATACACTGACCACAAGAGTCTTCAACATATCTTCAATCAAAAAGAGTTAAATATGAGGCAACGAAGATGGGTCGAACTCCTGAATGATTACGACTGTGAAATTAGATACCACCCTGGTAAAGCAAATGTGGTGGCTGATGCACTTAGTCGAAAGGGTTATGCGAACTCCATTCATCTTCTATGTTCGCAAATTATAACCGACATTAAAGATCAAATTCGTGAAGCTCAACACGTTTCAATAACAGAAGAAGACGTACGAAAAGAGATGTCCTGTGGAGCCGAGCTAAAACTTGAAACTAAATCAGACGGTATCCTGTATTACCTAGATCGTATCTGGATTCCTAACCACAACAATCTTCGTGAAACTCTTATGAATGAAGCTCACAAAACGCGATATTCTATACACCCAGGAGCCGATAAGATGTATCAAGACCTACGGTACACCTATTGGTGGCCTGGAATGAAGAAGGATATTGCCGTTTTTGTTTCCAAGTGTCTCACATGTTCCAAGGTGAAGGCTGAACACCAAAGACCCTCAGGACTTCTAGTCCAACCGAAATACCTGTGTGGAAGTGGGAAAATATAACCATGGATTTCATTACCGGGTTACCTCGCACTTCTGGTGGGTATGACACTATATGGGTGATTATAGACCGACTTACAAAATCAAGTCACTTTATTCCTATCCGCGAAGATTTCAAGAACGAAAAGCTTGCACGTATTTATATCAACGAAATATAAAGCCGGCATGGGGTACCATTAAGTATTATTTCTGATCATGATGGTCGTTTCACCTCACGTACATGGCAAGCAGTACAATCCGCTATGGGCACACGATTAGATCTTAGTACCGCCTATCATCCTCAAACTGATGGACAGTCTGAGCGCACCATTCAAACTCTTGAGGATATGCTTAGAGCATGTGTAATAGACTTCAAGGGAAATTGGGACGCCCACCTACCATTAGTTGAATTTTCGTACAACAACAGCTATCATTCGAGCATCGGCATGGCACCTTTTGAAGCCTTATATGGTCGTAAGTGCCGATCTCCTGTATGTTGGCACGAAATTGGGGAAGCACAAATTACTGGTCCAGAATTGATCCAAGAAACCACAGACAAGATTCATCAAATTCGAAACAATCTTCTAGCAGCTCAAAGTCGACAAAAGAGTTATGCAGATAAACGACGGAAGCCCTTGGAGTTTAACATTGGTGTTCATGTGCTTTTAAAAGTATCACCGTGGAAGGGAGTAGTTCATTTTGGTCAAAAGGGGAAGCTAGCACCTCGTTATGTAGGACCTTTCAAGATACTCGAAAGGGTAGGTCCTGTAGCATACAAGCTTGACTTACCAGAAGAACTCAACAGGATTCATTCCACATTCCACGTGTCGAACTTGAAGAAGTACCTCGCTGATGAGAATCTCCATATTCCGCTGGAAGATATTCAGATTGATGAATCTATGCATTTTATTGAAAGACCAGTGGAGGTCATGGACTACGGGGAGAAGCGTCTTCGACGAAGTCGCATTCCAATTGTTAGGGTACGCTGGGAGTCGAAACGGGGACCTGAGTTTACTTGGGAACGTGAAGACTCAATGCGTGAAAAATACCCGCATCTTTTTCCTACTACTTCAGCTACTTAAATTTCGGGACGAAATTCCTAAAAGTAGGGGATACTGTAACATTTGTAAAAATCGGGTCTTCAAAACCCGCTCCGTTTTGTAATCAAGTACCAAGTTATAAAAGTTACATTAAATATTTATGATTATTTTGAGTTAAAACGATACATAATTAATAAATAAACTAAACATAAAAATTATATTTGATAAAAAGTTAAAATAAAATAAATAAATTAAAAATAAAGCTGCCGGGACTCGAACCCGGGTCAGCCAAGACACTTCAACAACTTAACACTCACTCCCAAGACCACTCCGCCAATTGTGTTTTCTGCTAACTCTAGGAACACAAATGAAATTTATACACAAACTCAGTTATAACCGATGGCGCCATCTGAGAAACGGTAATCGGCAAACCAAGCGTCAAATCGATTGTTTACCTCACACATTCAGTTTATAACCGATGCACGACGGTTTTTAATCAATCGGAAATTGATTAAACTTAAAGACTCATCATTGTTGGTTTTAAAACCGAAAAAGAACATCAAGTTCAGAATTACACAAACTCCAGACCACTCTCGCGATTCAGAGATATCATACCAATACTCCATTTCCTTTTCGTCGCATTTTCAGACCATCAGAGCGCCTAAAACAGCTCGCCGGAATTCTCTGCAAAAGTCGCCGAAAAACCGTATTCAACTCAAACCGGTAAAATACTTCTACTTTACGGTTTCAATCTATTGTTAGAACCTTACTAACATTAACCCATCGCTCAAAATCAACCACAGACGACATTGCTGGACTTTCTGTGTTCGCCGGAAAACTTCTGGAATTGCCGGAAACTCGTTAATTACCGGTATGCACATTCCAACATACTGATAATCAATACTCATTAGTTCAATTTCACATCTAATCCCTTAAACCTGTTAATTGATTCTCACAGCGCGAAACAGAGCCGACAAGTTTCGCCGGACTCTCTGAAGAAGACAACCGTTCGGTATCTTCTTTCCCCAAACTTTTCGGTTCAATGCATTCAAACTAGACATCATGTTTATTAACTAAATTAATCACGAATCGGTTGTTTGATTGATGTCTGCGTTCGTAATGAAGAAGACGAGTTCAGTGATGACATAAGATTAATTAAAATCGGAATTATAAACGGGTTAGACACACAGTCCAGCGGTGGACTGTGTGCAAACAAAAACTATACACGTCCCGAGTTCGATCCCTGCTACACGCACACCTTGTGTAATAAAATGCATTTTTGATCAAGAACTAAACCGGGTTAACTCAGATAGTTGTTAAGTATAATAAAAACCGAGATAATAACCGGGTTAGACACACAGTCCAGCGGTGGACTGTGTGCAACATGAACTACATGTAGCGCGTTCGAAACCCGTCACGAGCACCGGTCCGATTGAATTAAAATGTTTTTGCAAATAAAGGAAATTCGGTTAAATCGAATAAGTGTATAAATATAATTAAAAACGAGATTATTTCGGGTTAGATACGTAGCTCATTTGGTAGAGCTGCGTACACGCGAACGGGAGGTCGCCGGTTCGAATCTCACCCGGCGCAGATTAATTCGCTGACCGAACCGGTCAACGGTCAACGGTCAACGCTAAAAAAAATATTTTTTTTATTTTTATTTATTTATTAAATTTAATTTAAAAATCAATTAAAAATACTTAAAAATAACATTTTTAAAGATAGAAAATAGCCATAAACTCACAAAAATATATCTAAAAATTTCATTAAAATCCTTAATAAAATCCATCCATTTAATATATTTTTCCATTATTATTTAGGTTAGTATTCCTCGTTGACCCGCTCATCTAAATCGTGCGCATCTCGCCATCTCCAATCCAACGCACCCAATGTGAGTGAATCTTACAAATTCCCCGTTTTAATCACGTTTTGGGGTGTATCATGTGTCTTTGTATATATATATTATTACTAAACCATTGTGCATATATCATATCATGAACTTGTGTATTCAGTTTGTTGCTGTTAAGTAGTTATTATTGGATGCAATTTATTATTCAGTACATGCAATTTCATAGGCCGCCGCTCCCCATTACATTATAAGCGTTGAGCATGTTCCCCATTTTATTATGCGGTTGAACCTGGCGTGCCCACATACGATCGGCTCCGTTTGATTGAGCCTTGATCGCACATACATTTTCATTTTCAGTACATGCAATACGAACGGCTCCGTTAGATTGAGCCTTGATCGCACAGTTTCATTTATGTTATTTACAGTATGATGTTGGTATGTTCATGTATGCTGCCATGTGTTATTGTATGTTATAGTTGTGACTGCTATTTGCCATTACTTGATTATTTACATTTGCTCATCTATGATTATGCACAATTTTCATTGATAAACTAACAATTAATTTATTAATAAATGTTTATCTAATAAGGTTCACTCGCCAACTTATGTTGGCCCAAAAACCCCCATTTTACACATGATACAGGTGAAGCAGCTGCAGCTAGGAACACATAGGATTTGGACTAGAAGAATAAAACGATATAGTGTTGGGATTGTTATGTTTGTTTTATTTTCTTTGTATTGAATGAACATGTTTGGATATTTGAGAATGTAACTTTGACTTTATTAAATATGAAACATAATAGTAAATGTCATGAGCTTTGGTGATAACCCAATTATGCCCCGACTCTTATTCCGCTGCGGGTCGGGGTGTGACAAAAATATTCCTTGAGTGTTGACTGAATCTTAAGATTTCGTCTGAAAAGGTGTTTTTGGAATGTTTGTTTTTTAACCAAATCTGTCTAAACAATTGCCAACTTTCAAAAAACTCAAAAAACAAGATTCTGATACCAAAGGAAACTTCTCACCAACCAATTCACGAACTATCCCCCTGTGAAAAACCATCCTTGCAAAAAACCCGCCCTGCGAAAAACCCCCTTGCGAAAACTCCCCTGCGAAACCCCCCCCCTAATCAGTGCTTCTTCGTACGAAGCAGTGTGGCTATTCGTATGAATCAGTGCTTCTTCGTACGAATCAGTGGTTATTCGTACGAATCAATGGTTATTCATAAGAATCATTGGTTCCTCGTACGAACCACTGGTTTTTCGTGACTTCTTTGGTTTTTTGTGACACCTGGGGTTGTTCGTGGTAGTAGTTTTTCATGACCAGTTTTTGTGAGAACTGATGCTTCGTGGTTTTTGAAATTGTGAACTTTAACAGAAGACTTTTATTTCAAGTTAATCATTGGAATTTTGAATTTTTAAGCTGATTTTCAAAAACAAACAAGCAAAATGGGTACAAATCCTTGGGACTGGGGGTGTAGTTCAAGTACAAAACAAGATTCACCACAATCTAGCTTCGCAACCTCATGGGTTAAATTATTAATGCCTCAGCAAACGGCCATGATTACCGCTAATCAATGGGTGTGCGTGGCAAATCAAAATCAAAGCATTCAGACTCTTCTCATTAGCAAGCGTGAAACAGGAAGTAACAACCGTCCACCAAAGTTGAATCATATGAACGCTTATCCTTCATGGAAAAGTCGTTTTCATACGTATGTTCTTGGTCAAAATACAGAGTTATGGACATGTTTTACTACAGCATACAAGGAATCTCTCAAACAAGCAGGATCAAGTCCAACCTCTTTAGCCAACTTAGATGAAAATGATAAAAAGGCTTATGATTGAGAGAAGAAGGCATTTGCTATCCTTACACAAGCACTTCATAAGGATATTTATCATCAATTTCTGTACTGTTCCACAACCAAGAATTTGTGGGATACTTTGGAAGCAAGAGGGGAAAGAAATGCTGCAACTAGAAAGATAAGACATGATCGTCTGAAGAAAGAGTTTGAAGGTTTTTTGTTCATGGAGAATGAGACACTAGGCGACATGACAACTCGTTTCTATCATCTGCTTAGTGAAATGTATTCATACAAGGTGAACGCATCTCCACAAGAGAATGTGATGCGTTTTGCTGATGCCTTATCACCTAAGTGGAGTCATTATATTGACTTGCTAAAGCATACAGGTGTTTTGGATGTGATCAGTATTTATGAGTTCGTTTAGAAGCTGGAGAACAAGAATGAAGAAGAAATACAAAAAGTGAAATGAGTTCCTGTTCCACAAAACCCTGAAATATATTTTGGAGGTATTAACACAAGCGTTAGTGCAACTCAATAACCAAAACTCCAAACAGCATTCGTGTCAAATGTTAACCCTTTTCTACCACAGCCAGTTCATACAGATCAATCAGCTGGTTCAAGTGCTCAAACCTTTGGTCAAGCATTTGATCCAAAAGCCTTTCTTCCTCAACCACAAGTTCCACAACAAGCTTCTCAACAAGCTTTCTATGGTAACAATTTCAACCTTCAAATCCTAATGCCATCAGACTTGATACTTCACATCTTTCCAAGGTCAGTGTAGAAGTTGTGGGGAACACTTGGAACTTCTAAACACTATGGTTAGTGCGTATTGTGGATTAGTCGCTGGTCAACTTGGAAACATTAGTTTGACTAATGAGGACTATCAGCAAATAGACAGGGAGGGAATGGAGTTGATGGATATTAAGTGGGCATTTTCAAGTGCGGTTAAAAGGGCAAAAGACTACATGAGTAGAACTGGAAGAACAAGTTTAGAAAGCAAGAAAGACACAAAGTATGGTTTTGATAAAGATTTGTTACTTGCTTTAATGTGGTGAGAAAGGTCATTTCAAACGTGAATGTACTCGACCTAGCAAGCAAGGAAATCACAACCCTTTCCGAAATCAACCACACTCATCCAACACAACTCAAGTTAACAATGAACAGGGTATAGTAGCTGTTAACAACCCAAACAACACAAGCAGAGCGTTAGTAGTTCAAGCAAATGAAGGATGTGGTTGGTTAGTTCAGTTGGGAAATGAGAATCAAGGAGGAACTGCTTATTATTGTGACAACTGTCACTTTTGGGATAATTCTGAACATTAACCAGTGAATTATATGATATAATTATGTGTTTTGAACAACTAAACTGCGTGAATTGCATGGAATCAATCTAGAAAGTTCACTGAATATATTACATGATGCATATTATTTGTTTAGTGATTACCATTTAAAACTGCTTGGAACAGTGCGTCGGAAACAACTATTAGACTAGTTGTGGCAGCACAGTGTCAGTACGCAGTTAAACTGCAGATTTAGGACTTAGATGAGAGTCGAACGCAAACTTTACTTTAAACCCCATGTGGGAAAAGCAAGGATTTATGCTAACACTTTTCAGAAACTATACGTGCACTGAAAACTGTCAGAAATATACACTAAACAGCAATTCAGCAAAATTCATCAAGTATAAGCTTATGTAATATGCAGAAATAATGTTAATCATCATACAATGCTTAAAAGATATTGAAAGTATCATGTTGGCACAAAAACATATCATATCACATAAGTCTTGAAAGTTAACGTTTTAACGAACTGACAACGAAACGAACACCCGGACACAACCTGAAACATCATATGAACTAGTTAACAATATTTTAACAACATATAACTAGTTAAAATCATTAAACACATTTTTTTTATTTAAAAATCCTTAAAATCCATACAAGTTGCTTAAACCTTCGTTTAAGGACCCGTTAACGAATCTAGCACCCGTTAAACAACCGAACACGAACTAGACATAAAATATAAACTAGTTAATATATTTAACAATATTAAGCTAGTATATGGCATTTTATACCTTAAAATACATCAAAAACCCTTAATTCACCAAAAACCCCTAACTAATCCCTAAAATCCTAACTAAATCATTAACTTGAAAACTTAACCAAGAATTAACATCATCATCAAGCATATGGACGACCACATGAGGGGGTCCCTTTGACTCCAAACAATCTTGCCCCCCTTGTCCCCCTAATCTCACTTTTGAGCTAATGTTTAAACATAATATATGAAGGAGAACTTTTATATAAGGAGACAATACTCTAGCTTGCCCTCACAACTTCCTAACACCAAATTTCAAACACTTCTTCCCTAAACCTCCATTACCTACAACCACTTCTACCTCCACTACACATCCATTATCAAGCTATTTTCAAGGCAATCCAAGGTGATCCAAGGGTGTCTCAAGGCAAACTAGGAAGGTGTCGAGTCTTGGAAGTGGAAGGACCTCTTCAAGGAGCTATTAACCACCTATTTTCTTCATCTTCATCTTCTTGTTCTTGTGTGTTGCTTCCCTAGCCTTGTGCTAGTAGTAAGTTCCCTTGAACATTTATTTTCATCTAGTTAAAGTATATATAACTTATGTATAAGATAACATCTAAAGGTTCATACAAAACAAAGATGAAGAACACTTCAAACTAAGCTAAAAATTATAAGAAACAAGTTGCTTATGTTGTGTTATGGAAGTTGTTAGTTGGTAGTTTGAGCCAGTGGTGATAAACACTATATGTGGACTTGTTAGATGATGATTAAAACATAATCTAACAAGTGAACGCAAAGATCTTGAAAGATTCATGGTGAACATGTTAATAAAAATGGATGAACATAAAAGTTGAAGTTGTTAAAGTGTATAAGTTGTTACATACAAATTATAAACTTCTTGAAAGATGGATGAACATAAGTTCATAAATTATTTTCTAAAAAGTCTTAACAAACATGTTTTAACAAAATGGATGAACTTGAAAATGTGATTAAAGTAACTTATGATGTTTTCTAAAGATATATAAACATGACGTTAAAAATGATTGTTAACAAAGTTAGTAAATAATAATGACTAAAACCATTTTTGAAGATGTATGAACATCATAATCACAAAAATCAAAAGACTACATGTTTTGGTAAAGTTTCAAGTTCATCATGATCTAAGAATGCATAAATATGTATAAAGAATAATTGTTGAAGTTGTAATGAGTATATTGATGAGTTTTGAAGCTTAACACATGTTTTGAAAACATGGGAAACCTCCTAAATCTAGGGGAGACTATGGCGAAATTTTTATAAAAATTAAACACTTAGAAAAATACATGATTATAAAGTTCTTACAAGTAAACTTGTTTAGAAACCATAAACATAAAAATCTCCATGATTTTGTATAAAATATAAGTTCAAGAAGTCATGGTTTTTCTAAAGATAAAAACGGGTATAAATATATATTTTTGGGAAAATATATATTTAGTGATCATAAGAATCACAAGTTATGTGTTTATTGTTTGTATTATATATGTATATAGTTAGGAACTTGAAAAATAAAACATACAAACAAATACATAATAAGGGGCAAACAAAGAATTACAAAATATATATACCTATCCATAACCATACATGGAAAATAAATATGGACTATTCGGACGTTATACGGATTATGGACTAAAAATATACAATATACCGAAGCTTGGTAAGTATTATTTTCAAAACCGAACAAGTGACAAAATATGTATTTTTACAATATATAAACTATATCGTATTTCGTCGATACTAAAAACATATTATTTTCGAAGTGTATAAAAATATATATTTCATAAACCTCCTAAAAATATATTGTTTTTGGTAGAAACTAAAATACATATTTTTCTAGAACTAATTGCAAATATATATATTATTTCGGGATACGTACACTTACCAAGCATAATAATACATATGCTAATGTGAATATATCTTAAAATTATATAATTTAATTATACACAAAAGTGAGGGGGTAATAAATACAATAAATATACGTATTCCTATACGTACAAATACATGCAAATATATACCATTAATATTTGGTGAAAATACCATTGTACAAGTATTATACTTAACCATGAGAATACGAATGTAAATACACAAATACACACAATACAAGTATACCTATACTTGGGGGAATACATAAGTATAATACTTAATAAATTCAATACTTGGTCATGTATACTATGGAACATGCACACGGATAATCATATATCAAGACATGTTAAAAATAGATTATTTTTAACAAACCCATCGCAATTAAAAATGATATATATAAAGAGGTGCATACAAACAATACAAGTTCAAATATAATATTTTAACTAACACATCGATCTTGGAATATTATATAATTAAGAAGAATTATATAAGGAACATATCCGACGATGGTTTCATCGAGGCAAACGGGTGGAACCCAATAATGTGAAGACATGAAACATATACATCTTACTCGTGCGAGGCATGGAGGCTAATGGGCTAGGCCCATACATGCAACACTGTAGATGCAAGGATTATATATATATATATATATATATATAATATAATATATATATATATATAACAAATATATATATTGATATCATGCACCGAGAATACATTGCAGCTGACATCATGCACCGAATTATACCTCAGCTGGCATCATACACCGAAAACACATCTCAGTGGAGCATCATACATTGAAAATACATCCAAACGAAACAAAACACTAAACAAGTCTTAACAAATATTTAAGACAAGAAACATGAACATGAATCATTCAAAGACCGAAGTGTCTAACAAAACCTAATGCGTTTGTAGGTTGTGATACGAACCGAGGAAAGTACTTGAATTAAACAGGGAAAGCAAAACGCAATCCAGTGAGTTCATGTCCCCCTTTTCGTCTTAAATGTTTTATAGTTTTACAACTATCAGGGGTGAAATACATGTCTATGGTATGATAAGCTAGGGAATGAAATAACTAGATCATGTGCGAATAGGGTGAACTTAAGCACCATTAATCTTGTTTAAGACCACGGTACAAATGTTAGATCTAGTGGGTGTTGGCGAGCACCACTCTTGGTCATGGACCCACAGAGAAGAGTGCATTTGTCGTCCCAGTCGAGGTTAATCAACGAAAATCGTCTAGGTTTGGATGCTTCCTATGTCGTCACACATATTAATGTCCTTGCAAAACATTAATGATCATGATTTCATTGATGATTTACATACCGGGTTTTGATACATATACTTCATATATTTTATGGATTTCAACTCCTTCAGTTAAAACACATGAACTCGCCAACTTTTATTGATTTTCAACTTAACATGTATTTCAGGTAATTAGTGGATCTATGCAGGAGATTGCAAATCAAGAAACAAGTAACAAGTCTCCAATGCCATCTTTTGAAGGATTTGTCCAGTATATCCCGCCTACTTGCGGTGATATAAGGGTCAAAACTTTAGTATTTAAAATCTTGCATTTTGGTTATTTAGAAATTGTACAATGTAATGGGTTGTAAATAATATACTTAACCTATTTTGCGTTTTGAAAACTATATCAGTAATGGCATTTGGAGGTTGTTTTATTCATTTAGTATGTTCACTTATATTGTATGCAATGAGAATCAATCAGATCACACGCGCGCTTCCGCCTATGAGCAGGTGTGACAGTTATGCTAAGATAATAAATCATATCAAACATGTTCAAAGTATTGACTCTTCTAATGATGATGATGATAGTTATGGGTATAATGGGAGTGCTGACGAGGAAAGCTCAAGTGTGGGTGGTTATGGATCAGACTCGGATGTCAGGGAAAAGATTAATACTGAGGTCGATGAGTTGCTAAAAGAAGCATAGAAGCTGAAAAGTCAAAAGTCTGGGTTGATAAAGAAAGCAGAAGTTGCATCGAAGGAAATGGAGAAATTATTTGCCAACGATGGATCTTATTCTCATCATACTGCTTTATGACTAATGTTGTAGGTTCAACAAGTCAGGTAAAATCCGACTCTCCTTGGATATGCAATGATTGTGCTGACTTAAAAACTAAATTTGAAACAATTAACAGTCAAAATCAAAGCTTAGTAGTTGAGCTGTCAAAATGCAAAGAGGCAAACATAGCTTTAACTCGAAATGAAAAAGAATTCAAATCTATAATTGAGACTCTTAAGAAAAGCGTGTCTGAGTTAACAAAAACAGTTTTGAACAAGCAAACTGGTATTAATAACTACATTAATATCCTTGAAGAAACGAAAAAGGAGTTAGCCATTGCCAAATGCGAGCATAATGCAATTAAACTAAAATTGGAGAGTTATTCTAACTCCCGATATGTGCTTGATCACATCATTGATGTTCAAAAACTTAAGGGAGATGTGAAATGCATTGGGTATAAATCGTGTCCACCACCATTGAAACACAATTATACCAAATTGCCTGATGAGGAGGAAATGCCACGTTTTGAACCATCTGTACCTCTTAATCCGGAAGAGTTTGCAGCAGGGTTAGGGTTTAAACTGGACAAGTCCTTAGATGAATCCAGAAAGATAGAGAACTTATCATCTGTTGTTGATCAAAGTCCACCTATAATAGAGGAGGATGATTCATCAGATGATAAGTCAGACGAGACCAATCAGGACCAATCTCTTGATAAAGAGAAAGGGGAAGAAATTCCAATTGAGAATCATATCTTATGTGATCCTACTACTCCCTTTGTGCAATCTGTTACAAAGCAAGAGATTGATCCTATCAAATCTGTCAAGACAATTGTTTCTAGATTTAAGAGCAATAATGTGTTGTATACTATGATTGGTGATGAGAGAATTTACTCAAACAAGGATTTTCCGATAAAAAATGTCAATCAAACTTCAATTGACCAAGTTTTTGAAAATTCAACAACCAAATTTTGGGAAAGAAAAATCATATCAAACCGCAACCATTAATCGCTTCTAAAAGTAGACAACAAGAAAAGCGAGCTGAAAAACCTAAGGTGTCACAACCAAAGGTTGAAGCTAAAGGAGCTCGCAACAAAAAAATGGGGAAGAATGTTAACTTTGTAGCCTCAAATGGTACTGATAAAATCGAGACTTTTAAAAATATGTCAAATATTGATTTTGTAAATCAAGTCAAGATTTTAAAACGTGACAGTCAAAACAATTACACTCAACACACAAATGGGTGTGAAGATGGACCAAGTACCTCTAGCCTACAAGTTCAACATCGAGTAATCAAACGGCATCTCCTAAATTTGTTGAAAGGAGATCTTGTTTTTAATGTGGGGAGTTTGGCCATTGTACAAACTCGGCAAAACCCAAGTTTGTTGAAAATGACCATCCTAAAAAGAATTGCCAACGTTGATCTGTGTCACCTAAACAAGACAAACGTATTGTTAAGGAATAAGAAGAAAAACAAAGAGGTAAACAAGTCAAAGTAATTGAAAAGGCATTAAAAACCGGATGTTGTAGAGAAGAAACCAAGTTCATCATGTTCGTTAAAACCAGAAGTGTCTAAATTTGTAAATAATAATCAATCTGGTAAACGTCAACAATCTTGGAAACCTAAAACCGGTATTGTTTCAGGGGGAGGCACAAAATTTCCAAATCATCAAGAAATAAAAATCACATTTCTTAATGATAAGGGTCGACCCAAGACCACTAAGGCTTGGGTCCCCATCTCAAACTAATCGGGTAATGTAATGTGCAGGGTGTTCCAAGAGGAACTGTGAATAGTCATTGGATTGTTGATAGTGGAGCATCCCAGCACATGAAATGCGACTTAAGGCTCCTTTATGATGTGAAAAGCATTAGGGGAGGCTATGTTGCTTTTGCTGGAGATAAAGGCGGTTACGTCACCGGAGAAGGAATGATTTCCAATGGTCTTGTTAGTTTCGACAAGATCAATTATGTTCATCAATATTTATCACAATCTTTTGAGTGTTTCCTAAATCTGCGACAAGAAGTTCACGGTTCATTTTGATGATGCCGGTTTTTACGTGCTAAAACCTGGTTTCAAGATTCCCAAAGAATGGATTTCGTTGTCGGCTCCAAGAATAAATGATTTCTATATTCTTGACAGCACAAGTTACATGTTTTGTCTTAAAAGACACTGAAAAGGAGTCAATCTCTTGGCATAGACGAATGGGACACATTCACTTGAGGAAAACAAACTATGTGGTGAAAAATAATCTTGTGAATGGTGTACCAGTCAAGAATTTTCATTTACAAGACGTCTGTGTATCGTGCCAAAAGGAAAACAAGCAAAGAAGTCTCATCCTGTGAAGAAAATTAACACTTTTAATATGCCTCTGGAATGTCTTCATATGGACCTTTTTGGACCTATGAAACACAAGACTACCTTTGGCGATGCATATTGTTTGGTTGTTATTGATGACTATTCAAGATTTTCATGGGTAAATGTTATGGCACACAAGAGTGAAGTTCTTGAAATCCTCAAGAATCTCCTCACGCTACTTGAAAACTTGTACAATTTGAAGATAAGGAGAATCAGAAGCGACAACGGCACTGAATTCAAGAATCATGTTATGGATGAGTTCTATTCTTCTAAAGGCATTCTACATGAATACAGTTCTCGTTATACTCCACAACAAAATGGTGTCGCTGAGAGGAAAAACAGAACACTTGTCGAGACTGCAAGAACTATGTTAGTAGAGTCAGAACTTCCTGTTCAGTTTTGGGGTGAGGCTGTGGCTACTGCGTGTAGAGTTCTTACGGTTAAAAGGCATGGGAAAACGTGTTTTGAATTGTTGCATAAAAGGAAACCAGATGTGTCTTTCTTAGAACCTTTTGGAGCTCCATGCACTATGGTTGATCCACATGGTAAATTCGGTCTAAAGGCTATCGAAGGTTTCTTTCTGGGATATGCTATTCCAAATTTCAGAGTGTGGAATTTGACATCGAAAAGATTGAGGAATGGGGTGAAGTTAAGGTTCAAAGATACACTGAATCAGTAAAAGCTCAGGGTGCTCCTTGGATGTTTGACTATGATGGACTGTTTGACTCCTTCAATCTACCAACTTTTGATGATGCATCTGCAGCGGCTCAAATGTTACTTGAAAGTGATACTGCAGTTGATTCGTCTTTAGTGCGACCAATTATTGTTAACCCACAAGTGTCTACTTCGGTTAATAATGTTGTTCAAAAAGAGGAATTTGAAGATGCTGCTTATTATATGTTTCGTCGGAAGATGATGAGTTCCATGATGCAAATGAAGCTACTTCTGCTCTTGTTCCAGGCATTTCTGAAGTGACTTCAAATGTGCAAAATCAAGGAACGACTGAGGGTCATGCATCTACATCTTCGTCGGTTCCAGCCATCGATTTAGTTGTTGATCTGAATATCAACAATTTGGGTATAAATGCTCGAGTTCCCGATGTTCCTGGAACACAAATCCATGATACTCATCCTCAGCAGAATATTATAGGAGATGTCCAGAGTGGAGTGCAGACACGTAATCAGCTAAGGAACAACCAGAATGTTGGTTTGTATACGGCAATCAGAGAATCTGGGGAACAGAATGATTGGTCTTTTGCTTGCTATGTTTGCCAAGTTGAACCGAAATCTTGGAAGGAGGCAATGAAAGAAGACTCATGGGTTGAAGCAATGCAAGAGGAACTCAACAGTTTCAGAAATTGGGCGTGTTGAAATTGGTTGACAGGCCCGACAACTACAAGAAGATTGGTACTAGATGGGTTTATAAGTGCAAGAAGGATGACTGAGGAGTTGTTGTGAGAAACAAAGCAAGATTGGTTGTCCAGGGCTTTAATCAGGTAGAAGGTATTGATTATAATGAAGTTTATGCACTAGTAGCACGTCTTGAGGCAATAGAATTTTCTTGGCTTATGCGTCCTACAAGAAGTTTACTGTTTATCAAATGGATGTGAAAAGTGCATTTCTTCATGGTGCGGTCAAAAAGAAGTATATATTGAGCAACCGCGTGGTTTTGAAGATCCAATTCATCCTGACAAGGTGGGGCTTCTCAATAAGGCATTATATGCTCTTCATGAAGCTCCACGGGCTTGGTATGAAACGTTGTCTTCCTATCTGCTCAAGAATGGTTTTTGACGTGGGTTGATCGATTTTACTCTCTTCATCAAAGAAAAGAATGAGGATTTGTTGCTGGTACAAATGTATGTTGACGATATTATTTTTGGGTCTACAAATGATGAAATGTGCAAAGAATTCGAGCGGGTGATGCAAGAGAAGTTCAAGATGAGCGCCATGGGAGAAATGGCTTTCTTTTTAGGTTTGCAGGTTTCATCAATCTAAGGAAGGGATTTTCATTCATCAAACCAAGTATGTTGGGGATATTCTCAAACGATTTCAAATGGAAGACTCGAAGCCTTCGGAACTCCATTAGCTCAAAATCATGGGATTACTCCTGATGGAATGGGTGAACATGTGGAACCATTGCTTTATCGTGCTATGATCGGATCTCTTATGTATCTTACGTCTTCAAGACCCAATATAATGTATCCAACGTGTCTTCTAGCTCGCTACCAGTCAAGTCCAAAAGTTTCTCCTTTGATGGCTGTAAAAAGAATCTTTCGTTATTTGAAGGGTCGCCCGGACATTGGTCTCTGGTACCCTAAGGATGATAGTTTGCTTTGACAACATTCAGTGATTCTGATCATGGTGGCTGCAAAATCGATGCAAAGTCAACATTAGCAGGATTTCAGTTCTTGGGAAATCGCCTAGTCACGTGGCAGTGCAAAAAGCAGACTTGTGTAGCTACTTCAACATGTGAGGCTGAGGATATTTCGGCTTCTAGTTGCTGCTCTCAGGTTTTATGGATCCAACAGCAAATGCGCGTCTACGGTTTTGAATTTCTAACTACTTCTATTTATGTTGATAATGAAGCTGCTTTACAGATCACTCGTAATCCTGTACAACACTCAAAGACCAAACACATTGAGATTAAGTAGCATTTCATACGAGATTGTTATGAAAAGAAATTTATCAATGTTGTTAAAATCCACACCGATCACCAACGTGCCGACCTGTTTACAAAAGCTTTTGACAAATCATGTTTTGATTATCTTCTTTTGGTCAATGGCATCAGGTGAAACCCGAGTAAATCATCATTGGCTAATAGTTTTTGTAAATATTTTCTTGGAAACTAAAAAATACAAAAAGATTTTCCATTTTTTGTACTTTTTACATTTTAGGGGGAGAAAATTTCAAGAAAATACAAAAACATGAGAAAAATGCAAAAATATAAAAATTTGTCTTTTATTTATTTATGTTTTTATTTATTTACTTTCCGCATTTAAGGGGAGAATTTTAGAAAAATACCAAAACAATAGAAAACCTAAAAATAAAAATGAGTTTCTTGGAAAGATAAGAGAAGATAATGATACACCGGTGATCTGTCAAATACGGTAAAAAAACATCAAACGAAAATTGATAAGTAGCTCTACTAATGATGTATCGGTAGGCTCACAATAAGATTAAAATGTGCAGGTGGATATAAACATAACGGGCCGAAAGCCAGGTGGGAACCATTTATTGGCATATGGTCTTGGTACCGAAATTTCGTTTGATAGTATGCTGAGGTTCTGAGATATGCGGTCTTTATGCTTGTTTATCATCTGGGTATCATGGTTGAATCTTTTACCGAAAAAATAACGGGGACACAAGTCTAGAACTTCCACGATACCATACATACGTGTAAATACTGCATACAACCGTCAATAAGTGATAAACATATCACATCCACCCAATAAATAAGTGATAATATATCACAGCTTTATGCGGAGTTAAGTTCGTCTCTTTGTCGGTACGTTGGTACTAACCTGTACACGGACTTACTCCTTTGCATCTGAAAATCAAGTTCCTTATCAATAATTGATTTAATCACACAGGGCTTGTTTTCATGAAAAATAAGTGAGTATCTCACAATCTAACTTCAAAACAGATGATAAGTAGTATACTCACCGGTAATATTTTCTCTCGTGCATGTCTTGATATGAGAATATGTCGTGAAGTGGTTGAACAGCGGCTAGTAAGTATAATTCATACATTAATCATATCTCCTAATCACGATTACATCTAATAAGCTAAGCTTATATGGACAACAATACGATGATTGTGGTAGAATATTTATTTAATTTTAAATTTTAAACAAAAATCGTTTTTGGCAAAATTAAAGGCTAGTATGATTCTCTTACCTTGAAACTCAGAAAAAGATTGCTAGTTAATGTACAGTTTGTTCTAATCTGTTAGTATTTGTTTTGGTTTACTCTGTTTTAAATTTTTTTGATTAGCCAAGTTGAAGCTCGAATGTTTTCTACCAAGATACGCCCGAAAAATAAATTGATTTGCTATCATAACTTTGTAAAGTATATTTTTTCAATTGGGTAAACTCATAACAAAGAGCAAAGTCTGTTCAATGTGAAAATTTTCTAACTTGTGATCTCTGTGGATATGTGCGAAGAACTAGACAGGTCAACGAAAAACCTAAGGTCCACGAAGAACTGATGTTTAGTCAATGAGAACATGGATTTGTGCGAATGAGTGTTTGTTCGTATGAATTAGTGTTTATTCGTGCGAATGAGTGTTTGTTCGTATGAATCAGTGTTTATTCGTGCGAATGAGTGTTCGTTCGTGTGAATCAGTGGTTATTCGCGCGAATGAGTGTTTATTCGTGCAAATCAGTGGTTCTTTGCGACTTGTGGTTCTTCGTGCGACTAACCACTTCTCCGTGCGAGGTAAGTGGTATAAAAGGTGAAGTAGTTATTCAGTGCAACTTCACTTTCACTCTTTCACTCTATCCTCTCACTATTCATCTTCTTCTTCACTGAGAAGAAACCTCATATGTCCAACCTTTCAATCCTTTTAGTTGATTTGTTTGTGATATTATTAAGGGATGTTCGACAATGTTGGTATATATTGAAGATGAACCGATTGAATATTAATCGACCAATGACACTTGGATTGGTTATCACCTTTGAAGAAAGAAAACCTAGTTCACTACTGTTTGTGTTAGTTATTTTGACTAACCATGTGTTAAATAATAGTAGTGTTGTTCTTAAAAATCATCCAAATAGGTTTCAAATGAATGAACAAATACATGTTTAAAGGCTGATTTGTTTATCTATGTTTTTGTTTGAAGTTTGAGACTCAACCAAAATTGAGAGTTACATGGATGTTGAAATAAAAACAAAACAAACTGGATATTTTAATTCAAAGTGTCAGATATAGTTTACCATCTGGTTGTTTGTCACTGTCTGACATGAACAACTAATTTTGGGCGAAGAACCTAGGCAAGATGAAGAACTGCTCTTCGTTGATTTCCAACAGGCGAAGAACCTGTGTTGACGAAAAACAAGTTCTTCATGAAGAACCTACTCTTGCGGTAATTCATGTGAGTCAATTGCTCTTCGTGCAAGTCAGTTGTTCTTCGTGCGAGTCAGTTGCTCTTCGTGCGAGTCAATTGTTCTTCATGCGAGTCAGTTGTCCTTCGTGCGAGTAAATTGTTCTTCGTGCGAGTCAGTTGTTATTCGTACAAGTCAGTTGATGTTCGTGCGAGTCAGTTGTTCTTCGTGCGAGTCAGTTGTTCTTAGTGCAGTCAGTTGTCTTCGTGCGAGTCAGTTGATCTTCGTGCAAGTCATTTGTTCTTCGTGCGAGTCAGTTGTTCTTCCTGCGAGTTAGTTGTTATTCGTACGAGTTAGTAGTTCTTCGTGAAGGGGCTGCATACTTACAGAAAGTTCACAGTGAACACTTTTGAGTATGCTCCCTAGTGTATTTATGTTTCTTCTTATTCTGGTTACCTTTTGTCTATAGGATGGCACCAAAAAAACAAAAAAAGAAAGCCCGCAACGAAGAAAACTGATAAGTCAGAAGTGGAAATTATGTCAGAGCCGAGACACCACGTGATTGCCTACTTAGATCCGGAAGATAAACTTACTGAGTACAATGGTATAATGAAGTTTTTGCGCGACTCAATGATACATTATGCAATACGCATCAAACTACAGTATACAAGACGCTCATCAAGGAATTTTGGGATTCAGCTAATGTTGTTGAAGTGGATGGAAAGGAACTTATCCGCGGAAGAGTAAATGGCTTGGATGTAGATATTTCCGTTGAAGTAATAAACTCAGCATTACAACTTGGCGATGATCCTGAAGCTCCATACTTTGTTCCGTTGAAGTGTCAACGTGGATGTTTGCTTCGAATGAGATGCGTCGGAGATATTCTTGGAGGACAACTAAACAAAGCATGGTTGCCGCTCCGATACATTAGACGAAGTGGTTATGTCATGGCGAATAACGACTTAGTTGTGATGATGGTAGCTTTGACATTGAACAAACTGTTCAGTGTTTCAAAGTATATTTTTGCAAACATGAAGGAAAACCTGAAAAGAACCGAAGTTGGTGGAAGCAACTTTGGATGTTTCCTCGTTTTCTCCAGATGATCTTGAAAGTACAACATCCGAGTCTACCAAAGAACGACAACGATGTTCTAAAAGTTGATGTTATGATGGAGCATTCGTTGAAGATATTTAGAGGTGTGGCAGCAAAACGTTACAAGGAAAGCACACCTCCTCGGAAGTTGTTTGGTTTTCCGGCTAACGATGAATATGTTGCACCAGAAAACGATAAGTAGCGCCATGATGATAGTCGGTAAGATGATGAAGAACCAACTTTGAAACAGATGATCAAAGATAAGTTTGGTCGTCAAAAGCGAAAGGATCAAGGTGATGATGATGACAGTGATGATGAGAGTGATAATGACGATGATGATCAAGGTGGTGATGGTGGTGATGGTGGTGCGAGTGGTGTAGGTACTACAGGTGATGATAAGGGTAAACATCCAGATGAAGAATCCGATTCTGATGATAATCCGCTTGAACCTGAGTATGAACGCTAAGTTGATGAGCGTGGGTTAGGCAGATTGGACGGATTCCAACCGATCCAAATGTTGACTATGTTCCATCCAATATTAAGACTGAACGAGCACGCAAAAAGAAAATTGTGGTTCGTAGAAAGAAAAAGAGCAAAAAATCAATGGGAATCTCATCCACGCAACCTGTGACCACACAACCAGAAACCGTACCGGAACCAGTTGAAGGAGCTCAGTTTGCCTTTACAGCAGAGGAATCTGAAGCTTCAATGACATCCCCCACTACAACCTTTGAACCACAGCCTACAGCTACCACAACAGCTGAAATACCTTCAGTTGCGACTACTCCAGTTCAACCATATCCCACTACTTCTTCAGCTCAACAATCCTAGTCCGCAAGTCAACAACGAAGTACAGAACGACGCAGTCGTTTATTCTCTGATATAGAACAGGATGAGAAGGTGGATTTTCTGTTCTCACAGCTGCAAGCTGCGGCAACTCAGATCAACAGGCACTCAGAGTTTATGTCTTCAAATTGGAATACAGTTATTAAGCAACAGTTGAAGATAAATTCTTTGAAGGGAACTGTTGGAAAGCAAGCTGTCGAGATTATGCAGTTAAGAGAGGAGAATGAACGGTTGAGGGCTACGGATGCTGAAAGGGCAGCTCAGTTACAAGAGATGTGAGCAGTTGATAACGCTCGTGGGATTGAAATGAACAGGCTGAAAGAACGTAGTGTGGTTGTACAACGATCTGCCGAAACTCTAGCCGCTAAACATGACGATATGAGATAATGATATCATTCTCGGAATACTACATTGGTTGAAGGCTTTAAGAGTATTAAAGACGGATTTGAAATGAGAAGAAAACGGGTGAACATTCTATGGAATGAAAAATGCAAAGCACAGGAGATCTAGTGTAAGCGTGATCACGATAGTGAAGACCTTGGTAATCCTGATGCTCCAGCTTCATCCGCGCAACCAAAGGGTTCTGCTGCAACTCCAGTGGTAGGGTCTAGTGCACAGCAGATCGTGGCCAATCCAGTTGCCTCGGGTGGTACTCAAGAGGAACCGGAAAAGTTTGATGTTTTGGAGAGTGTTGAAGACATGTCTTCAGTCAGCGTTGGTTGAAAGTGTTTCAGTGAATGTGGGTGAAGCAGGCCATTAGAAATGAAGACCGAAGACCAAGCAACAGTCAAAGGGGAGTTTGTTAATATACTTTTGTGTCTGTCGCTTGTTCTTAGTTACGTTAGTAGTTGTACGGTCTTTGTTTGTTACGTCTGTAAAGTTTTGATAATGTCGACCAAATCAAGATATCCTTCTATCTTGATTTAGTACGACGTTTAGTTTGCTTGTATTGTAAAATAGTTGCATGTTTGCATAGTGTTAAGTTTTGTGTTTCTGATCTTGCTGTCTGTGCAGTATGTCTGTTAGTAGGGTTCCCCAAAGAACCACTTCTTCGTGCGAGTGAATTGTCCTTCGTAGGAGTTAAATTGTTCTTCGTACGAGCCAGTTGCTTGTTCATGCGAGCCAGCTGCTTGTTCGTACGAGTGACCATTCAAGAAGAACTAGTTGCTTGTTCGTACGAGTGACCATTCAAGAAGAACCATTTTCTTGTTCATGCGAGTGACCATTCACAAAGAATAGTTCTTCATTACAACTGGTTGTTCGTAAGAATAGTCCACGAAGAACCCTTCTTCTAGGACCTATCAGTTGTTCGTGGGAGAGGCCACGAAGAACCTGTTCTTCATGGGCCTTGCCCTTCTTCGTGGCACTGTGACATTGTTCGTGAATGTTATGGGTGTTGGGCCTATATAAACAGACATGCACATCACAGTTTTAGTAAGAGAGCACTCAAGAGAGCAAGAGAGCACAGAGAGAATACCCCTGAGTGTGTATGAACATTGTGTGTATGTGTTTGTACTAGCTCTTTTTAGTTAATCAAGTTAGTGAATCTTTGGTTACTTTGTGTTTGTGTTACTTTGCTTTGGTTTGCATACTTACGTGGATTCCGCACTCGTATGTATGTTAAATAACAAGGAAGTAGGTTATCTTGATCCTTCAAGTGGACCTACACTTTCTATCTTTCAACCGTGCTTTCTCTGTGCCTATTTATGGAGTTCAATGTGGTTTTACGAACTTGTCCCAACCTTTGGTTCAAGTTTGTGGGCTAAAAGGTTGGAAATGTAAGGGTGAACACAAATCAACTTGTAGTGTTTTTGGAAGAAGAAGGAGGGCTGAGGTCAAAAAAGAGACGACCAGCGAGGGAAGGCCGCTAGACTAGTTGGAAGGCCAACCGCTTAACGAAAACGGGATAACCAGTTGTGTCATGAAGATGCATTAGCATAGGTTAGGCGCATTATGCTTAGTCACGTGATATAGAAAGAAAAATTGTTGACACTGTATATTTATAAAAGTGTTTATAATAGTAGTTTGTGTTTAAATGTGTTGGCTCTTATTGTAGCTTTGTAATATTAATTAAACTTTGAATGTGTTGTGTTTATAAATTGTCATTGTCTGTATCGAACCCCGTCGTATCGCGATGGATACTACTTCTAGTTATGTAATACTTCTCATTCTTTATAATGTTTGACAACTTTTATAGAAAAATATTTATGTTTTTTTATAAAACTTATACTTTTATCAAACTTTTATCAAGTTATTTGGAGTTTTATAAAACAAGTCTAACAATCTTATTTGCATTTGGTATCACTATCTTTATGAGTTACAACCATACATTTTTAGAGAGGGGGTGTGGGTTTGGCATGCAATGCGACAACTTGAGGTGGCACCTTGGTATCAGCGAGAATACTACCCACTTAATTGGTACAAAGGCTCTGCGTATCGAGAATGGTTTTGTGGTGCCACGGGTATTACAAAGCCTCAGCCAGGTCCTAGAGCGAGTCCTCAAATAGCATCCGTGAGAGTAACACTCTGATTTTAACAACAATGACTCAGCCTACATATCTTACTAGTTTTTGCCTCGCCCGTGTTTCGGGGCACTAAGCCGAATATTTATCTCTCATAACATGTACATATGTGTTTCGGTTACTTGTACACGCTACTCATCACACGTTCTCAAAAAGAATACATCGAGTCAACCAATTAAAACAAAACACTACCGTACTTTTGCAAAAAAGTTAAAAATACAAAATAAAACGATGGAAATATTATAATTTTAAACTGGGGGCAAAATTGTAATTATTTGGTACAAATGAGCATGTGACATGTAGCGGCCTGACATGAATAAAAATTACACCGAGTCAACAAATTAAAACAAAACACTACCATAGTTTTGTAAAAATAAACTAAAACAATCGAATTATTGTAATTTTACATTGAGGCAAAATCATAATTTGACAGGAAAAAAAACAAAATTGATGACAAAACTGTAAATTTGAACCGAGGGCAAAATTGTAATTTATTAGGAGAAAAAAAAAACAAAAGTAATGACAAAACTATAAATTTAACGAGCCAAAATCATAATTTGACCAGATCAATAGGAAAGTGGTAGATACTATCCCCTCCATATAATTTGTAGGATATTTTAATTTAATTTAATTTCTATTAATAAAGATGGACATTTTATTGATTACCATTAATTTTAATTTTAATAAATGGTTGAGGAATGTTAAAGATGGACATTCGATGATTTATATATGAAACGAGAAGAGGAAAACTGATGTGATGATGATGTGAAAGATGACAGACGCCTCTTTAAAACTTAAGTTTTTTGGTGTAATTATCTCTAGAGATCTTAAATCTCCTATTATACATTTCATATATTGATGTTTTGCATATTGTGAGGTGTGAACACGATTTTATTTGTAGCAATCCATTTAGTGTTATCATGTTAATACATGATATGTTTCCTTAAATCATTAATTGCTATTTTTTCTGGTTAAGAAAATACATTCATTAGTTCGTCAAACTTTTAATTTGATGTATAACTTAATAAATCTATTTGATTACACTACAAATATTTTAATATTTAAAAGTACATAAACTTCACTTTTAATTTGATGCATAACTTAATAAATCGTCAAACTTTTAATTTAATGCATGACTTAATAAATCTATTTGATTACACTACAAATATTTTAATATTTAAAAGTATATTAACTTCAAACTTTTAATTTGATGCATAACTTAATAAATCTATTTGATTACACTACAAATATTTTAATATTTAAAAGTATATAAACTAAGAATATCAAAGAAAACTATAATAAAATCATTTAACAAAACAATTTAATATAATTTTTAAGTCCACACTTAAAATCATTCCTATGATGGTAACGTCAAACTAGATCAATGTTACATCGATAGGATATCTCATATGATATTTATATAATTAAAATAAAACAAAACTATTATAATTAATAGAGTAAACTGTCATTTTGGTCCATGAGTTTTGGGCAGTTTTGCCACTTTAGTCCAAATCTCAAACCTTTTGCATCTGGGTCCATGTGGTTTCATTTTTATTGTCATTTTGATCCAAAAGCAAATCAACTCAGATTTCTAAAAAAAAAACCCTGCTATTTTGTCCTTTTCCTCAGGGGCAAAATGGTCATTAAGCATTATATAATATAAGTTAATTAACCCCTCTCTCCTATTACTCTCTCCCCATCTCTCTCGTTCTCTCTCTCCCTCTCTCCTCTCTGCCGCCACAAGCACCACCACCTTCCACCATCCTCTCAGACCACCACCACCTGCCACCACCCTCTCGCACCAGCACCACCACCTGCCGCCGTCTCAGTAGCACCACTCTCCCTCTTTCCTCTCTGCCGCCACAAGCACCACTACCTACCTCTATCTCTTCTCATCTCTCTAACACCCCTGTCTCTCTCTCCTCTCTCCTAACACCCCTGAAAACTGTTCCAGAATCATTCCAGCAACACCCCAAAATCGTTCCGGTGACGGAGATGACGTCAGGTCTGATCTACCACTTTCGAGCCCTAATTTATGCAATCCAGTGAAATGAGAGTCAATCGAAACAGGTGGTTGGGGGGCAAACAGCGGCGGCGGAGGTGGTTGGGCACTACGTTTGGGTGGCGGTTGTTTGCAGGGTTGGGTTAGGGTTTCGGCGGTGGTGATAGTGGGTTGTGGTAGGTGAGGTGGTGATGGTGTGTTGTGGTGGGTGTGTGGTGGTATATGATTTTGGGGTGTTGTGGCTTATTCTCTACTCAAAGATCTCAAAAACCACCATCATCAATCTCCCCTCTACCATTGCCTATGTTGGATAGTGGCAGAGAGAGGAGGAGTGGCGATGGTGTTAGAGAGAGATAGAAGGTTGTTTAGAGAGAGACAAAAGGGTGTTTTTAGAGAGAGAGAGTGTGTGAGTTTTGAGATTTTTTTAATTTTCTTTTTTAATGACCATTTTGCCCTTGAGGAAAAGGAAAAATAGCAGGGTTTTTTTTAGAAATCTGAGTTGATTTGCTTTTGAACCAAAATGGGCAATAAAAATGAAACCACAGAGACCAGATGCAAAAGGTTTGAGATCTGGACTAAAGTGACAAAACTACCCAAACCTCATGGACCAAAATGGCAGTTTACTCTAATTAATACTTTAGAATATATGTTATAAATATAACAAGTACACTAGGAATCTTTCTTTCATGCGACAACAAACTTGTTTTTTTTTCATAATTTAAGAAAAAAATTAAGTATGATATCAATAAATATATATATATATAATTTTATAATTGTTTAGCTACAATGCTATATTGACTTTTGATGACTATAAATATAATAATATAATCTAATCATGTGCAATATGATATCATCTAATAAACTTATGTAGATTTTACATGAAAAATCTAAATTAATATTTTGTAATTTTCATCACTTTTTGTAACACCTTATTATATAATTAAAATGAATAACAAATGGAATACATTTTATGAAGTCATGTGAGTTTAGTATTTGTGTCGTTTGTATATTAACTAAAAGTTTATAATTAATTAAAAAGTTCGATTTGAAACAGTCCATAAGATTTAACTACGATTAATAAATACAAAATTGCGGTAAGATGTTGGTTCAACCGCATTAACACACTATGAGATCCGACTACAATTAATTCTCAAACAACGTTGAAAGTATCTAAAGGGCTGGGAATGTAATCGCTCACTATTTTCTCTTCCAAGACAATTGCAAAAAAGAAAATCCGTACGCTCCAATTACATTAAAAAACCGGGCCCGCAACACAGGGAATCAATTCTAGTTATATATATACATGTATCTTTTTGTCAATGGTGTTAGTTTTATTGAAAATGTAACAATATTAAAATAAAATACTTTTTATCATAAGAAATACCACATAATTTATTGTATCATAAGCCATACTAGATATCGGTATTGTACCATACTGCTATCGTACTAAATCAATACATACATACCAAACAACATCGATACTGATACAAGTAACTAATTTATGGTTTCTGGTAATATATTTTTTCACTTTTTACGTTCATTAATTTTTTTAAAAATAAATCTTAGTACACATTTATGTTTAATTTTATGAACTAACCCGACACCAACCGAATAACATTGACAACAATATTTATTGTTTATGGTTTTGTGTTTTGATGGGAGTCATTTTCAATTTTTTTTCATAAATTTTGCATTACCAGTACCGCACTGATACATGACTTTATAGCTCGCAAAGTTATGTCTGTAACGTTTATTTAATTAAGTACGATACTACATATAAACAATATTTATTGTTTGTGCATTTGAATTCCTACATAAAAGTTTTTCACTAGGTAATATTTTATAAAAAAACTAGAATTAAGCACCCTCGCGTTGTGACGGACGTAAAACCATACCAAATAGCACCAATGTCACATCACCGTCAGCGACCACCAACACTGAAGTTGTGATATGTTAATGCAAAGAAATTAGATCAAAACATAAAACACTGAAAATAATAACTAAGTTGATTTAGTACCCCCGTATTGCGACGAACCTGTGAAACGGGAAAAAACAGACGACATAAAAACGTTAACCCACACACGTACGTTGCGTCGTGTTAACTCACAAAATTTAGAGTGAAGCATAAAAGGAAACGTAAAAACGTTGAACCACACATGAACGTTGTTCATATTAACTCGAAAAATTTAGAAGAAAACGTAAAAAAATTGCGAATTATGAAAAGTCTAGGGGACCAAAGTTGAAAGTTAAAAAGTTGTGAGATTAAATTGGAAAAGATGAAAAGTTTTGTCTAAAAAGTCAAAAAAAAAATTAGTTTTGGGTTAAAGTGTAATATCAATTTTTTTTGAAAACTCTCCTGAGCATTGGGTACATCCCCTCAATGCACAAACATATTGCAAACTTATACTATGTAAATAATTACAAACCGGCCCTATATTGGATTTATGTGTTTATAAACATTCTAATTATAAAATATAAATTATAAACTATAAATTAGCAACAAAATTTGTTTAGTGGAGTTGTACTTCATGCGTGAGGAGTTTTTTAAAAAAGAAATCCCAAATTTTTATTTCTAACTCAATGTTTTTTATCTTTAATAATTTACCCTAAAACTTTTATACCTTCACATTTGGTCCCTCATAATTTTCATCTTTTACAAGTTATTCATTTTACGTTTTGTTCTAAATTTTACAAGACACGCGGAACGTGCGTGTGGGTTCAATGTTTTTTGATATATTTTTTCCCATTTGACAGACGTTGCAACACATTTATTTTTCCCTGTTGAACTTAGTTTTTCTTTTCTACGTTTCGGTCTAATTCTTCACATTAACGCATTGTAACGGGCGTGCGTGGTTCAATAATTTTACGTTTGCTTTTCGTCCGGTTTTATTTATTTTTCTTATTTATTTTATTTTTACGAATTTTTCCAATGTTGGGGTTGCCAGTAGTGGTGTGGCATTGGTGTTAGTTGGCACGGTTTTACGAACGTTTTTAATCTATTAAGTTTTTTAGTAATAATTTGTTTCGAGTTTACTCCTATACTTCATTTACTTAAAAAACTATTTTTACGTATATTTTTATTTACGTGTCGGTATAAATATGATTTGCTCTACGTTTCGACGTAAACTTTTTATGGAAAACGAGTCAGGTCAAATATGATACGTTTTTATTAAAAAAAAACCATTTTACGTGCATACTTTTATGTACTATAAATTTGAGGGGTTGTTTGTTTACCTTTTAATGGGGCTCTTAATGGTTAAGATATTTTACTAGTTCAACACTTAATGGTTCAGACAGTTTGTTTCACGAGCAGATGTCTGAATGGTTTAGACATTTGCCTCTGAATGGTTAAACATTATACTGTGTCTGAATGGTTAAGACCTCTAATCTGAATTCATCAGACGTTTGCCTCTAAATGGTTAAGCATTATATTGCCTCTTAATGGTTCAGAGCTCTTACTGCTTCAACACTTATTGGTTAAGAGCTCTTACTGGTTCATCACTTAACCATTCAGAAGTAGCCAAATAGTCCCTGAGTTGGTCTACTTTCGATTTGGGAAATGAGTCAGGACAAATGTAATTTGTATTCATGCGTATTTTATGTATGTTTGGTAAATTTTATTTCGAACTGCATGGAGTCAAATTGTAGTTTCTTTTCTATTATGTGTCAGATCACATATAAATTCGATTTACTTTACGTTTTAATCCAATCGCAATTCTTATATAGGTTATTTCGAGTTCAATCAGATACGTCAAAACCGCGTTTTCATAGGTTAATGCATCACACGACATTTGGACTAATCATTCGATGTTTGCAATGTTCTCGCGCCACAACGCGCGCAGGTTTTATTGCTAATTATAATTATATATGGGGTATGTTTGGCAAAAGAAACTAGTGGATGATGGCTGGAAGCTGGTGGCTGTAGTTGGAAGCTGGTAGCAGGTGGTTGTAGTTTTTTAGATATATTTAGGTGTTTGACAGAGTAATTGGAGCTTTTAATAGAATGTTAAAATGACCAAAATGGACATAACTAAAAAGTTTATTATCTTTAGAGGTTAAAATAGTCATTTTTTCCCTAAAAGCTTGTAGCTCATTTTAAACGCTACTAGTAGGAGCGTTCAACCGAAAGCTTTAAGCTCTTAACCTAAAAGCTTCAAACTCCTTCAACCAAACAAAACTTTTTTTATTGAGTTGGAGTTTTTTTCTTAAAACTTAAAGCTACAAGCTCCTAAAAGCTATATGCTAAACATACCCATAAACATTACAAGAAATAACCTCATATTTTCACGTTTTCATTCTTCATGAGTAATCGAAGTGAGTTTTTTTTTGCATGTGTTTGTCTGCTGCATCCACATTCATTATATGCAGATTCATACACCTCACTACATACTTGTTAGTTACATCCTAGGGTTGTCCATGGCTTGTTTAGTTAATTTTGATGAACTTTCAAGGTTGCTATCACTAACTACTCATTCATACATGTAAAACAAATACATAACTGCATGTTTCAAAATGTAAGATGTACTTATAAGGTTAAACAACCGTTTGAACTTACACTGCTAGTTTTGGTTTTCAAATCATTGGTCGGACTATTAAAGAAACAAATTTTTATGACCGAATTATACTATTTGTAAGGTATGAAAAGTTTGAGACGTAGACAAACTATACTTCTATCTCAAAGATAGAAAGACCGATTCGAGGAAGACCCCCGACCCATATATGGGCATGAAAGTTTTTAATTTGTTATCACCAAATTATATGAATACCAATATAGGCTGACAATGAGATAGATATTCGTAATTCGAGTCCCATATCTAATTATAAAACTGTCTCATACCCGACCAAAGACTCGTTGGATATACTTGTCGTTTGTTAAAATATATTGTTCGAATTCCAAAGACATTTCTTATTATTTCAATATTTATATATTTTATTACCCATGGAAATTAGATACTTAAAATAAGTGAATTAGTAGATTATCCAATCACCAAGAACAAAAGAAAGTAAAAAAACAAATGTTTACGAGTATGGTTTAGGTAATGATCATGTATGTTTAGGTAATGGAGTTGTGTATCACCTACTACCATACTCATCCATACTCGCATTTTTTGTTATAACTAACAGATACATGATCATATACCTGAATACTCATCCCACTATATGTCCCAAATATTTTAAGTGTCAGGTTTACCCATTGATTTTGGATTCAGGTTCATTAGCTACTCCAATATCAAGCCAACTGACTTGCTTCCATTGATTTAGACTATTCATCCACTGTCATTGATGGGGAAACGGTGCAACCCGAGACTACTTTAATTCTGTTCATTCCTGCGTTGTCAGCTCACTCACTTTATCCACAATCTTACTAACATCTTATTTGATGGTAGCACTACCCTATTTTTTTGTTTTTATTTAAAAATAGTTTAAACATTTAATTAAACTTTCATTAATTTTAATCAGTGTACTAATAAAAGATATTACACTATATAAATACAACGTAAAAAGGAAAATAATGTTATATTTATAAATAAGTTTAGTAGATCGTCATAAAACTTAACATACCTATTTGATAATGTGATTGTCAAATTGAAAACAAAAGTTTTAAAATATTTAGCTGTTTGTTTGAGCGATAAATATTCACTGTGTGAAGTTATTCATCAAATTTAACTAAAAGAAAGAGGGTTGAACAGACACACGTACATTTTATTTTCCAACTCCAAACATGCCTTCGACGTTAACTTTGTAGTTCTCTCTTCATCTCGTCTCTGGTGAACCAACCATCACTACATGTAATAATCGTACTAATCTGCTCGTCTCTTCATCTTGAATAATAGCGCCATAGTCCCGATTGATTACTGCAATGAAAAACTAGAGTTTTGAATATGAACATTGGGGTGATTTCTAGTGTTTAAGAAAAAAAAATGACTTGGATGGGGTGTTGGTAATGATAACGGTCTATGTTCGTGTGTTGAACAAATGAAACGGTCATGTTCACCAAAGTCAGATGCATACTTTAGTGATAAGTTTCACACAATCTCACTATCCGAATGTCCACCCCGATACACCGACGATGATGTTGTTGATCAGATAAAAAGTACTCCATAACACCACACGAGAACGCCCACTTATAAACTTTGCTTTCAAACATAGATTTTATTACACCATTTGTTTTTACAATGCTTTCAGATACAGATTTTATTACACTATTTATTTGTTTTTACAAATAAGATTTCACTACACACGAAATGTCATAAAAACAACCAGACAACACATTATGGAAATACATTATGTTAAAAGTATTCTTGCTTTGTAGTGGAGTATGTCATTTATGATGGCAGGTTTTTTTCAAAGTTACAATCATTATTACAATTACATTACAAATTAAATTAATTCCAAAATTCACTCAATTTTTTCTCAAAATTTCATCTAACGTCTTCACCTGAGCAGACCACTGTCTCCGTCTTCTTCGCCGGCCGGAGTTCTCGCATCTCGCCGGCGCCGCCATCTGCTTCACGATCTCACACCTAACACTATTACAAACCCTAAATATCATCACATCATTCCATTTCCGTTGTTTCAGACTCTCAGGTTGCAGAAATCTTGTAATCAAGGGTTTCTATTTGACGGAGAATTCATCGAATCGTTCTTCGACGGCCGGAATAATTACTTTTGCCGTCGTCTGGTTCACGATCTCATACGTAACACAGTTACAAACCTAAGTGTCATTGCCGCATTCAGTTTTTGTTGTTTCTGACTTTTAGGTTGCCGGAATCTGTGAGTTAGGGTTTCTGAATTTATTTAATCGTTCTTCGCCGGAATTCTCACCGGCGCCCGTCGTCTGCTTCACGATCTCATTCCTAAATCAGTTACAAACCCTAAGTATCATTACACCATTCTATTTTTGTTGTTTTAGGCTTTTAGGTTGCAGAAATCGCTAAGTTAGGGTTTCTTTTGACGGAGAATTCATCGCTTCGTTCTTTGCCGGCTGGAATTATCGCCGGCGCCGTCTGGTTCACGATCTCATACATGACAGTGATACAAACCCTAAATATCATCGTAGTTTTCATTTCTTGTTGTTTTAGGTTGCATAAATCGCTATTTTAGGGTTTCATTTGACGGAAAATTCATCGAATCGATCTTCGCCGGTCGGAATTATCACCGGTGCCGTCGTCTGCTTCACGATCTAATACCTAACACTGTTAGAAACCTAGATATTATCGCAGCATTAACGGAGAATTTATCGAGTCGTCTGCTTCACGATCTCATACCGAAAACAGTTACAAAACCTAGAAATCGTTGCAGTATTCTGTTTCCGCTGTTCGGAATTGCAGGTTGAAGGAATCTGTTAGGGTTTTATGTGACGGAGAATTTATCGGAGGGATGCAAATCACAGTGAATAGCATAGAGATCATCGTCAGTTATGTTCCGTCGTCTTAAATGGTTCATAGCTGGTTTCAATCAACAGAGAACCGTTAAACCGAAAGCCGATGCGAAGCGATTGTCTCTGCCGAGGGAACGCTATCGGAATCGGAAGTCAATGTTGGAGGCTGTTCACGAAGTTGCAATTTATATTCATAGGTTTCATAACCTAGACCTGTTTCAGCAAGGGTAAGGATTGTTGTTAATACATGAAGCTAACTTTGAACTTTGATCTTGAACATACGGTAGTTTTGAAAATAAAATTTGTAGGGATTTTGATACAAAATCTACATGTATTTGGCTTGAATTGCAGTAGTGTTCATAGAGTTTCATTAGGTTTTTTCTGAATGTTTGGTAAATACTATCGAACTTGTAACCAGATGGCATCGGAGTAAAATCTAGCTATTTATAGGGACTGTGCAGTGTTTTCTAAACGCACAAGTGTTAATGTGTCTTCTACAGGTGGTACCAGATCAAGATTACCATGAGATGGGAAGATAGTGAGTATGCATCTTTTGTGGGTACTCCTTCAAGGGTGGTTCAGTATGATGGTACATTGTTCTTTAGTTCCTTATGCACATCTATGTGATTATATTTGAATTGTTGAAGTTTACTTAGTTATTATTCGCTGACTCGCGTCATGGTGTATAAGGCTCCATAATCATACAGTACATGCAGACGTATTACAGACTTTTCAGTCTCTTATCTAGTTTCACCAGACCGATTTTTCTGATCCTAATTCAATTAAGCGTAAGAAAGTGCATACAAATGTCTTCAAGTCATGAATGTATAAAGTAAACACCATGGGAATTTATATCCGAAAAGATTAACGTAACTAACTGAGATGCATACCAGGACTGCCAGAGGGAATGCTAGTTAAAAAATAAGCAATAGTGTGATTTATCTATAAACACTGTAACTGAACTTCTGTTTTATACCAAGTGTTACATCGTGTTTCCATTTGGAATGCCGACATATGAAAGTATATCTTTTTAACATGGTTAAAGTTATAAGATGTTTCTACAACCATATCATAAACTGATTCTCATTAGCATGTTTTTCCATCCTTTCATAGTTTCATATGCACATGCTAATATCATGCAACACTTTTGTATGAACTGCAGCTCCTGATCTTGGTTCTGATGATGTCTTGGGGGTTTGGAAGATTGATGACACGGACCATAGTTTTTCATCACAACCTTTCCGGATTCGATATGCAAGGCAGGATATTCTTCTATCAGTCATGATATCTTTCAACTTTTCTCTTGGTAAATTTGAGGTCTCTCTCTCTCTCTCTCCCTCTCTCCGTGTGGGTTAATTTAGTCAAATGAATATGGGCTACAGTTATTAATAGCGCTCATAGCAAGCCCTATAGCGAATAACATAATGTAGCACTCAAGTGTCGCTATTTGATTTTGGCGCCTCCATAGCGGCAAATAGCGGGTTTTTAGGTTTTTTTGTTTTTTTATCCGCTTTAATATAAATATAGGCATTTTATAGTTATAAAATAGAAGGATTTTAGGTTTTTGTTAAGCATACATGTAAAACAGCGTATAAAACAGCTTATTTGAATGTGTATACATTTAAAATATTTTAAAATTTTCTCCAAGTGTGTCGCTAAACATAAAATAGCGCTCGCTATTTCATTGCTATCGCTATGTAGCGTATAGGAAGCTTGTGCTTTTGTCCGCTATTTGCTATTAATAAAATGACATGGGCGGGCATAGTTCTTTGACACTCTACTTGTAATATTGCTATTCCCCCATTGAGACGCTAAAGTCCTATTTTCAGGGAAATCACAATGCTTCTCTTATTCAGTAGTTTGACGAGCTCCTAATATCTTCAGGGTCCAATCACTCTGCTGTAATGCTAAAGTTTGAGCTCCTGTACACACCTGTTTTGGAAAATGGGTTAGTAATTAGCACTTCATAATAGATAACGTGTATTTTCAGCTTTTGCTACTCATTTCATGAATTATTTACTAGATATAGTGTTTTTAATGCTCCATCTGCAGCTCCAATATGCAGGACTCTTTGAATGTTTCACCTGCTGCCGTTCATGAATTCAGAATTTCACCAAAGGCTCTTCTTGGATTGCATTCATATTGTCCTGTTCATTTTGATGCTTTTCATTCTGTGCTTGTTGATACAAGTGTCCACATCAGCTTGTTAAAAGGAAGTGTTCATACTATGAAGAAACACAGGTTTGTTGCTAGTTTTGTCACTTCCGTCAAGATTTTAACCATGTATTGAAATTTTATGATGATAAACTAACCGTGTCACTTTTCTAGCAGCAATTCTCATACTAACGAAGAAGCTGCCAGTGAGAAGTATGACAAGAGAAATCAAGTATGCGTTTCTTTAGGTTTCCAGAATTCTTATTTTAGTTTACTTAAATGTAATGATATTTATTGCAATGAGCTACTTAAATGTAATGATATGTGTCACATATTTCAGGATCTATAAATAATTGTTGTATATGTAACACTTTGTGCTGAAACAGGTCTTGCTTGTGAAGGCGTTTTTAACTTCTCATGCAATTCTACTTCAAGAGCTACGGAATCTTAGTAAGGCAATTAATGAAACAATTGATTTGACTGGTTTGACTTCCCAACATGACGAGACAAATGCATTGACTACTTTTACGGAAGTGGACATGGAAAATCTTTCTAAGGTTGTTCACTTGTTATTTGAGTTGCTTCTTAATTGGGCTATTTAAAAAAATTATATCAAACTACTCTAATATTTTTTGAACAGGATTAGGGTTAATCATAAGGTCAATTTCACTTTTATGCAATGCAGTACTTTGTTTATTATATACGTTTTTTGGTCTAATAAAGTTTGAAATCTTGCCATTTTATCCGGCTCGTTAACTCCATTCTTTTTTCACTGTTAAGTCAGGGGTATTTCCGTCTTTTTTTGTTAACTTAAAGGGCAATTCGGTCTTTATCAGGGCTATTCTGTCTTTCTACATAAAGTGAAAAAGACCGAATTGCCCTTGAAGTTAGCAAAAAAGACGAAAATATCCCTATCTTAACGGATAAAAATGAATGGAGTTAACGAGCTGGGTGAAAATGGCAAGATTTCAAACCTTTTGGATCCAAATGCGGAAAAACAAACCTTTGGACGAAAGTCGCAAAACTGACCAAACCTCAGGGACGAAAATGACATTTTACTCTTTTGATATTTATAAGAATAAAAGACGTTGCTATTTTTTTTGTAAATGTCCATAGATTATAATAATAAAAAATGTTGCTATTTTTTTTGTAAATGACCATAGATTTTAATAATAAAAAATAAAAAATGTTGCTAAATTTTTTGGTAAATGACCATAGATTATAATAATAACAAATGTTACTACTTTTTGTAAATGACCATAGATGTTGTATGATGGACAGATCCCAAACGATACCGCTGATTTCTCGAGTGAATATCTTTATTCTCTCCAAAATGATGAACTGTACCGTCTTTTCCATTCAATTGGAGATCAGATTCTCTACTTATGGAGCACATTCCTAAAGTTCCACAGGTTTGCGTCTGTTCCTTAACCGCATAGAAAAGAAAAAAAAATCAAAATTCTTTTAGCATTCATGTGCTTATGTGTACATGGTACTGTGATTCTCATAATCTTATCTGTTACTGCACACCAGGGCGAATAAAACAAAGATTTTGGATCATTTGCGTAACTCATGGGCTATAGATCGGAGAGCTGAATGGTCTATATGGATGGTATACTCTAAGGTTGAGATGCCACACCAATCTACCCTAACTGAGATTGATGACTCAACTTACCACACTTTACGTGGTAAAGTGCCTGTTCCCAGGAAGATAACTGAAGACGTAATTTTGTTACCTTCTGTATCTTGTCACAAAGTTTTACTTTTCACATAGTACAAACATCTTAGGGGGTGTTTGGATATACGTTACGAAACTGATTATATCCTAGTTGTTAACAGCGCTCATAGCAAGCGGTATAGCGAATAGCGTAGTGAAGCGCTCATTCATCGCTATCTGGTTTTGGCGCTTCCATAGCGAGTAAATAATGGGATTTCAGGTCTTTTTATTTATTTTTTTGTCTTAATATAAATAGCGATAAGATATAGATATATAATAGCTGGATTTTAGGTTTTTTTTTGTTATATTGACGTAGAGAAACACTGTATTTGGATATAATATACGTATAAAAAGTTTCTAAAATTATTTTCTAGTGTATCGCTAAACATAAAATGGCGCCCGCTATTTCATCTCTATGATTGCTGCGTAGCCTATAGATTGCTTGTCGCTATCGTTTGCTATTCACTATTAACAACTATGGATTATATGAATAATCAGTTTTTAGTATTTATGAAATGATTCTGAAGGGGTCAGATTATTAACTTATATAGTATTTATTTGTTTTTACCTTATTTTAAATACTTTTCATCTACATTTCACTTTTTTTTATTCTGTCATGAAAGAAAAATAATTCATGGAATTATATGATTTTTTTCTTGCTAAAAAATATCTCCATGTAAATTTTAAAAATATAATTGTATATTTGATATTTAAATACTTGACATTATATATAAAAAGTGTCTTTTTCAAATTATTATTACCTGTCAATCACTTGATTATCTGTTTCGTTTATTACAACTGATTCTACAATAATCATACCTGAATCATTTGGATGATTTTTTCAGCCTTCACAGGCTGCAGCAACGAGGGCTGAGCTCCACCGGCGTAGTATTGCACAGATGAGGGTGGGTTATCCGTTATCATTCTTAATGCTTCATTACCCTATTTCCCTATACGGGACTCTTTTTAACCCTTCTCCAATTGTATGCAGATAAATAATCGTTCAATTCAAGACCTTCAGATTTTTGGAGATCCCTCACGTATACCTATCATAATCGTGGAACGTGTAGTAAATGCACCATTGCTTTCACAGAGTGGAAATGATTACTTCAGAAACACGGACCCAAAAGATACAAACGGGGTGCTTCCACAGATTGACTCAAGTTACTCTAGCAATAAGCAAAAGGGTCGTATTTTGAAGATTGCCGTTTTTGTTCATGGCTTTCAGGCATGTTATGCTCCGTGCATACTCCCAATCTATGCAGTTAATATCGGTGAAATGTCGGTTATTGGCCCCCTCATAAAATATCCGTGTCAAATATCAATCAGAATATCGATATCGATATTATCGGCAATATTGGACCGATATATCACGATATCAATACCTTTCTTTTTAGTTTTACCATTCGTCTTTCTTCTTATTGCTGCTATTAGTGTTTTAAGTCTTAATTGTTAATTGTTAGTGTTTTAAGTCTTAATCAGTTCCTACATGCTACCATTGTTAAAGTGTTTTGCAAGTTGCAAAAAGGTTAATTTGTTAATGGTAGCAAGTATACTGAATTTTTAGCGTTGAATTGCTATATATATTAAGTCTGCATGATATTTAAATTACCGATATCCCACCGCGATAACCTTATTTCAAATATCGCTCCTTGACTGATATCCATATTTTACCGCATTAACTACATAACTTCCAATTAAATTCTAGTGGTGGCAATTTCGCCCGTTTATATGTAACGGGTCAAAGTCATATTGGTAAAAAATAGAAAATTAGCTAAAATAAGAAAGGAAGGGATTGAGCAGGTTGAAAGTCCCCCAAAGTGGATTCTAGATGCTTAAAACGTCCTAATTCATATTATTATTTTTTAAAGAATAGATTTTTTTTGTAATAGCATTGTTTTTTCAATCATATTAAGTCGATAATAATCTATATAAATCAAGAAAACCAAAATAAATCTGTAACGTAGCAATTTATGCATGCTAATTTTGTGTAGAAGCTGGTGGTGATATTCACTAAGTGTAGAAAAACTTATTCTTGATGACATGCGCAGGGACATCATCTGGATTTACGGCTTGTCCGGAATCAATGGCTTCTAATAGATCCAAACGTTGAGTTTTTAATGTCGGAAGTTAACGAAGACAAGACTTCTGAGGACTTCAGGGATATGGGGTTAAGACTTGCCAAAGAAGTCATTGCTTTTGTTAAGAAGAAGATGGATAAAGCTTCGAGATCCGGTACTTTAAAGAATGTGAAGCTTAGCTTTGTTGGGCACTCTATTGGAAACGTGATTATAAGAACCGCATTGGCAGGTAACATGTTAAAACGGATTCAGATCGGTTCTTTTAACGTGGGTCTAAAAGGGTCTGGTTGGTTTGGTCCACAAACACATTTTGTCCTTTTTCTTAAGTAAGTAATTTTACATAAATTATGGAGTAAAATGCCATTTTCGTCCCTGAGGTTCGGCCAGCTTTGGACTTTCGTCCAAAGATTTATTTTTCAACATTTGGATCCAAAAGGTTTGAAATCTCGCCATTTTCATCCAGCTCGTTAACTCCATCTATTTTTCTCCGTTAACTCAGGAGTATTTCCGCGTTTTCTGTTAACTTAAAGGGCAATTCGGTCTTTTTCACTTTATGTACAAGCATTTTGCATAATGTACAAGTATTTAAAATACCCTTAATAGATAAAAAAGATAAAAAATACCCTTGACTTAACGGAGAAAAATGGATGGAGTTAACGATCCAGATGAAAATGGCAAGATTTTAAACCTTTCGGATCCGGATGCGAAAAACAAACCTTTGGAGGAAAGTCGCGAAACAGCCAAACCTCAGGGACGAAAATGGCATTTCACTCATAAGTTATGAGACTTGTATAAGATATACATTTGATAAAGCGATTAGGGGGTAATGATATATAAGATATTCCGGGTCGCTTTCTACCCGTTAGACGTGTTTCAAAAGTTTCAAGTATAACCAAGTTTTTAAAATTCACACATTTGGCCCGTTAAAGAGGTCAAATATGCACTTCCTATAATGCTTAAGGTTTTATTTATAATCTTATAATTTAAAATTGCAGAGAGCATCATGGAGCCATACCATAGGTACCTGCATACATATGTATCTGTATCGGGCCCACATTTAGGTTATCTCTACAGTTCCAATTCTCTTTTCAATTCCGGATTATGGCTGTTGAAGAAGCTTAAAAACACCCGTTGCATTCATCAGCTGACCTTCACTGATGACATAGATCTCGAGAATACCTTCTTCTACAATCTTTCTAAGGTACATTCTATTCTTCTGAATCTAAACAATCTATTTCTAATTTTCTTTTTTAGTTCTCAAATTTCTTTCTTATAGTTTTCCCACTTAAAAATCCGTTCTGTGTTATTGTTATTTTCAGCAAAAGACTTTGGAAAGTTTCAAGAACATAATATTGCTATCATCTCCTCAGGTATACACATCATCTCACTATTTGTTAAATAATTCTTGTTTATGCAAACAACATATTTATTTGAGCTGCGTTTTACCTGGTCCTAGTTGGTTATAAATAGGCCTGTAAACGAAACTTGTTTGCTGGGAAGTTCGTTTGTTTAATAAACGAACGAACATGAACACCTTATTCTGTTCATCAATAAACAAACGAACATGAACACGCGTTTTGTTCGTTCATTAATGTTCGGAACGTCCGTTTATGTTCGTTCATTTGTGTCCGTTTATTTACATTTGTCTATGTTCGTTTCAGTTTAAATACATAAGTAGTTATATTTATATAATTATTAAACATAAAAGGAACTCTACTTTATATTCGTTTATGTTTAGTAAAATTATGTTCATTTGTGTTCATTTATGTTTCTTTAATTATGTTCATTTGTGTGGTTTAAGTTTGTTTGTTAATGCTTGTTTACGTTCGTGAACTGTTCGTTTAGGTTTTAAACGAGCGAACATAAATGAGCACGGACAAAAAAATGTGTTCGATTATATGTTCGTGTTCATGTCAAATAAACGAACACGAACATGGCTCTCTTCATGTTCGTTCGGTTCATTTACGTGCCTAGTTATAAAAACCTATTACTTGAGTAAGTTACACGAATGGTCCCCGTGGCAAAGGTCATATTGTGGGTTCGGTCGTTTTTACAAATTACATATATGGTCTATACTCTTCACTCACAAGTAGCACATCTTTTGTCGTTTTCAGGACGGCTATGTTCCTTATCATTCTGCTCGAATCGAGATGTGCCAATCATCATCAGTGGACTACTCAAGAAAGGGCAAAATATTCCACGAAATGCTCAACAACTGTTTGGAACAAATGCACGCTCCATCTTCCGAACAACGGACGTTTATGAGATGTGATGTTAATTTCGATACTTCATTGCAAGGAAGAAACTTAAATACAATAATCGGACGAGCTGCTCATATTGAGTTCTTGGAAACCGACATTTTTGCAAAATTCATAATGTGGTCTTTTCCAGAACTGTTCCGTTGATCCGCATGGGATACATGTTCACACGTCACGAGCTAACACTGATGGTCAAAGATGGGCAACACCAACTTCTGTCGTGGATAAAGGGTGTGGGTTAAACTGTTAAAGACAAGTTGGTGATGACAACACGTGTGCCGAAGCATGACATTTGTATATTATCATGTTAGAAGGCTGCAAACTGGTTTTAAGGTAGGTGGTTATAGTTTTTATGACCCATTTTTATATTTGAAGTTATAATGTAGATTTTCAGTTATAATTCTACACAGGTAGAAGTTTTAGGTGTCCAGGACCCTGTACTTTATGTAGGTAATGGATAGGAATGACTATAGATGAATATCAAGTGTTTCTTCATTAATTTCTAGTGTTTTTTTTTTTTTTGCAATTTTTGAAAACTTATTTTGGTTGGGGATGAATGTGAATTTGAACCACCTTACAGAAATGTATTTTGTTGGTTAAAATGATAATGATTCTGTATTTATTTGGGTACAAAAGAATACTTAAAAAAAAGGTAAAATATGATGGTTTAATTATCAATATGTAAAATAAATAGCTGAATCATCAATATGTGTAAATAAATAACTGAATCAAGTTGGCGTTAAAACGAAACTTTTATACCTTGTATAAAAAGGCAAAACCAAGACAAATAACTTATAAACCAAGCTCAGCTCAAATAAACATTTCCCTTGAGCATTTATAATTTTTGGTTTTGTAAATCTATATCTATACTATATTATAATATAAACTCTATACTATATTATAATATAAACTCTAAGAAACTCTTAAATTTTAAGATTTACAACTATATTTG
This sequence comes from Scalesia atractyloides, assembly GCA_947069175.1. Taxonomy (NCBI): domain Eukaryota; kingdom Viridiplantae; phylum Streptophyta; class Magnoliopsida; order Asterales; family Asteraceae; genus Scalesia; species Scalesia atractyloides. The sequence goes on along the minus strand of CAMTDV010000022.1, from coordinate 76,770,445 downwards.
CTTATAGTATATATATAGGTAGAGAAGTTCATGTGAGAAAATTTAAAAGTGTAAGAAGGATAAGAAAGATTATAGAGGTGACATGTGTCCCTTTTTATTTTGGTAGTTTAAGGGTATAAGTGTAATTTAACTAATAAAATCTAATTATGGAATGAATATATGCAACCGATTTTTGGCAGTTATTCTAGGGATTTTCGATTTTGAAATAACTAACTCATAAAAACACCACAACATGTATATTGAAGACATACATCTTATAAAGAACATAAACATAACAAAAATAACACCATAGCTCATAAAAACATCACAACAGTTATATTGAAGGCACACATCTTATAAAGAACACCCTAACATTGAATATAACAGAAATAACACCCTAATATAACACCAGTCAACAATTTAATCAGAATCAAAACAGAAATAACACCTAAATATATAAAAACATAAATAACTCTACATAAGTATATCAATATGGTACTCATATTAAAGATACAAAAACACTCTTTATTATGGTGTAATTTAAAAAAAAAGAGTTACGTATAAAAATGTTATTGATGTTTAAAAAAGATGGGATGAACTTTGCATGTGTATTAATGTTAGTTTCTTAATTTAAAAATATTAAATTTACCTTTATACCCTTATCTAGAAAATTAGTTAGTTTAATAGTCAACTTATTTACAGAATTGTCACTATGATCTCAACCATTATATTAAATATCTAATGGTTTAGACTTTTTATCATTCTCACACTTTTAAATTTTCTCACAATAACCTCACCCTATATATATATAATATATCTATATATATATAAACTACTTTTTAAGGCAAATATGTATTTTAAACAATAATTACTTCTTAATCCCTTTATAACTTGCAAGTTAAAAAGTGGCAATATTGAAACATGTGAAGAGGTGGGGTAGGGGGATCATCATGGAAGGTAGGGTTTTGGTTATCCATACGTGTAGTGTGTGTATATATACTGGGTCTATGAAAAGAATATAATATTAGATGATTAGCGAGTAGCCAAGAGTAGAAATACTATAATGGATCAAAAGCAGAACATCCCGTACACTCCTAAAGCCTAAGAATGCTAAAACAAAGGTAAAGTTGGTACTATTTACTTTATTTTTGCTAAAGATGATTTGTTGCAAATTACAGGAAGACGAGAGAGTGTTAAGATTATGGAGTATAACAAGCATTTTATCCCTTATAATTCCACGTTACCCAACTTCAGAGGGAAAACAGTGATGAGGTTTGATGTTCCTAAACTTAGTATGACATTGTGTAAATATCATTCTGTGATAATTAAAAAAAACATTGTCATGTGGAAAAAACTATGTGCTTATACAATAATATAAGCAAGGTATTTAATTGTGACAAAAGATTTAAAACACACGCCATGTTTGATGTAACTTCATAATACGTAGTTTATGTCAAATTGTTATTTAATTGACATGTGTAAAGCTAGTGACAACGCTATGATTTAAATGAACATTCGAGTCATCCGGTTAGATCCCCCCTTCGGTTTTGAAAACATTACCTAAGTGTTGTATTCCCGCAGCAACGCATGGACACCCTACTAGTAATATATTATAGTAAGATATATACATTATAACCTTTTGTAATCAATACATAAATTCTACTGCTCATTTGATATAACTTTTAACATGTTTCTTGCTTTTTTTATTTAGCCCATCTTAAATGATCTTCAATCGAACAAGGGACCTTCTCCGATTTTATCGGTTACAAGATCTTAAATCGAAATGTATGTTATGGATCTAGTTTGTATATTAACACGTTTCTTGCTTTATCTCCCCTAAAAACCCAACTAATCTCATCAACGAATTGTTAAAACTGGCTGGCCAAATCAACCAAACCATCTTTATCAATAAGACTACCGATTACGGAAATCTAAATATCAAAACATGTGCTAAGAATTTTAAATAATTGCATTCGTGGCTTAAATACAAATATAAGGTCAAATCACTTGTAATTCAACCATGCCATTCCAACTTTTATGGCGACCAAAAGGCATAATAAAATTTTAGGGTTCTTTTTTTTATTATTATAAATAGTATTCCTTTATCTGTATATGGATCTAAGCAAAAATCAAACACAATTATAAAACAGAGTGGTTTGCTTGTATAAGAAATAAAACAAATCTACAACAATAAATTTGCACTATTATTAATAGTTAGCATATAAATTTTCTTTTAATTGGAGGCCTTAGTCCCAAGGCTGGGTTAGTGGTGCACAAAAATCACGAACCCGGACTCGGACCAAAAAAACCCGGATTCGGGTATTATAAAACCTGGGTTTTTTTATACCCGAACCGACCCTACCCATAGGGTAGGGATCGGGTATGCATTTCTGTTATAAAACCCGAACCTGGAACCGAGTTTTTTTATACCCATTTTCAACCTAGGTTTTACGAGTACTCGGTTTCAACCCGAACCCAGAACCAGGTTTTTTCAATAGCCGGTCCGGGTTTTCCAATACCCTGTTTAGGTTTTTTTGTCTTTTCGAGTTTTGTACCTTGGTAACGGCTGTATAGCCGTTTGAAAGTGTATTTTGACCTTTTTTTTATTTACATTGTATCTCTATGCCCTATAAAATGGGTCTTTGATGTTTGGTTTAACCGCAAGTGTTATCCTCGAGACGAACAATAAACGAAGACGATCAAGTTATTCGAAGCTATCTATGTTCATTATCTTATTCGACCCGGTTCTATGATTATGTAGGTGTCATGTATTTCTATGTCTTATGAAATAAAAAGGTTTTGCATTTTGTATTTCTATGTTTTATGCAAAAAAAAAAAATAATACCCGAGGCATACCTGAACCAAACCCGAACCCAACCCGATCCGTACCCGACCCTACCCGAAAATAGGGTATTATAATACCCGGGTATTAGAAAACCCGACCCGGACCCTACCCGAACCCGGGTATATAGAGTAAACAATTTTTGTATAAAACCCGACCCGGACCCTACCCGAACCCAGGTATATAGAGTAAACATTTTTGTATAAAACCCGGACCCGACCCGAGTATTGCGAATACCCGATTTTGTAGAACCCGGTCATACCCGAACCCGGTTCCATATACGGAACCGGGTATTAAAAACGATTTGTGCACCACTAGGCTGGGTTACTTATACTATTGGTCAGGGCCGACTTTTGGGCTGGCCAATCCGTGCCATCGCTCGAGGCCTAAATTTTAAAGGGTCCGAAAGTTTTTTTATAAGCTTTTATGTATACACTAAATTATATATTTAATATACACATTCATTTACATTTCATAAAAGTGTTGGTGGTGGAGTGAAAAAAGCCATCTCAAATATACGTAGAGGTCTTAAGTTCAACTCTTCGCTCCGCCACCAAAGCTCTTATTTTTTTTAAATTAATTTCCTCTTACCAGAATTGTGTGCCCAGTAATTTTATAGTCTTATTTTTTTAATTAATTTCCTCATAGTTGTGGTCTATTTTTTTAGTTCGTCTCGGACTTAAATTATTTTGAGAGTTATTAGAGACGGCTTTCCTACTGGTTTTACTAGATTTAGACGGTTATAATCTTGGTAAATGGTAAAAAAGTATTTGATTAATAAAGAAGTTAGTCCATTTTTTAACGTTCTTGACTTGGTATATGGCTTAATGTGCATAATGGTTTTGTATAAACAAATGTATTCTCATACTGCTATGAAGGTATTAAAATCAGGAAAGCAATCAATACATAATGAGTTTTAAGTTAAGAACTTTATAATAAACTTGTAGATGCTATTTCATATATATAACTAAAGCTAAAAAAATTCCACTGTAATCATCTTATATATCATACTTAAAACAATATTTATTGTCACACCCCGACTCGCAACGGAAAAGGTGATCGGGGCATGATTGGGTTTTCATCAAAGCTCATGACATTTATTATAACGTTTCATATTTATTATTTACAATTTTAAGGAAATCATACAATCATAATTACAACATATTCTACACAATCTTTCTAGACTTCATTATTTTCTTCTAAGGCAAATCCTATGTTTTCCTTGCTTCATCCTGTTCACCTAAGGCAAATCCTATGTTTTCCTTGCTTCATCCTGTTCACCTGTATCATGTGTAAAAATGGTTTTTGGATCAACAAAAAGTTAGCGAGTGAATCCTATTAAAAACATTTAAACAAGTTTATTGAATTGATTATAAAATAAAGTGCATAACCACATATGAGTAAATGTAAATTTGTTCACAAAACACTTAATATTAAATAATGCACACACATACAATAATAGATAGTTGTGAGGCACGCGTTGTTCAACTCGTCTCCCACGAGGAACTGATGGGCCTAATGAATGAGTTTTGAGGCACGCGTTGTTCTACGAACTGATGGGCCTAATGAATGAGTTTTAAGGCACGCGTTGTTCAACTCGTCTCCCACGAGGAACTGATGGGCCTAACAAATAATTTGCATACAACTTGACAAAATGTAATACATAACTACAAACAATATTTACATTCTAAGTTTAAATCATAATATGGTATGGCACGAGTTTGAATAAACGAATTTGTTTAAGTGACACCTGATACACCCCAAAACGTGTAATTAAAAAGGGGAGTTGTAAGATTCACTCACATTGGGTGCGTTCGGTTGATGATGTTGAATGCGCACGAAGTTGGATTTAACCACGAGTGAAACTAGCCTATATAATAACATAATGGTTCGGTAAATAAGCGGATTTTATTAATCAATTTTAGTAGGATTATTGGATATATTTTTGTGAGTTTAAGGCTATTTTCTAACTTTAAAAATGTTATTTTTAAGTATTTTTAATTTAAATAAATAAATAAAAGTAATAAAAAAATGTTGATTTTTGACTGTTGACCATTGGCTTGTTTGACCGTTGACCGTTGACTTGTTGACCGGTTCGGTCGGTTATATGTGTGCGCTGGGTGAGACTCGAACCCGTGACCTCCCGTACGCGTGCACGCAGCTCTACCAACTGAGCTACGTGTCTAACCCGAAATATTTCTCTTTTTAATTATATTTATATACTAATTAGATTAATCCGAAAATCATTTATTTAAAAACGATTTAATTGCATAACTCGGTGCTCGCCACAGGTCTCGAACCCGGGACCTGTGGTTTAGTTTGGCACACAGTCCACCGCTGGACTGTGTGTCTAACTTGGTAAATATTCTGGTTATTATTATACTTAACATCTTACTGAGTTAACCCGGTTCGTTTTCTAAAAAAAAAGGCATTTTATTACAGCGAATGTGTGTGTGACGAGGATCGAACTCGGGACGTATGCATATTGTTTGCACACAGTCCACCGCTGGACTGTGTGTCTAACGCGTTCATAATATCGATTTTAATTAATCTTATAACATACACAACTTCGTCTTCTTCGTTCAAAACACAGACATCGATTAACTGACTGTTATTTGTTAAATTAATTTAACGAACATTATGAGCAATCGTAATGTAATGAACAGAAAAAGGTTTGAGGATTGATTATACCGAACTGTTCGTCTTTCTTCAGAAGTCCGGCAAAGATCGTCAGCTCTGTTTTGGTGACCTTCGGCTGATAGGATTAGTTAACAATTTGGAGGGATTAGATGTGAAATTGAACTACTGAGTAACGATTATCAGTAGGTTTAAATGATCATACCGGTTAACAGCAGGTTTCTGAAATTTCAGAAATTTTCCGGCGAAAACAGATAATCCGGCAACGTCGTCTGGAAAAGATTCTGGGTGAGGGATTGATATTAGAATTTGTCCAATAATGGAATGAAACAGAAAAATCGAAGTAATTACCGTGTAGATGAAAGTCTCGGTTTTCCGGCGACTTGCAGAGATTTTCCGACGAGTGAAATTACGTCGAGAATTTGTGTGATTGTGAGCGAAAAAGTTAACAGAGGCTTGTGGGTGTATTTATAGGGAAGAACATCGATGAATTGGGTCCGATTACCGTCTTGATTCGTCGGTCAATAATTTCTCCGGCGGTTATGACTGATGTCGCGGACTGGACATCGGTTATAACCGATGTTGAGGTTAATGCTTCGGTTAAATCAGAAGAAACCGTCCATTATCGGCGAAATCGTCGGGATTTCCGACGACTGCGATTGGGCGCGTCAGTTTGAATTCGAGATTGTGATATTTGAATTAATTGTTTTGATATATTACTAAAGAACACAAGTGGCGGAGTGGTTGGATGGATGGAAGTTAAGGCTTTGCTGACCTGGTTGACCTGGCTGACCCGAGTTCGAAACCCGGCATCCTTGTTTTATTTTTATTTCACTATTTTTAATACATTTTCAAATATAAATTTTATATTCTAATATACTTATTAATTATGTATCGTTTAAAATTAATTTGAGCATTAAATACGCAACGAAATTTTTAACTGAATGTTCGGTTAATAAACGAAGCGGGTTTGGTAAATCCGGTTTTTGACGGATGTTACAGTATCCCCTACTTTTAGAAATTTCGTCCCGAAATTTAAGTAGTGACATATTTGTCTCAAAAGGATGGTGTTTTAATTGACCATTAAATACTTAGAAGGGAGTAAGGGTTTAAATTTTGTTTGAGGCGGTAACGTTTCTTGTAAGGGTTGAGTACCCTGTTACAGGAATCGCTTTTTGTTGCCTACGGTAAAAATATTGATAAGCAGAGTTGATTCACTAAGTATGATTTCATGCGCAAGAGTTTTGATATATTTGGAAAGATAAGGTTATATCCTAAACAAAACTTCTAATACTACAACCTACATGGAACTTCTCATAACCGCCTGACAATGCCTCTGATCCTTTGACAAGAATACTTATATATAGGAAGTACCAGTGGCGTATCCACCATATTCTTGTCAAATTTCCATTGGTTTTATCAGTAAGTTATGATTGGTTCTATGAATGTTACTCTAGAACCTAAATAAACACAACAACCAATGTCTGAGTCCTAATTCTGATAGTATACATGTTTGAATGGTGACACAATCCAATTCCTTTAAATGATGAGATGATATGAATGCTAAATCAGTGAGTATAAAACAAACTTCAACCAAGACATTACTAAATCCTACATGGAACTTCTCATAACCGCCTGATAATGCCTCTGATCCTTTGACAAGAATACTTATATATAGGAAGTACCAGCGGCGTATCCACCATATTCTTGTCAAATTTTCATTGGTTTTATCAGTAAGTTATGATTGGTCCTATGTGACTCTAAAACATAAATAAACACAACAACCAAAGCTTGAGTCTTAATTCTGATAGTATACATGTTTGAATGATGACAGTACCTCTCTCGTATGTTATGATGGAGAGGTGAGTCTATGTAGAAATGGAACACAATCCAATTTCTTTAAATGATGAGATGATATGAATGTTAAATCAGTGAGTATAAAACAAATTTCAACCAAGATATTACCAAATCCTACATGGAACTTCTCATAACCGCCTGATAATGCCTCTGATCCTTTGGCAATAATACTTATATATATAGGAAGTACCAGCGGCGTATCCACCATATTCTTGTCAAATTTTCATTGGCTTTATCGGTAAGTTATGATTAGTTCTATGTGACTCTAAAACATAAACAAACACAACAACCAAAGCCTGAGTCTTGATTCTGATAGTATACATGTTTGAATGATGACAGTACCTCTCTCGTTTGTTATGATGGAGAGGTTAGTCCATGTAGAAGTGAGACACAGCTCAACTTCTTTAAATGATGACACTGTGATATGTCGTGAGGTATGATGATATGAATGTTAAATCAATGAGTATAAAAACAAAACTGAAATAGTAATTCGCATTAAGATCCTTGGATAAATTTCCAATTCATAACTGGGATACGGAAAAATTGAGATAACATAAAGAAAAACGTAAAAACTAAGCGGTTGGAGTTAAATCTTGATTTTTGGTGAAGGGGACTAGTTGGGTGGTTTCATTTGGGCCGTCATTATCTTCAACAGGATTGGCGTTGATGTTGAAAACTCTTCCTCTTGCTGGTGGCCTAGTGATTAGGTTTCCTTGATTTGCTTGGTTAACTGGGTTTGATTGAGCTTGGGCGTTTATGATGTTAACCAATCGAGGGCACGTGTTTCTAAAGTGGGTAGGGTCGCCACAATTGAAACAAGCTCGAACATATGGGAACATGGGTATTGGGGTTGTTGATATGTTTGGATCAAGTTTTGAGTAAATGGTGAGGTTTGGTTTTGAGGGGTGCGGCAAACCTTGCTCAAATGACCATAGCGTCCACAATTCGCACATAGTCGACAAGGTAAGGTAGATGGATGGTGATAAAAACAGGTGTTACATTGAGGGTGAGGTCCAAGGTAAGGTTTCTTATTTGGGTAAGTTAAGTTGGGTGCTACTTGAGTGATTGGGATAACTTGGAGGGGTACGGCTTGTGAGGCTAGTTGGTTGCGTTGGGTGGCAGCGAAAAGTTGCCCGTCTCGTTTTCTCTTAGAAATGGGTTGAGAAGGGGATTCGGTTTGAGTGGAGTTTGAAGTTTCAGTTGATGCTTTATCCTTCTTCTTCTCCTCCTTGAAGTCTTTATTCCGGATGCGGTTCTCGGTGAGCTCTGTAGCTAACTCCATTGCTGCTTCCAAAGTTGCAGGTGTGGTACTAATTACAGAGTCTTGAATTTTTGACGGAAGACCTCGAATGTAGTGCTCGATCAAATGGTAAAGAGGAGTGAACAAGTTGGGAACCATTTGATTTAACTCGAGGAATCTCTTGTTGTATGTGGTGTGGTCGCCTTCCTTTTGCTTCAACGAATAGAACTCATCTTCTAATTTCTTGATTTCTCTCCTTGGGCAAAACCGTCTTGTCATGATTTCCTTCAACTCTTCCCAAGTCAAAGTCATAGCATCTTCAACACCTCGTTTGGCCTTCTCTGTATTCCACCAAGTAAGTGCTATTCCAAGTAAACGACCAGTAGCATATCGCACTTTGCGATCATCGGGGCAATCGCAATTTAGAAAAGTGTTCTCCATTTCTTCAAACCAATGGAGGAGAGCGGTGACACCTTCAGTCCCTTCGTATTTTGGAGGGTCGCAGGATTTGAAATGCTTGTAGGTGCATTTAGTGGTATTTGGGGGAGAGTTGATAACATTTTGATCTTCTTGGTTGACAGGATTAGCGGTAAGGGCTTGTTGGACTTGAATTACAATGTTGGGTATTACAGCAGCCATTTGTTGAGCGACTTGGGCAGCCATGCGCTCGCGGGCTTTTCCTGATCTCATCTTCCTACGAGCGAGGCTAGAAGACATCTACAAGGAATACATATTATGAGTATGAGTTGGATGCTTTAGGGATCAGGGGTCGTATTTAGGAATGAAAATTTATAAAATAAATATAAAATAATAAATCTACTACATCCATAGGATGTCTTGGGCTTTGCTCGTAATTGGGCCTTGCATGCCGCCATACTTCACCTTCGTAATCATGTGGGCCCCCATGACTACCGGGTTTTTCATATGGTTCGCATGTGTTAGCTTGGTTACGTACACTAAAACCCGGAGAAAATCGAGAAATATGTATGTAACGTGTGATATTCGGAATGTATCCAGGTGTGGACACGGTGACACCTCAAAGTGGGGTTAGTTCGAACGACGTTTGGTGTGGCATGCTTTTGCCTAATAGGTCCTTCGTACTCTCATCGTTAGTCCCCAGGTAGGCAAACTAGTCCGTTATATTGGATTTATACGAATGCCAACCTAGACAGGACGTTCCGACTACCGGTACTTGTACCCTTACAGTTACTACATGCCCGTCGCAGAACTCACTTTGATGAGATTTGAAAATGAAAAATGCGACAAAATCTTTGAATAACGAAGGTATGAAGACGATTTGAATATGTGAGCATTGAAATATGTATGATGAATGTGTATGTAATCATGTATGTCTGACTGTAAGTATAATTCACTATGTATCACAAAATGTAGTATCGGAAGTATTGGCATGCATTTGTGTATGTAATAAATATGAAACAAATAAATATCATAAGTTTGCATGTAACCACATAAACAATTAAAATCTAGTCAACTATAGTATAGGCTCTAAGGGTTTAATAACCTATCCTATATCCCTATAGTCATGGCTCTGATACCAATCTGTCACACCCCGACCCGCAGCGGAAAAGGTGATCGGGGCATGATTGGGTTTTCATCAAAGCTCATGACATTTATTATAACGTTTCATATTTATTATTTACAATTTTAAGGAAATCATACAATCATAATTACAACATATTCTACACAATCTTTCTAGACTTCATTATTTTCTTCTAAGGCAAATCCTATGTTTTCCTTGCTTCATCCTGTTCACCTGTATCATGTGTAAAAATGGTTTTTGGATCAACAAAAAGTTGGCGAGTGAATCCTATTAAAAACATTTAAACAAGTTTATTGAATTGATTATAAAATAAAGTGCATAACCACATATGAGAAATGTAAATTTGTTCACAAAACACTTAATATTAAATAATGCACACACATACAATAATAGATAGTTGTGAGGCACGCGTTGTTCAACTCGTCTCCCACGAGGAACTGATGGGCCTAATGAATGAGTTTTGAGGCACGCGTTGTTCTACGAACTGATGGGCCTAATGAATGAGTTTTAAGGCACGCGTTGTTCAACTCGTCTCCCACGAGGAACTGATGGGCCTAACAAATAATTTGCATACAACTTGACAAAATGTAATACATAACTACAAACAATATTTACATTCTAAGTTTAAATCATAATATGGTATGGCACGAGTTTGAATAAACGAATTTGTTTAAGTGACACCTGATACACCCCAAAACGTGTAATTAAAAAGGGGAGTTGTAAGATTCACTCACATTGGGTGCGTTCGGTTGATGATGTTGAATGCGCACGAAGTTGGATTTAACCACGAGTGAAACTAGCCTAGATAATAACATAATGGTTCGGTAAATAAGCGGATTTTATTAATCAATTTTAGTAGGATTATTGGATATATTTTTGTGAGTTTAAGGCTATTTTCTAACTTTAAAAATGTTATTTTTAAGTATTTTTAATTTAAATAAATAAATAAAAGTAATAAAAAAATGTTGATTTTTGACTGTTGACCATTGACTTGTTTGACCGTTGACCGTTGACTTGTTGACCGGTTCGGTCGGTTATATGTGTGCGCTGGGTGAGACTCGAACCCGTGACCTCCCGTACGCGTGCACGCAGCTCTACCAACTGAGCTACGTGTCTAACCCGAAATATTTCTCTTTTTAATTATATTTATATACTAATTAGATTAATCCGAAAATCATTTTTAAAAACGATTTAATTGCATAACTAGGTGCTCGCCACAGGTCTCGAACCCGGGACCTGTGGTTTAGTTTGGCACACAGTCCACCGCTGGACTGTGTGTCTAACTTGGTAAATATTCTGGTTATTATTATACTTAACATCTTACTGAGTTAACCCGGTTCGGTTTCTAAAAAAAGAGGCATTTTATTACAGCGAATGTGTGTGTGACGAGGATCGAACTCGGGACGTATGCATATTGTTTGCACACAGTCCACCGCTGGACTGTGTGTCTAACGCGTTCATAATATCGATTTTAATTAATCTTATAACATACATAACTTCGTCTTCTTCGTTCAAAACACAGACATCGATTAACTGACTGTTATTTGTTAAATTAATTTAACGAACATTATGAGCAATCGTAATGTAATGAACAGAAAAAGGTTTGAGGATTGATTATACCGAACTGTTCGTCTTTCTTCAGAAGTCCGGCAAAGATCGTCAGCTCTGTTTTGGTGACCTTCGGCTGATAGGATTAGTTAACAATTTGGAGGGATTAGATGTGAAATTGAACTACTGAGTAACGATTATCAGTAGGTTTAAATGATCATACCGGTTAACAGCAGGTTTCTGAAATTTCAGAAATTTTCCGGCGAAAACAGATAATCCGGCAACGTCGTCTGGAAAAGATTCTGGGTGAGGGATTGATATTAGAATTTGTCCAATAATGGAAAGAAACAGAAAAATCGAAGTAATTACCGTGTAGATGAAAGTCTCGGTTTTCCGGCGACTTGCAGAGATTTTCCGACGAGTGAAATTACGTCGAGAATTTGTGTGATTGTGAGCGAAAAAGTTAACAGAGGCTTGTGGGTGTATTTATAGGGAATAACATCGATGAATTGGGTCCGATTACCGTCTTGATTCGTCGGTCAATAATTTCTCCGGCGGTTATGACTGATGTCGCGGACTGGACATCGGTTATAACCGATGTTGAGGTTAATGCTTCGGTTAAATCAGAAGAAACCGTCCATTATCGGCGAAATCGTCGGGATTTCCGACGACTGCGATTGGGCGCGTCAGTTTGAATTCGAGATTGTGATATTTGAATTAATTGTTTTGATATATTACTAAAGAACACAAGTGGCGGAGTGGTTGGATGGATGGAAGTTAAGGTTTTGCTGACCTGGTTGACCCGGCTGACCCGGGTTCGAAACCCGGCAGCCTTGTTTTATTTTTATTTCACTATTTTTAATACATTTTCAAATATAAATTTTATATTCTAATATACTTATTAATTATGTATCGTTTAAAATTAATTTGAGCATTAAATACGCAACGAAATTTTTAACTGATTGTTCGGTTAATAAACGAAGCGGGTATGGTAAATCCGGTTTTTGACGGATGTTACATTTATAACATTTTACGATTTATCTACGAAAAACAGATTATAAATTTAAGAGTTATAATGTGAAGAAGCATCGGTTGAACCTAGTGATATCCGGGGATATATAAGTTACAACCGGGTTGTATCTGCATAAAAGGTTATCCTCTCACTTCACTTTTTAGTTGTAAGCTCGCTCAAGCTGATCTGCAAAACTAGCAGCGCCGTTAGTCTCGCCACGGGGAAAAATGTGGTTTTCTCCGTGACCACACTCCAGCGTGAGAGTAAGTATCTGGAGATGATAAGCAAGTAATTGAAAGTATATGCGTAAGCTTGTGTGTGTTGTAAAGGCATGTCTTTTACCTGGAGATCCGATACTTACTTATAGGCGAAAAAGATAGAGAAGTGTTGGTGAGCCTTGGGCCCGGCCCATACAGCCAGAGACATCCTTTTTGTGCCTCTGCATCAGACATTAAATGCTCCCTGCAGGAGAATTAATGTCCCCTGTCAGGAGGTGTGCTTTGTCGGATGTTGAGTGGTGCCACGTGTAAAGGCAGCCGTTTCTGGTGTCAGGCCTGTTGCTAGCCGAAAGTGGAGGTGGAACAGTCACTGGCAGAGACGTGGTTGGTGTATGGTCTGACGTCTGCCTCACTGGTCATGGGCACTGTCACATGCAACCTGCCGAGTAACCTTTGGTCACAGTTCTGCCACTTCGTACCCTAGGGTATGGTCAACACCTCTTAATGCTTACCCTTTTTGCGAGGCTGTCAAGGTTTTTCCCGCCAGCGCAGGGTGTCAGGGGTATATCCTTATGTCCCAAGACTATGAGGTGCTTCTCATGTGTGTCTTGTCCTTGCAAGGTTTTGGGATTCGCAACTCAGAGGAATGTTGTTGTGCGCAGGGTCTAGTAGCCTGCGCGCGTAAGTCTAACTTGCCGTTGCGCCGAGTACACAAGGCTGGTTGTGTGACTTGTATAGTTTAGTCTAACTTGCTGTTGCGCTGGGTGCGCAAGGCTCGTTGTGTGACTTGGTTTTACTGGTCTAATTCACCGTTGTGCCGAGTGCGCAAGGCTCATTGTATGACCTATTGTTGTTGGTCTAATTCACCGTTGTGCTGAGTGCGCAAGGTTAATTGTATGACCTATTGATTTTAACGAAAGCGCACCATTGCATGTTGGATGCAAGGTTATCCTTGTGAAACGAAGTCAGGGGTATGGTCATTTGGGACCATACCTCCTCAAGTCCCCCCAGTCCAGTGCTGCTCCTACGCGCATGTTGTAAGGTAGGAGGAGTGCTGGACTAGAAGAGTTGTTGCTTGCGCCGTTAATGTGATGGCGAAAATTTGATAAGTGTTGAGATGAAATGTTTGTGTGAAGAAAACGTTTTGTCATCAAGCTCTTGGAATTTGAAAACTGATCTTCTGACGTTGTAGGTGAGTTGGTGAGAAAAAATGGGAGTTGAAAAGCTGTCTGACAGTTGTAGCATGCACTCAGCCGCTTCGTCTGCCATTCATTAATGAATTGGCAGAGAGCGTTGTAGGCCACGCACGCACGTTAACCGTCTCTTCCCACTTGCTTGCCACGCGTTTGTTTATAATTGGTTGCTATTAACACTTGTGAGACACGTTCTCCGAGCGCATTAAATGTGAGCGCTATAAATAGGGGTGCTCTGGCTAGGGTTTTCTTCATTCATTCAAATTTCCTTCAAACTTTTTCTCTGAATTCGCTAAGTTCTTGAGTCCTTCAAAATTTTTTCAAAAAAATTTCTTGTCTTTCTTTGTCTTTGATGGCATCCAGAGGGCCTGAGGCTGCCTATGGTGCTGGTGCTCTGCCTCCTTTGCCTGCTTGTAAGCTGAGCGGGCAGACATTTGATGAACTTGTGTCTGGCTTCCGGTTTCCTCCCACTTGGGATGCCCGGTTACTGGCGGAAGGTGAGACGGCCGCCGATGTTCCGGCGGGCTACACACCCTATTCTATGATTTTTTCGGTGATGGGAACTTCCGGTTGCCTGCCACCAAGTTTTTCTTGGAAATGCTGCAGCATTATGGGTTTCACCTTCCCAGTTGAATCCGCTAGGAATGGTGAGAATCAATCACTTTGAGTTCCTTTGCCGGTCGTCGGGGTCTATTCCCACCGTCGACCGGTTCCGTATTTTTTATCAACTCCATTGTTCAATGGGGTTTTATTCTTTTCAGCACCGTGCGCAGGCACGGAAAGTTTTGTTCTCTCCCCCTAAGTCCTTCCATGATTGGAAGGCAAAATTCTTTTTTGTGAAGGCCGGTGTTATACCGGTGCTGTTGGCGTTCCGAGGGCCGGATGAGATTCCGGCGGAGACCCTACCAATACCAGTGTTGGACGCCTGGTATTGTGACCTGAAGGAGATCCCGACAATTCAGTTGTCGGAGAAGGTACTGGTGGCGGTGGGGATGAGCCTGCTGTGGGGACTCGACCGCCGGTCTCGACCAGTGTATGTTGAGGGCGATCACATTAATCACTCTTATTACCTTGTGTTTCCTTGGTTTTGACTTGTCGATTGCTTAATCATACATGTATTTTGTTTGCAGGAGCCTCATTGTTCTTGCCCGCCTTCCGAAGGAAGGAAGGGCGGATGGAAAAGCTCCGCTTGGGGAGGATGAGCCCACCTGGTACGCACAGGTCCTGGGAATTTTGCCTTGGTTAAGAATGCGGACCTAGAGGCCCCTGCGCCACCAACTGGTGAGTCTTGACTATTTACTTGTGCGCCATTGCAGGTGACTTATTTGTTATTCTTGTGTTCATGCAGGCGCTCTGGAAGATTTGGGCATTGGCCCAGATCCAAAAAAGAAGCGACGCGCAAGGTCGAGCCTGATGGTAGAGGGAGAGGCAACTCCCAACCCAGAAAATCACATAGCATATGAAATCCATGCTCAAATTTAAATAAAAATCGTACCTTTAACGTTGCTTAATCACTAGAACTTCAAAGAAATATAATGCAGTATGAAGAACACTCTTTTCTTCAACAACCCGAAATTTGATCTTCACTAATCTTGCAAATACGCAAGAATTAAAGGAAACCGTGTTAGGGTTTTGTTCTATGCGAAAAAACACACAAAATAGGCTCAAGAATCAAGTGATTTGGTCGAGGATTGAAGAAGATATGAAGGCTTGAAGATTAGGGTTCTTGATGTTGAAGATGAAGAAGATGAAGAAGATGAAGAAGGTGTGGAGAAAGAGCAGGGGATTGGGTTGTTTTTAAAGAGGTATTGGTTGGTCGTGGTTAATCCAGGTCGAATATGTGGTTAAAATCATGTTTGGGTCGAGTTTCGATGGGTCAATTTGAGTTTGGGTCCGAGTAATTACGTCAAAATCAAACCAGCGTCGGCTGACAAACCAGGAGGCGTCGCCGACGGCCCCCTGGTGCGTCGCCGACGCCCTCTTAAAAACCCAAAAGGGTCCGACGGCTTAACCCACTGTATATGATGTTTTTAACCCAACGGTACTTTCTGACGACCGTCGGCGAGTGCCTGAAGCCCCGTCGCCGACGGCTCACCAAAAGATATTTTTTTTGTTTGTTCGCAAATCCACACGACATTATAACCACCCCCCCCCCCCGAAAAACTGTGGATTGTCCTCAATGCACAAAGCAAGTTAAGAACATACCTCATATCTTCATGACCCGTTTGCAAAATCCAAACTTCACACGTTTAAGGAGGTTAGTACAAAACAAGCGAAATTAACACAAACACACCGCACAAACTATGAAAATGTACAAAATTCTACAACAAGTGTATTTGGTCCGTGACCTCATAAGTCGGTACGCTTACCAAGAAGCTTACCGATTCGTTGTTCACCTCAATGTTGTCCTCGTACCATCGAGAAACGGTTTAAGACGATGACCGTTGACCGTTTGTCTCGACCCATCCTTTGGGTCCTTGATGGTAACGTCCCCAAGCTTGCCAACCCTTGTGATCACAAACGGCCCATCCATTTGCTTTTAAGCTTTCCCGGGAAGAATTTGAACCGTGAGTTGTATAACCACACCTTTTGGCTTACCACGAACTCCTTCAGTTTCAACTTGGAATCATGTGCTCTCTTCATACCATCTTTGTATTTCGAAGCACATTCATATTCCTCCTCCCGAAGCTCTTCCAACTCGCAAAGCTTCAACTTGCGCTCCTTACCTGCATCGTCATATTTAAGGTTAACCTCTTTTATGGCCTAAAATGCACAGTGCACAAGTTCGACCGGTAAATGACAATTTTTACCGTAAACTAAGCGGTAAGAAGTAGTGACAATAGGAGTTTTATGTGCCGTTCGATAGGCCCATAAAGCATCGTTCAACTTTGTTGACCAATCCTTACGTCTGGTCGAACGGTCTTTTGCAAAATTTCTTTAATTTGCCTATTAGACACTTCCACTTGACCACTCGTTTGTGGGTGGTAGGGGGTAGCAATTCTATGGTCTACACCATACCGTTTGAGCAATTTTCTAAAATTAAAATTCTTGAAGTGAGATCCCCCATCACTTATGATTACCCGGGGTATCCCAAATCTAGAAATAATATTTGTTTGCACAAAATTGCAAACAACGGTATTGTCATTTGTTTTGGTGGCGATCGCTTCGACCCATTTTGACACAATCTACTGCCACCAAAATATACAAATTACCATGAGAATTGAGGAATGGGCCCATGAAATCGATTCCCCAAACGTCGAAAATATCGACAATAAGGATCGGTTGCATGGGCATCTCATCCATCTTAGAAATGCCCCCTAATTTTGACATTCAACACAGTTCTTAGCAAGTTAAAAGCATCCTTAAAAATGGTCGGCCAATAAAGGCCACTATTCAACACTTTATGTCCCGTTTTATGACCACTAAAATGTCCTCCACAAGCAAAGGTATGCAAGTGTTTCAAAACACTCAGGATCTCTTCATCCGGGATGCATCTTCTCATTACTTGATCCGGACATGTTTGAACCGGTTTCTCCCACGTGTGGTACTTGATCTGAGACAGGAAATGCAATATCCTTCTTCTATCCCAATAAGCCGGCAAGTCACCTGTCACCAAATAATTCAAAATATTAGCAAACCAAGGCAACGTTGATACTTTCAGAATGTGCTCATCTGGGAAGGTCTCGTTGATCTCCACAAAGGAAGAACCCTCTTCCACCAGCAATCGGGATAGGTGATCAGCCACAACATTCTCGATGCCCTTCTTGTCCCGAATCTCAAGGTCAAACTCTTGTAGTAACAAAACTCATCGGATCAATCTTGGCTTTGCATCCTCCTTCTCATAAGGTACCTGACAGCAGTATGATCAGAATAAATAATTACTTTACTACCCCAAATATAAGCCCGAAATTTATCCAAAGCATACACCACCGCAAGTAGCTCTTTCTCAGT
The DNA here is from genome assembly GCA_947069175.1 of Scalesia atractyloides. Lineage (NCBI taxonomy): Eukaryota > Viridiplantae > Streptophyta > Magnoliopsida > Asterales > Asteraceae > Scalesia > Scalesia atractyloides. Next base: position 76,752,407 of record CAMTDV010000022.1, on the reverse strand, counting down.
TGTTGTATAATTTAATTGTGCATCTGAAATAGTCTTACTTGTGTAGTATATTGCCACGGGTTTCTTTTCTACCATTTGACCCAACACGGACCCCACCACATAGTCACTTGCATACACGTGATTTCAAATGGTAACGACCAGTTGGGTGACTTCAAGATTGGGGCCTCAACCAACTTTTGTTTTAACACATTAAAGGCATTTTGACACTCTTTGTTGAAATCAAACGGTTGATCTTTTAATAATAGATTACATAAAGGTTTTTTTATGTCACTAAACTCTTTTATAAACCTTCTATAAAACCCCACGTGACCCAAAAATGACCTAACACCTTTAACACTCGTGGGATATGGCAAAGTAGATATAACTTGCACTTTTGCCCTATCGACCTCTATCCCACGACTCGACACAACGTGACCCAACACGATTCCCTCTTGAACCATAAAATGGCTCTTTTCCCAACTCAAAACCAAATTCTTTTCAACACATCTCTTTACAACCTTTTCGAGTTGGTTAAGGCAACCATCAAATGATGACCCAAATATTGAAAAGTCATCCATGAAGATTTCTAAGGACTCCCCCACCATATCTGAAAAGATACTCATCATACCCTTTGAAAGGTGGCAGGGGCATTACATAGCCCAAACGGCATTCGCCTAAATGCGAAGGTACCATATGGGCAAGTAAATGTGGTCTTAGCTTGGTCTTCCGGATGGATAGCTATTTGATTGTAACCCAAATATCCATCCAAGAAAAAAAATAATATTTTTGACCCACTAACTTTTCAACTATTTGGTCAATAAAAGGCAAAGGAAATGATCTTTGGAAGTTGCAGAATTCAACTTCCTATAATCAATACAAATCCGCCACCCGGTTACCGGCCGAGTGGCGACCTCTTCACTTGCGTCATTAGTGACGACTTGGATGCCTGCCTTTTTAGGGACCGTCTGTTGGGCTCACCCATTGGCTATCAGAAATTGGGTATATAATAACCGCATCTAGCCACTTTAGCACTTCCTTCTTGACCACTTCTCTCATGTTTGGATTTAATCTCCGTTGTGTATCGCAAGAAGGTGTGCTTTCATCCTCAGTGATGATCTTGTGCATCACTACCGAAGGGCTAATCCCCTTCAAATCCGCAATGGTCCACCTAATAGGGGCTCTATGGGTGACCAACACACTCATCAACTTCTTTTCTTGCTCCCGGTGAAATCCGCCGCAATAATAACCGGTAGCGTGTTGCCCTCACCCACAAAAGTATACTTCAAATGCTTAGGCAACCCTTCAACTCAACAGTAGGAGGTTCTTCCAATGACGGCTTCCAGTTTGGTGTCAATCTTTTCGGGAACTTCACTGGTGTCCAAGGTGGTCTTCTTTCCCTTACGGCCATTACCTCCATCCTCTTTTCCTCCTCATCCATGCTTCGATTTGTCTCCGTTTGCAACCTGTCAAACATAAAGCACTCCTCTATTGTGTTTTCCTCCTCGACCCATGCGCAAAGAGGTATACACGCGTCAACGACTTCCGCCATATAGCATTCATCATTGACTAGTGGATCCGTTAATCCGAAAAAAACATTTAACCACAACCGACGGTTACTAAAAGTCATTCGACCGTTCCGTTTTGCAATTTATTTGAGCATTTGATGTAGCCAAAAAACGGTTGACCCGAAATAACTGTGGGTTGCTTGGTAAGGTCCAATGAGATATAATCGATACAAGAAAGTCCACCGGATAGTAAAAGTCCTCCACTTTAACAATTACATCCGTGACTATTCCACGGGGTAGCTTAGGAGTTAAATCGGCTAACACTACGATAGTGTTTGCCGCTCTAAGTGGACCAAACTCATATTGGTCATATAAGCTACCCGGTAAAATACTCACACTAGATCCAAGGTCCAAGATGCCCTTGTCATTTTAAACTCTCCAACTTGAATAGAGATGATAGGCGCCCGGATCTTGTAGCTTAGGTGGAAGTGCACCCGAAAGAATAGAACTCATATTTTCAGTTAAATCAAGTTTTTTAGGAAATTTGTGAGTTCGTTTCTGGGTACACAAATCTTTCAAATACTTAGCATAGGATGGAACTTGCTTAATTTACCACCTTTTTGGATGGTCCCAACAAGGCTTCGGGATAAGGGGGTATTAACCTCCACACCCTTGTCCTTAGCTTTTGGGACGGGATGATCACAACGGGTGTACTTTGCTCATTTTTTAAAATATTTTCTTTTCGACCCGTTTGACTGTCAACATTCTCATCATCGCTAGCCTCTTCCACCACCCCTTCAACAAACTGAGATGGTGATGACACGACACCATTATCAACCACTCGACCACTACGCAAAGAAATTTTTTTAATAGGTACCTCACGTGTGTTCTTTGAGCTTGATCCTTGATGCTTTGGATTCACGGTCGTATCACTAGGTAGCTTCCCTCCATTGCCTCTCAATTGCGCCATCTCCTCCACAAGTTGCCCACTTGCTTCTCCAAAGCTTTATGCGACTTGTCACGAACCTCGAACTCTTTCTTCATTTCCATCTTGATTTCTTGATTCAAAGTTGTGATGGCATTCATGATAGCATCTAGCTTGGAGCTTACAGAGTCTTCACCACCCATCGGAGGATTTGCATACCACCTCCATTACCACCTTGGTTGTAACCCATTTGATACCCGCCTTCACGGTTTTGATAATGTTGGCCACTCCCTTGGTTATAATTTCGTTGGTCTCCTCTTGATTACCACCTTGGCGGTTTTGGTACATCGAACACCCTTGATTCCCACCTTGATTATTCGTTTGAAAATTAGGGTTCAGCTGGTTTGAAGCATTTCCATAGCGAAAGTTGGGGTGATTTCTCAACCCCTGGTGATAGGTATTTGAGTTCATATCAAACTACTTTCTCTCACCATAGACTTGATTCACCTCTTCACTCGCTTGTACCATGCCGACTTGACATTCCTCAGTTTGATGTCCAATATCTCCACAATCTTCACACACCGCAAATTGAACCGCCCCAACTCTTTCTTTTTCATTCGTGCCAACCAATGTGGTAATTCTTTCCTTGGCACTTGAATCAAGATCGGGAAGAGATCGAGAGGTTGGATGCTTCTTCGATCGGTCTGCCATAGCGACCGCTTTTGAATTTTACTCATCCGCTCCAAATTCCCAATCATCCTCCTCGTGATTGTTCAACAAAGTCCCATTGCTAGCCGATTGTAAATACTTGTGGTCATCGGCATCTAACCCCCTTACAAAGCACTTAAGCAACTCCCACCTTGGAATTTGGTGATGAGGAAATTTTCTGACCAATTCCTTAAAACGGGTCAAAGCCTCATGTAGTAACTCCCCCGGTAATTGCCTAAACGAACGGATCTCATCTCTTGCATCGTAGGTCTTGCAATAGAATAATATTCGTCTAAAAACACTTGTTGCATTTCTGCCCATGTATGAATACTATTCGCCGGTAATGTGAGAAACCATTGCTTCGCCTTGTCTTTTAATGAAAATTGAAACAGCCTCAATTTCACTTCTTCTAGGGCAAAATCATGACCTCCAATTGTGCCGCAAATAGCCGAGAATTCCGCCAAATGGGTATAAGGCTCGTCATTGGTTCTACCATTGAAGTGGGGTAGAATGTTGATGTAGTTCGGCTTGCAATCAAACACCCTTCTTCCTCGAGGTGTAGGCACAATCGGTGAGTCATTGTCGGTGACCACCGGTCTGAATCGCCCATTAACACCCCTCGGAGGTTGTTGATTTCCTTGGCGTCTTGGGCCATTCACCTCTTGATTCATGGGCCCATAATTACCTCTTCTATCACCACCCCATGCCCACCTTGATTTCCGCTGTCTACAAATTGTGGAATCCGAGCACAGTTACCATTGTTGTAACCATAATCTCGGTTCTGTCTATCATTCCTTGGCTGACGGTCATTCCCATAACTATCATTCCTCCCATAGCCGCCATCGTTCCCTACGAAATTGGCATTTTGATAACCAAAATCGTCATACTCAAAACCCCACGCATTGTAGAAGTTTCCCATGTTGTTATCCCCCAATCGTCATCTCCGACTCTCTCATCATGATTTCCCCCGTCGTCTAGTATTCCGAGTGAATGCTCATGTGATCCGGTGATTGATAACCGGGAACACTGTATGGTGCATCATCAGGAATGTTGTTCCTCACTCTTCAAGGTCAATGAATTGAGCTTCGTTCGTGGGATTGCCACGACTATTGTTAACCCCACGGTTGGCGTTAACGTTTCGGTTGTTGATATTGGGTGGTATTGGGTTTTGCCGGTTTTGGTTTGAAGGTGGAGGTGTGCGTTGGCGATTGCTAGGGTTTCCGTTTCGGTTTTGGAATGGTGGTGTTGGTGGTCTAGAGTTGTGACCACCACCCGATTGATGGGTTTGGTTTTGAGGTGGGTAGTCATATTGTTGGTGTTGGGTGTTGGGTTGGTTGGAATTTTGAGGATCCATTGGAATGGGTCCAATGGATGGTGTAGATGGTGAATTGGCGCTTGGTGGGTTAGAAGCAAGTGTTGCCTCTAACCGCTTGGCTAGGTTTCTTCTCACGACCCGCTCGATCTCCAGTTCGAACACTAATGGTGATGTCCTCCCAGAATTCCGTGTATGCATGCACTACCTGTAACCTGCACAAGTAACACACCCGTATAACACAAAAGCAAAGACGATGTAAAGAAACAAGCACCTTAAACAGTTAATCACAAAATCAAATAATTCCAAACACAAAGCGCACGAACTCCCCGACAACGGCGCCAAAATTGATCAAGGTGTCGTGCCCCGGTCAAAGATAATATTTATATACCCAAATTACCCTTAACAATGCGTTAGTGGTAGCAATGGGTCGAACCATGGAGAGTTTGTGGTTTGTGTTCGGATGTGATTGATTTTCGGTAAAAGTGTCACTTTATGAAGCTTGCTATTATAATTGTTTAATTTGGTTTATTGGTTTGAAAGAATGTCCGAATTTGTTTCTACTTTACTAACTTTGGAAACTCAATTGATTGCAAGGAAACCTTAATTAACTTAATGAAACATAATAGTTTGAAAACAAGATTCACACCCGGTTCGGTAATGCAAATACCAGGGTTCCTACACGTTTTTAATTTCAACTCAATTGCAAACAATGATCAACGAATTTAGTGTTGCGTGGTTTAGGTGTCAAAAGCTATCAACATCATAGACAATGGACTACAATACACTTCATTACCAAGAACATGTAAACTCTAACCTACATAAGACATAATCGCACATAACATTTCGCAAAGTCAAATTTCATAACTCATTCGACAATTCACAAATACAATACCAATGCGAGACAATTATCATAGGTTTTCAAATCAATTCACAATTTGTCACAAATTGAAACTTAAAACAATGTCAAACCCTAGAACTTACAAAACCTACACCGGGGTGAAACCTTTGGATGTTAGCCGCTCATGGTGAATGGGACTTGATCAACGGAAGAAGGAGTCTTGAACATTGACATCTCGATCATGGTGATGATGACGGATGGTGATTAGGTTTTGGGGTTGATGGTGATGATGAATGGAATGATGGATGATTGGAGATGATGATGGAAATGGATTAGTGTTAGGAATAATGAGGATGATGATTTGGATGATTGATTATGGATTGGTGATGTTGTAGATCAAAAGATGTCTTGTTCTTGCCTCCCAAGAGGTGTTTTTAAGCTCTCCAACTCGTAACTCCTCACAAATGGGTCAACACCAACATAAAAACCCGTTCAAATTTGAATTTCAGCGACAGAATAATAGGAAGGGCGTCGCCGACGGCCCAATGGGGCGTCGCCGACAGCCCCTAGATCTTCATATTTCCTCTGACGCCTTAATCCACTGTCTACGAACAATTTTTTCCGACGGGACTATCTGAGGGGCGTCACTGTAACATCCGTCGAAAAACGGGTTTTCCAAACCCGCTTCGTTTATTAATCGAACATCCAGTTAAAATTTTCGTGGCATGTTTATGGCTCTAACTAATTTTAAACAATACATAATTAATAAACATTCTAGAATTTAAAAATTATAATTGATAAATGATAAAAATAAGTGAGTAAAAAATGAGAAGAGGCTGCCGGGTTTCGAACCCGGGTCAGCCGGTTCAACAAACAACCAACACACCACTCCGCCACACACTCAAGTTTGAAATAATACTGAAATAAATAATACTTAACATAAAACTCGAAACTCAAAATCGATAACCAGGGCGCCCAAATCCGCAGTCGCCGGAAACACCGAAAAATACGCGGATTTGCGACCGTTTCCTTTGACTCCGAAATCAAGTGAGTGTAATTGACGATTAATGTCAGTTATAACCGAAATCCAACCTTAATTTCATTCAAAAACTGACCAGATTCAATGGTTGACAAAAAAACCGAAATCTCGGGATTTAATATCCAACCCTATATAAATCGATGCTTCCTACCTCAAAAATCTCGCTCATTCCTTTCCAAAGTTCCACTCTAAATTCTCTGATCAAAACCTTTGTCGCCGGAATTCTCTGCAAGTTGCCGAAAGTTATCGTCGGAAAACCGAATCTATCTCAGTATTGCCTTACTCTATAAATAGGACTTCTAGAGCTTCGACAGAAGTCACCCACACTCACCTCAAACTTCCTGTAGATCCTCTGTCGCGAGTTACACTTCGCCGGAATTTCTTTCAGTCACCGGAACTTCATCGGAGATCACAACTGTTCGGTACAACATCCTTAATTCCTTTTCTGTTTAAATTATTATCGTTATCAGTAATAATCAATCAACTAATTCAATAAGAATGATTGATTAAATAGTCGGGTTGATTCCCGGGTTTCATAAAAACGAAGAAGATGAACAGCGAGTAGTTTATAAGTATAATTAAAAGTGGGATTTGTATCGGGTTAGACACACAGTCCAGTGGTGGACTGGGTGCATTTGAAACGCAAAGATACCAAGTTCGAGTCCCATACATAATGCTGAATCCTTTATATTAACTGAGCATTTTTATAACGTAAAACAAAACATATAATACCAAAATATAATTAAAATCAGTATTTTAACCAGGTTAGACACACATTCCAGCAGTGGACTGTGTGCAAAGTTAAACAACAGGTCCCGAGTTCGAATCCTGCTTCTGTAACCGGTTCTGGCAATTATCAAAGCTTTTTAAATAGAGATAGAAATGAATTAATCGAATTAATATATAAATATAATTAAAATCAGATTTATTTCGGGTTAGACACGTAGCTCAGTTGGTAGAGCTGCGTGCACGCGTACGAGAGGTCCCGGGTTCGAACCTCACTCAGCGCACAACATTTCCACAGTCCGACCGGTCAACGGTCCGGTCAACGGTCAACGGCCGGTCAACGGTCAAAAAGTCAAAAATTTTATTTTCTTTTTATTTATTTATTTTATTTAAAAATCAATTAAAAACACTTAAAAATAATATTTTTGAAGTTAGAAAATTTCTTTAAACTCACAAAAATAAATCTAACAATCCCATTAAGAACACTAATTAAAAATATTAATCCCAAATAAAAGTTTATTTATTTATCGAATTATTATGTTATTATTTAGGTTAGTTTCTATCGTGGTTAAATCCAAATTCGTGCGCATTCATCATCAATCCAAGGAACGCACCCACTGTGAGTGAATTCTTACAAATTCACCTTTTTATTCATGTTTTGGGGTGTATCATGTTTCGCTTAAATTAATTCGCTTATTCAAACTCGTGCTATTACCATTATATGATCTAAACTTATAATGTAAATATTGTTTATTGTAATGTGTGTTTACATATTGTCAAGTCACGTGCAAATCATTCATTGGGCCCATCAGTTCCTCGTGGGAGACGAGTTGAACATCGCGTGCCTCAAAATCATTCATTAGGCCCATCAGTTCCGCGTGGGAGACGAGTTGAACCTCGCGTGCCTCAAAATCAATCATTTGATGTATGTGTGTGCAATAATTAATATTATGTGTTTTGTGATTAAATTTACATCTACGTTTACTCATATGTGGTTATGCACTTTATTTTATAATCGATACAATAAACACGTTTAAATGTTTTCATAGGATTCACTCGCCAACTTTTTGTTGACCCAAAAACCTTATTTTTACACATGATACAGGTGGACAGGTTAAAGCAAGGGACACGTAAGAAATTGCCTTAGAAGAAAAATAATGAAGTCTTGAAAGATGTATAGAACATGTTGTACTTGTATTATTGATTGTAATGATTCTCCTTTAAAAAGAAATAATAAATATGAAACTTTATAATAAATGTCATGAGCTTTGATGAAAACCAATCATGCCCCGACTACCATTTCTGCTGCGGGTCGGGGTGTGACAGTCACCGACGGTCCATATGGGCGTCGGCGACGGCCTCCCTAAATAATGTTTTTCTGTTTTCCCATTTTTCGCTCCCGGTTGACCCGTTTTCCGCCTCGATGCTCCGAAACGCTCCCGAATAGCTCCTTAAACTCCGAAAACCTCCAAAATGCAAATCTAATCAAAAGTAGGCTCTTCGAAACTAAAAGTTACATAAAACGTTTAACTAAAACTCAATAAAGCGTCGGTACGTATCAGTGACCTACAAGATTTTCTGGGAATGGCGGGGCCTGGTGAAGCAAAAAAAAGATCTTGAGGCTGCTCAAGAGACCCTTGGTAAAGAGCGAGCCCAAGTGGTTGCGCGTGAAGCTGCGGTGTTGGCAAGGGTGACTGCCTTTGCCGATAATCAGCGAATTTAAGGGTGGTCTGCATAGGGGTGGAAGAATCGGGCCGAAGCCTCGGATGCCAAACTTGCTCGTTCAGAGAGAGGGTCTTTTCGGGCCCAAAGCTACGCTTCTTCCGAACGATAGCTGAATTGAAGGGAATGTGTGCAGTGCATGCTCAGCTATTTCCCTTGGCACCCCCGTCATATTGGCCGGTGACCATGCAAAAATATCAGAATTTAGGAACAACAACTGTTTTAACCACGCCTTGACTGTGGGGGTCATGGCGGGTCCCAAATGCTGGGTTTGTTCCGGGTACTTGTTGTTAAGCACCCACTTTTCTGGCTCACCGTTGGAAGATGGCTTGGGTTGCTTTATTAGTGGTTCCTCGTCCACAAACATGATTTCCTTCCTTGAACACATGATGGCCACTCCGGTTTCTGTGGGAAAACCGCAAGCGGCGTGAGGGATGGAAGTAATCATGCTGAAATCCCATCGGGCGCGCGGTTCTAATAGTACGTCATGGCGCGAGGTTGCGGGCATGACCATGGAATTGACCTGGACGATGCGAGTGTGGCGCCCATCAGAGAGAGTCACCGGAAAAGAAATCTGTCCCGAATAGAAAATAGCCTCATTGCAGAAACCAAGATCTATGAAATGCGTGCTTTGTCCTCTGGGTCGAGTTGCTGGAACCATTGTTCATAGATAATGTCCATAGAGCTCCAAGGATCTATGAACATGTAGTCGGTGCGGTTGTGACCGAAGATGCCAGTTATCACTATTGGTCGGTCTTCTTGTGGACCCCCCCAGGGACCACGGGGAAGATGACCTGTTGTTCACGCCAGTGAGGCGTGTGACTCTGCTGGTGGCTGCGCTTGCGCGAAGGTCCTCCCTGGATCATAAGAACAACCTTCATTTTTTTACTCGGGCCCTCGCCGCCTCGAGTGATTTGGCGCACCTCCTTGCGCACGTTTTGTAATAAGTGGGTGAGCTTCCCACTTTTGAGCGCCTTTTCAATCTCCATGCGCAAGGAGATGCAATTATCGGTTGTGTGCCCCGTGTCTTTATGATAATCGTAGAAGAGGTTGAGGTCTTGACCCTTCTTGTTGCGCATCGGCGGTGGTTGTTTGAACTGATGATCCTCTGTGCTGAGGACCTTCGCCGGTGTCTTCGTCAGTGGGTCCACTGACATTTGCGATTGTCTTGCTTTATTGCTCGCTGGGTGGCGAGCTTATTAGTGGTCATGCGAGCGTCGACCAGTGTGTGGGGAGGGCTCTGGCTGTGGTCCCTCCACCCTTTATTATTTTTCCCAAAACTCCTGCTCAAGTCTTGGGGACAGTGGTGAGGTAGAGGAGGCCTACTGTTGTTGAGGTTATGCTCCGTTTGCGCGTAGACCTTTGCCGCTGCCATAAGTTTCTCCCAGCTCTTGGGGAGACCTGTAGTCCCTAACAAGACTTTGATCATCTCGTCACAGCGTACGACGTACTTGAACTGTGCAGGAATCAGGTCTTCATGCACATCCCCTATCTCCAGCACCTCTTTGTTGTAGCGGGTGATGAAATCTTCGAGACTTTCATCTCCGCCGCCAGATATTCATTACATCAGAGGATCTGACATAACGCCTTTGCTGACTGAAATGCCCCAGGAACTTGTCCTTCAATTCGTTCCAAGATGCGAGTTTGCCCATGGGCAAGTTATCGAACCACAGGCGTGCAACACCTGTGAGGGTTTGGACGAACAGGTGACACCACATCGGTAGTGTCCATCCTCCAATCAGTTGCGCTAGTAAAGAGACGCAGGTGGTCATCTGGGTCAGTCAACCCGTTGTATTTCCCAACATTGGAGGGCACTTTTTCACGCTCCAGCGGTGTGAGAGCTATCTCCTTGATGAACTTGGAGTGCTCGGCTGCGTCTGCCGGTTGGTAAATCAAGTTGTAATCATGTCGGCCTCCGGGTTGTAACCGCCGCGTGGAGTGGATCTGTATGCCGCATGATTCTTGGGTATCGGTGAAAAACGCTGGAGCTATCACCTTCACCGTAGGTTCTGTCTTCCTCACGCTGGGTGTACCGCTCCCCTTGGGGACACGAGACCAACCGTGAGTGAACAGATGCTCGCCGAAGAGAACGAGACTCCGGTTTAGGCGGAGGTTGTGTGTAATCCGTCTCTTGGGGATTGCGACTATACGGTATGCTCGCCCCCGCTGTGTGAGTCGTAACTCAAAATCCTGGGCGAAGCGTGTACGTGGCCCAGTGGGCTGCATTGGGGTAACAGGGGTGTTTGTCTGCGCACAGAGTTGCGCATAGATGGCGTTCAGGGTCGTCTGAGACTTTATGAACCATGACATCGGGGTCTCGCCCGGGGGTAAGGCCGATGTGATCGGTACAAAGGGAGGCTCTAACTGAGCTCCGGGAGTGACCGGGATATTTATACGGCTAGAGCCGTGTTGAGCTCCGGTATCCTCGGAAGAGTCTTCCCTCACTTGCCCGTCGATATGAGAGGCATGAACTGGGTTCTTGCCATCGCCTCGAGGGCCTCGTGGGGTGCTTGATGGGAAATCAGCCATAAGGAGAGAGGCTTGAAAAGGTGAAAATAGGAGAAAAAAATTGGAAAGAGTGAGAAAACCACGGATGGCGAAAATGAAGAAGCACCGGTTGAACCTAGTGATATCCGGAGATATATAAGTTACAACCAGGGTGTATCTGCATAAAAGGTTATCCTCTCACTTCACTTTGTGGTTGTAAGCTCACTCAAGCTGATCTGCAAAACTAGCAGCGCCGTTAGTCTCGCCACGGGGAAAATGGTGGTTTTCTCCGTGACCACACTCCGCGTAAGAATAAGTATCTGGAGATGGTAAGCAAGTAATTGCAAGTATATGCGTAAGCTTGTGTGTGTTGTAAAGGCATGTCTTTTACCTAGAGATTCTATACTTACTTATAGCCGAAAAATGTATGTTCAGGAGAAGTGCTAGTGGGCCTTGGGCCCGACCCATACAGCCAGAGACATCCTTTTTGTCCCTCTGCGTCAGACATTAAATGCCCCTGCAGCAGAATTAATGTCCCCTATCAGGAGGTGTGCTTTGTCGGATGTTGAGTGGTGCCACGTGTAAAGGCAGCCGTTTCTGGTGTCAGGCCTATTGCCAGCCGAAAGTGGAGAAGGTGGAACAGTCACTGGCAGATATGTGGTTGGTGTATGGTCTGACGTCTGCCTCACTGGTCATGGGCACTGTCACACACAACCTGCCGAGTAACCTTTGGTCACAGTTCTACCACTTCGTACCCTAGGGTATGGTCAACACCTCTTAGTGCTTACCCCTTTTGCGAGGCTGTCAAGGTTTTTCCCGCTAGCGCAGGGTGTCAGGGGTATATCCTTATGTCCCAAGACTATGAGGTGCTTCTCATGTGTGTCTTGTCCTTGCAAGGTTTGGGATTCGCAACTCAGAGGAATATTGTTGTGCACAGGGTCTAGTAGCCTGCGCGCGTAAGTCCAACTTGCCATTGCGCCGAGTACACAAGGCTGGTTGTGTGACTTGTATAGTTTAGTCTAACTTGCCGTGCGCTGGGTGCGCAAGGCTCGTTGTGTGACTTGATTTTACTTGTGGTCCAAATTCACCTTTGTTGTTGGTCTAATTCACCGTTGTGCTGAGCGCGCAAGGTTCATTGTATGACCTATTGATTCTAAGGAAAGCACACCTTGCATGTTGCATGCAAGGTTATCCTTGTGAAATGTAGTCATGGGTATGGTCATTTGGACCATACCTCCTCAAAATGGGTTATTGAGGTTTGATCACTTATGCCACTTTAGTTCAAAACTGAAACCTTTTGAATCTGGGTCCCTATGGTTTCAATTTTGTTGCTATTTTCATCCAAAATCCAAACTGGGTCTGATTTTTCAGGTAACCACATGTCTTTTTGTCGGTTTCTACCATTTTAATGAAGGACAAAATGGTCTTTTAACTTATTTTATAACACATTAAAAAAAATAAGATTGATCTTATAAATAGAAACGTATAACACAATCAACGAACATCCATCTTCTGATTTCCCCCCAAAGTCTTGCGATTGAACCATAACACAAACCATGGACCATTACGATGATTTGAACAGGTATGTTCGAAAATAAGGCTCCAGTTTACTGAAGTAAGATATGGTACGTATTTCTGATTGTTAACTTCAAATTTTGTTTTTATTTTTTCAAAAATCGTTAAGACAATGCAACTTAAAGTGTTGAATAAACTATTTTTTTATTTATTTAATACGTTATAATAATATGTCAAAAAACCATTTTGTCCTTCATTAAAAGGGAGGAAACGACAAAAAGACACGTGGTTAATTGAAAAATCAAACCCTGTTTGAATTTTGGATGAAAATGACACCAAAATTAAAACCATAGAAATACAGATTCAAAAGGTTTCAGTTTTGGATTAAAGTGACAAAACTGACCGAGATCATTTAGCATTTTACTCTAATTTTAACAATCACTCCGTAATCCGTTTTACTGTAAACAGATGTATCTTTTTAAAGACTTTCATTACTCTATTGTCAATTCGCGTTTGTAGTTCAACGGTTAGGATAATTGCCTTCCAAGCAATAGACCCGGGTTCGACTCCCGGCAAACGCAACTCTAAAAGCATTGTCTTTTGAGAAACTTCGATAAATTCTGGAAATAATCTGTTTTTTTTCTGGTAACCGCTCGAACCTCAAAGGACAGAAGTTTTGCGAGTGTTATTATCAAAGACCAAAAGACTCTTAATTTTTCAGTCAAGCGTTTTCACGCCCTGTATCACCTCCGGTAAGTTCAACAACTTTATATAATTTCAAAACTTTTGGTAAAGAAAATTAAATTATTTCAGAACTTTAGTTGGTCTCATGAGTTTCCGAATCAATAAACTACCCAAAAATTATCTTCATGCTGGTTGTTTTATGTTATGGGTCGAATTGTTTTAACTGCACACCAACTGTTTGATGAAAATTCTCGCTCACTTGTTTCACATTGAGTTTTGGGATTATGATATATTAGTTACCCACAATCTTATCTTGATGATTTAATGATTTATTTGGGTGATTTATGTTATGGGTGTGACTGGGTTTACTGCCCACCACCTGTTTGATGAAAATCCTCACTCACTTATTTCAGTGAATTTTGGTATTATAATAAATTAATTAGAATGTTATCTTGATGATTTATTTGGTTGTTTTATGTTATGGGTATAATTGGGTTTACTGCCCACCAACTGTTTGATGAAAATCGTCACTCACTTGCTTCACCGACAGAGTGAACCGATTTTGTCACTATGCTTATAAGTTATAACCATGAAACCACAAACAGTGAAGCATTTGTGTAGCTTAATTTAGATAAATTATGCAAATAGATCAAATCTGTTGAACTGTATGATGTATATTTGTTCGATATGTTCATATTTGACTTACAATAAGGGTACAATTCTTCCAGAAAGTAAACTTTTGTTTCAGTTTTTCTGCAGGATTTGAAGTTGTTTCAGTTAAACGGTTCACATATCTTAACATGGAATTGTCTCTCGCCCATCCTGTTGCTTTTGCACGGAACAAATCTTTAACTTGTCCCAAATCAGATTTCGTTCCATCGGTTTCTTTCTGGAACAATAAATCCTGCAAAAGGGATTACACCAAATTACTGAAATCAAAAAACGCCTCTCTTATCATCACCGCAGCTATCAAACACGTTCGCGATCCATCACTAGACAAACACGTGGTAAAGCAGAACAAAATCCGTTTCGTCCAAAAGTTGAAAACTTTACTCCTATCCAAACCAAAACACTACATGCCGCTTCATATACTCGGAAAATGCCGGTTGTATCTATCACTATCAAAACCTCGTTCACTCATATCTATGATCCGTCGTTACCCAACCATTTTCGAACTTTTCACCATTCCTTTACCGCCCACACCGTTCAACGCTACAAAAACGCTTCCTCAACTTTGTGTGAGACTCACTCCAGCCGCAGCGTCTCTCGCTAGCGAAGAGTCAAAGCTCAAAACTGCCATGTCGGACTCTCTAGCCAACAAGCTTCAAAAACTTCTGATGTTATCTTCGCATCACCGGCTCCTTTTGTCAAAGTTGGTCCACATCGGGCCCGATCTTGGCCTCCCTGCTAACTTCCGGTCCCGCCTTTGTAACACGTACCCAGATAAGTTTAAAACTGTTGACACGTCTTACGGGCGTGCGCTTGAGCTCGTGTCATGTGACATCATTCTGGCTCAACCGTTACCAGTTCCGGAAGTCGAATCGCTTGGATTGATAGTTGACCGGCCGTTGAAGTTTAACGTTTGAGACTTCGTCGGGGGTTAAACGTGAGAAGACATCATGAAGAGTTTTTGATTAAGTTTCGAGAGATAACGAATGTGTGTCCGTATTGTACAAAAGTTGGTGAGTTTCCGAAAGAATCTATACAAGCGGAAAAACGGGCGTGTGAAGTGGTGAGGGAGGTGTTAGGTATGATGGTTGAAAAACGAACGTTAATCGACCACTTGACTCATTTTCGAAAAGAATTCGGTTTGTCGAATAAGTTGAGAGCTATGTTGTTGCGGCACCCGGAGTTATTTTACGTAAGTTTGAAGGGTCAGAGGGATTCTGTGTTTCTCGTCGAAGCATATGATGATAACGGTAAACTTTTGAAGAAAGATGAATCTTCTATAATAAAAGATCAGTTATTTGATTTGGTTAAGGAAGGTAAACGAATGAGGCGGGAGAGACGGGTTAGCTTTAAGAACGGTTTTAATTATGGAGATCCTGTAATTAATCAAGATTATGATAGTCTTGATGAGATTGATGATGATCTTATGGAGGGTTTGGATGACTTGTTTGAATCTGACGATGGTGATTCGGATATGAGTGACGAAGAAGAAGCTGCGAGTATTGAGTCATTGCATCTCGTTGAGGACGGAGAGTTTTGGTCTACGAATAATGAATGTTTAGAACCTTGGTGAGATAGCTGCTGGTATTGTAAGTATGTGGTTATGTATGATAGGTTGAGAACTGATTATACTGAAATGGTTGATATTACAAATAGTTTGTTGCTTATATGACCGTATTTGGTATAAATGTTAGTAGGAGAGAGAAAAAGATACGGTTATGGAGTTACATAATTGCCTTATGCATCACTAGTAAAAGCAATTTGTAGCTCTTTATGCAGTTCACGCAGTTCTCTACTTAAAATTGGTTATGTATTGATCAATCCTTTGTGAGTTTGTGTTAGTGTATGCTACATTCTTGAATAACTACAATGTCAAGCATCCTTGGGAGTTTGTGGGGCCCAAACACAAATTAAGACTGAAGTTGTGCACCCATTGAAAGAGTCGAAGTATATGCCAAGTCTTGAATCTCAAGTTTTCAGGAGACTGAAAATGGCTGGCAACAAGTGACACTAAGTGTGGCAGGGTGGGCTAGTATGTTACTTTTGTTGTCTCCTTTATGATCAATTATGATACCAAATTTAAATTAGAGGTGACACAATTGGTTGGGTGGGTAGTGCCGGATCTAAAAATCCGCATAGGGGTATGTTTAAGAAAACGGGTAATGAAATCTAAAAACCGTCAAAATTTTCCAAAATTTACACTACTGTCGGAGAACCACCGGAGTGTGAAGGGGCAATGGAGGTTCCCCTTGTAACACTATAGGTCGGCCCCTATGGGTGGGTGACGTGTCAAAACGGGTTTAGGTTTAAAAGGTGGATTATTTTGTATGGCTCGAAACAAGAAAGGTCGGCCACGGTTGTACTGAAACACTTATTGCTGACAATTTTTTTTAATACTTTTTAGAAATAATTGGTATGTTAAAAGGAAATGTTTGGGATTGCTTATTAAGACTGCTTACTTCATTCACGAATAGCCGGATAAGTGGTTTGGATAAGCGTGGGGTTGGATCCAATTGGCAAAGCCATTGGAGTTAAGGTGTTGCTTCCTTTGAGGTCAAGGGTTCAAGCCCCGTCGAAGACGGATTTGGTGTAATTTTAGGCGTAAAAAAATAGTTTGGATAAGCTATCCAAAACACCATCAAAACCGCTTGCATCGAAACTTGGTTAGCATATAAGCACTTTGGGAAACCTTTAACCCAAACACCGTTAATTCATTCGTTGTCCTACTTTGGGTTTCCACACTCTCACCACTCCCAACTAAAATGCTTCTTTACACTCATTTTTGTTGACCACTCGTGGCCAATGTAGACTTGAGAATCGATTTGTCTACAGCTCCGATATCTTTGTCACCATAAAACATTGGTGTTTGAAGCTATAGCCAGTCCAACGTGTTTGGAGGTCTTAAGCGAACTACAAAGTCAGGGCCCTTGTTAGACTTGAACCTAAAAAAATATCAATCGGCAACAGCAAATCGCAAAATCAAGTCGTAAAATCGCGAAATTTCAAATCACAAAATTGTTTTTTAATGGTTACTGATCAAACGCAAGATTCAAGAAAAAAGAGATTTGGGCCATATTCCTTCAAGTTTTGGGTGTAGACATTTTATTTGCTTGGTCATTATCTCTTTACCTATATGTTTATCATTTGGGCCAAATACATATACACATATAATATATGAAAAAGATAAAATTTGGAGGCCCTAGGCCTTTGCCTAGAATGCTAAACTAATTGGTCTGGCCCCGGCTATATGGTTTGGTTTTATCGTTTGCTCAAGATCTTAAACTCATAATCAATATGCTCGACATATATCAATCTTAAGGTGGTGCATTTCAGAATGATTGGTTATAAATGAACAGAGTTCAAGCTCAATTTAACAACTTTTTACTTGATAATGAGATTTCAAGCCAAGTTGGTTCATATAGTTTGGAGCTGAGCCTAAATAACTCTAGAGCATAAATACAAATAAATTAGGTACAAAAACTAAGCTTGATAGCTTTTGTTGGAGTTTTAGCTTCAAAAAGAAGAAACTAAATTATTTAAAAATTATACATCCTATTATTCTTACCAGTTTCCCATAATATATCTGAATGCTAATAACCCATTACTATTATTCAGTTTTGGAGTTTAACAAAAGTACTAGAATTGAGTGGGAATTGGGTACAATGACAAAGCCTATGATGTTTAAGTAGAGCTCATGTTGAAGATCAAGGTTTTGAGTATTAAGAGAAACATAGGTTAAGAAAAAAAAAAAACAGAACTACGAGAAAAGTACAAATTGAATATTAATAATAATATTTTATTTAATTTGTATTCAAATTTGAAACTTTATTGAAATGTTATTTAAAAGAAAGTCGAATTGAACTTTTTCTATTCACTCAAACTTGTATTAATTGAACAAGGTGACTTAAATGTTAAATAATCATACATTATTTTCTAACGAATTAGTAACAAATGACCTCCTTTTCTTAATTATAAGTTAGTAGATAGCGACTCTTTTATCTTAAATTTCGTAAAACTAAAAATATCATACTTGTGGCTTAAATTTCGTAAAAGTAAAGTTATCATAAGAGAGTGATGTGTTTTGTCTTGTAGCAATTGATGACGTTATTTGTTAGAATTTCTTGACCACGAGGACGGAGTTCACTCGGAAAGACCATTAGGAAACAAGGCCACCTCACACTAGATCACTCCACGTTGGACATAAGCTCGGGAATAAGGTTGGAGAATCAAGAAGTACTCCTCAACTAAGCCAATCGCGTGTAAGAGAGCGGGAAGTCAAGCAGTGAAAAGGGGCGTGAGAGCTGCGGGAACACCTCCCCGTCAATGTGAAAGCTGCAACTTTTTTTTCACTAAGAGTTTCCTCTGTACCCACTCCGACCACCCTTATAGTTAATCACTATCAAGGTGCGTCCGCTATCTCACTAAACGACTTCCACTAAAACAAGATAAAATTCAATATCTTACATTGGCCTAAAATTAAAAAAAAATTCCCATTACTAAGATCAAGTTATACGGTGAACCTATGTTTTTTTTGCATATTATTATTTTGTAAAGTTTAGCCAATTTCCCAAAATACCCTTTCCCACACTAGTTCATAAAACCAGAATCTTTTATCTAGTTGGTAGCTCAGTGTTATCCATCGGAGCTCTATCAACTCAGTACGGCAAGCCTTCGCTTCCCTTCTTCTTGCATTTTCATCGTTACTTATCTCTCACCAATTCACCTTTTTTTTTTAAATCAAATTCACATTATATAACTCATAATTTTTATTATGAGCCTTCAATATTTACTAAAAATGCTGTATCAGTTATCATTGTTTGTTTTACTGAATTTTGGTGCAAATTCTGTATATTGAGTTTATGTTTTTCATTTTTGCTTGGATTATTTAAAATATTAACGTTGAAATGTGGATTAGGTGTGTTTCGACACAACAGACTTGATTTTATAATGTTCTGTTTGAATTTTGTAGTATGGTTAGTTTGTGTGGTTCAGTTAGGTTTGGAGTTGTTTTTGTTGTTTGCAGCAATGGAATTTAGGGCTGTCCAGCTTTATCCGAATCCTGACCCGAATTCAAAGCCACCCGAACCCAAATTACCGAATACCCGAAAAACCCGAACCCGACCAACCCGAATCTTCTATGGGTCAGTTATTTGGTCACTTTTTCTTAGCCAAAAACCTGAACAACCTGACCCAAAAAACCCGAAACATGAAACCTGAACGTTTGTCATCTTTTTTTTTTTAATAGATGTGTTTTGGCTTGGAGTCCCTGGTGTTTGGAACATGAAGTTTTGGGATTTTTGAACATTATAATATGATATTATCAAATGATGTTTGAATTTTGTTGATCATTTGTAAAAAAAACATATATTTTCCTTATACATCCTCACTCGAAAACCGACCAACCCGAACTTTAAACGGGTCGGTTATTTGGTCACTTTTTTCCAGCAAAAAACACGAACAATCCAACCCGATACCTGAAAAAAAAAACCGAAAAGGGAATTGGGGTATGAGAGTTAGGCAAACCATCTATGGCCGTTTGTCACAATGCCCAATCCATTACACCGTTTTTTTTATATATTTTACCACCCATAACTTGAGACAGACTATACGTTATGCCTGTTTTAAGTTGGGCCCTTTCTCGCCCACTTGCCTTTATCCGGTTGCTCCAAATATGAATGCCACTTCTTGGATCAACCTTTTTTGGATCAGCTAACTCAACACACCCCTAATCCTACGCCTAAATCTACACCTTTGTTCTTTATGGGGCTTGAACCCTCAACCTTATGGGGAGGGAAACCTTTTCCATACACCTTGGTAAGGTATGGCTAGGCTACAAGCCCTTTGGTTCTTCGATCAACTCCATATCATTTTTCACATAAATGAATGTGGTTTTGATTTATATTACATTATGTAGCAATAGCAAGTAGATAAATGTTTGTTACAACTGCTTTTGACGGTTTAGGCTTTGTTTAATTGAGTCTTGACATATTCTGAGGGGAAAGTTAAATGATCAAGTTGAACATTCGAACACTGCAGTTTCCATGGCGTCTCAGTTGATCCATGAATGGAGTGGGATTCAACAATTCCCTCCTGCTACCCAAGACAAGCTACTTGAACTATTGGGAAGACTAAAGGAAAAGGTCTAACTCTTTCTTCCTTTTATACTCTTTATCATTCGCCGTTACACAATTTAAATGCAGAGTAGAGCTCTAAAAATTCAACAAACTTGAAGAACTTGTTTACAATTTTGATAAATACTCATTAGTTCTTGCTCATATAATATTGCAGAAAAGGGACAAACTGACAATCCTCGTAATGGGAAAAGGAGGAGTTGGAAAATCTTCGACCGTGAACTCTATCATCGGTGAGAGAGCGGTTACCGTCAGCGCCTTCCAGGTAGTTACTACCTGTACAAAAACCTGTTGAAGATACTTATTTATATATTGAATTACTTATATGGTAATATATTCACTGAAATGATCTTGTAGTCAGAAGCACCAAGACCCGTATTGGTTTCACGGGAGCGTTCAGGGTTCACGTTAAACATAATTGACACGCCAGGCATTGTTGAGGGAGGATATGTCAATGACCAAGCCATTGAAATCATCAAAAGGTCATCTTTGTCTCCCCTATTTTCAAGTAACGGGTCAAAACAGTTTCGAATCAATGTGTAACTTTTTATATACGTTTGAAACGGATCTGGACGGAATGACCCAAGACATTTTCTCTAAGATATATAACCTTTTTTATTCTAGAAGAGTGAGTGAGTCTAATATACCTGCAAAAATTATATTATTTCAAGAGTAAAATGCTATTTCGTCCGAGGTTTGGCTATTTTTGAGACTTTCATCCAAAGGTTTTGTTTTACAGCATCTGGATTCAAAAGGTTTCAAAACTTGCCATTTTCATCTAATACGTTAACTCCATCCATTTTTTAATGTTAAGTCAGGGGTATTTTCTTCTTTTTAAACATTTTTTTTGTGAAGATTAAAGGCTTTGGGAGGGGAGAAAGTCAACAGAGGTGGATCTTTACTTTTTATAATGTTTTTTTTTATTTTAATAAAAAATGTCTAAAAGACGGAAACGCCCCTCATTTAATGGAGAAAAAATGTTTGGAGTTAATGAGTCGGATGAAAATGGCAAGATTTCAAACCTTTTGGATCCAAATGCGGAAAAACAAACCTTTGGACGAAAGTTGCAAAAGTGGCCATACCTCAGGGACGAAAATGGCATTTTACTCTTATTTCAATAATAATGATAGTACTAATTAAGTTTCCTGTATGGCTGCTTGAGCAGGTTTCTTCTGAACAAGAAGATAGATGTTTTGCTTTATGTGGACCGTCTTGACGCGTATAGGGTTGATACATTAGACAAGCAGGTTGTGAAAGCCATAAGTAATATTTTTGGTCAAGAAATATGGCATAGAGCAATTTTAGTGCTCACACATGCTCAAGTATCACCTCCGGATAGTCTAACGTACAATGAGTTTTTGTCTAAAAGATCCGAGGCTCTTCTCAACGTTGTACATCTTGGTGCTAGGTTGAAAAAACAAGATATCGAGGTGCATCATCTCTTCAAAATTACTCTCTCTCTCTCTCACACACACACATGTATGCGCACGTGCGCAAAAAAAATATTTACTAAATTTATTGTGTGCTTGTAGAGCATTTCTATTCCGGTTGGCTTGGTTGAGAACAGTACCAGGTGTAATAAAAACGGGAAAGATGAAAAGGTTGGTTGTTTGCTTCATATATATTTGACTTCCATTAGAGTTGGAATTTCAACCCGTTTACTTCTTAATGGGTCAAATAGGTGGGGTCCTGTAAAATCTGTTTGGGTTGAAAGTTGCTCATAGCATAGTTTAATACATAAAACCTCCTAAATCATTTTATTCAAAAAGTTGGTTTATAATTGAAAGTGTAAAATGCCATTTTCGTCCCTGAGGTAGGGCCAGTTTTGCGACTTTCGTCCAAAGGTTTGTTTTTCCACATCTGGATCCAAAAGGTTTGAAATCTTACTATTTTCATCCGGCTCGTTAACTCCATCCATTTTTCTACGTTAAGTAAGGGGTATTTCCGTCTTTTTTGTTAATTTGAAGGGCAATTAAGTCGTTTTCACACATATCCAGCGAGTTACATATTTGACATCCGAATTTTGTAGGAAAATATGAAAATTTTGAACAAAAAGTGTTTCGGGTCAACCGACCCGAACTATTTTGAGCGTTAGTCAACCCCCCATTTTGCGACCTCTAAATTCATTCTTGATTCATTATGGGTTTGCATATGTCATAGTTTTTTGGGGCTTGTTGGTTTTGTTTTGTGCTTGCAGATTCTTCCAAATGGTACCGCTTGGATTCCGAACATTATTGAAACAATCACAAAAGTTGCACTGACCGAAAGCGAAAGCATATTCGTTGACCAGAAGTTGATTGATGGACCGAACCCGAATGATAGAGGGAAAATATTCATTCCTCTAATCCTTGCATTTCAAGTAAGTTTTTGAATCTGATATGGCGATATGTTTTCTTGGATCCTACCCGTTTATGCCATTAAAATTTGTGTTCTTTTTAAGTACAGGCTAAAATGGGCTAGGTTGGGTTGACCCGCAAACACTTCTTTACCGTTATAATTTTTTATATAAGTAATTACTACGTTATTTATGATTAAATAATTAGCTAAATCTTGAAATAAATACAATTTAGGAGGCTACTTTCAACCCGTTTTGTTTTGATTTGATTTGACCCATCTGCAATAAACACAACCCAAATCAACCCATTCACAAATATATGGTTTGAAATTGGCACTCGGTTCTAATATCCTGAAGTGTGTATCTTGACAGTACTTCTTTGTCTTGAAACCAATTCAAAGATGGATCAAGAATGATATTGACAAAGAGGTAAAGCCTCAATGGGCATGAGTCGCGTGATCGATGTGAAATGACGGTGATACCCTCGAGCACATTAGCAGCACGTATCGAGCAATATGATGCATGACAATTTTTTGGTTCATAATTTGAGAAAGCAAGCTTTGTTTGATTGAACACTTTACCCTTTGTTGAACTTAAGTTGATGTTGTTTGTATTCCTTGATTTATAAGTTGAGCTATAATATTTTTATTTCACATATGTATTAATCAGAATGTGCGATAGAAAAAACTATTAACATGAGTTGAAATGATATTTTGAGTAAAACATACGAATAATATAAAAAATAGAATAAATTTTTTATATCCCTCTAAACTTGTAAAATATTATAATATATAAAATGAATAATGAATTTTAGTAATCCTAACTATTAGCCGTTGGCAGTGGCGGATCCAGAATTTTTTTCCTAGGGGTGCGGGAATTTTTAAAAGATTTTAGACCCGTAGCTATATAAAAAAAAATTTCGGTTCATAGCAGGTCGGATCAGTCGGTTCATGTAAAACAAGTAAACATAAACAAACAAAGTTTGATAGCTGGTCAGGTCGGTTCAATTTCAATTTTCAAACAACCAAACCCTAGTTCCTAACTTCCTATCATATTAGCAAACAAAGTTTCAAATAAAACAAGTAAACATCATAAAAAACCATCATAAGTAAGTAACGTAACAACAAAAATGTATCAAAGTTCAAAAAAAACATACCTTGGTCTTTAATTAGAAGAATTCGGCGAAAAAAATGATTCAACCCCTTTCCTCTTGAGAAATCGCGCTACAACTTCCCTATTCAGGGTTCCTTCCTAATCCTATCACATACAAAATAAACAAGGATCTTCAAGTGTTCAACCATAGCCCATATTCCCTAATTTTCAATTTAAAATTTGAATTTCAAGCCCTAATAATTGTTGTTTACCAACCAACAATCATATAATCAACAAAACCACCCTAGTAAAGACTAGAACAACTCAAAAATACATCAAAACACATAAAATTTAAACTTTTTAACAAATATATGTATATATATATATAGGTAGAGGTTCATGTAAGAAAATATAAAAGTGTGAGAAGGATAAGAACGATTTTGGAGGTGACACGTGTCCCTTTTTTATTTTGATAGTTTAAGGGTATAAGTGTAATTTAATTAATAAAATCTAATTATGGAATAAATATATGTAACCGATTTTTGGCGGTTATTGTAGGGATTTTCGAATTTGAAGGCATACATCTTAGAAAGAAATAACACCCTAACTCATAAAAACACCGCAACATGTATATTGAAGGCCTACATCTTATAAAGAACAGAATATAACAGAAACAACACCCAAACTCATAAAAACACTACAACATGTATATTGAAGGCACAAATCTTATAAAGAATACCCTAACATTGAATATAACAGAAATAACACCCTAATAAATCAAGGACCTTTGTCCTCACATTAAATATAACAGGAGTAACACCCTAACTCATAAAAACACCACAACATGTATATTGAACGCATACAATCTTACGAAGAACAGAAATAACACCCTACAATTAAAACACCATTGCATGAACATAGAAAAACACCATGGACTGAAACATCCAAGCGAGACGTAATTTTTTTCTTTACATAAGTATATCAATATGGTACTTATATTAAAGATAAAAAAACACTCGTTATTATGGTATAATTTAAAAAAAAGAGTTACGTTATAAAAAGTTATTGACGTTTAAAAAGAGGGGAAACTTGCATGTGCATTAATGTTAGTTTCTTAATTTAAAAATGTTAAATTTACCTTTATACTCTTAATCTAGAAAATTAATTAGTTTAATAGTCAACACTATTTACAATATTGCAATCAACATCTCAACCATTAGATTAGATATCTAATGGTTTAGATTCTTTGTTATCCTTCTCACCCTTTTATATTTTCTTACAATAACCTCACCCATATATATATATATATATATAATATATATATATATATATATATATATATATATATATATATATATTATATAATCTTTCTCTGAAAAAACCACATAAACATCAAAATAACTAAAAACAAATGAAGGTACCTCTATTATATTTGCGATTCGGTATTGTTGTGGCCGGAATTTTTGTGATTCCGGCGAGAATTTTGGTTGTTGAACTAGTCTGCAGCAATGGGGTGGGGGTTGTTTGTTGACGTCGCTGGCAGCAGAGGGAGGGCGGGAGTTGGAGTTCAATGGACAATTGGTATTTGGGTTTTTGTTTTGTTTAATTGATTTAGTTTGTTGGGTTGGGCTTTAGTGTAAACTTACGTAATTGGGCTTGATGTTGGGTTACAAGAATACAAATTTTATTTAAAGGGAATAGTGTGCTAACTTGTTTATATAATTGGTCGGGTTTAGATCCGTGTTCACAATTTTTTTAATAAATTCCTAACATTCTTTTCTAAGGGGTGCGGTCGGAATTTTTCGTAGAAAATAGCACTAATTTTTTTCAAGTGGTGCCGCCGCCCACCCACGCCAAAGGGTGGATCTGCCCCTGTCGGTTGGTCGGCAACGGTCCAAACTTAAAAAATAACCAGTGGTGGTTCCATATTTTCACATATTGTAAATCAAGGGACTTTTAATAACAAAACTTTAATTTCTTTTTGTCCCCTTATTCTTTTTGGTTTAGTAAAGTTCTATTGGTTTACAATATGTGAAAATGTAAGACCACCATTGGTTATTTTTTAAGTTAGGACGTTGCCGACCAACGGCTAATAGTTGGGATTATTAAAATATATTATTTCAGTTTTTTTTACTGTAAACAACGATTCATTTCATAATTCATCACCAAATATGTTATAGTAAGTTGGGGGCTAGCAAGGCACTAGTTCAAGAAACTTAACTCACCCCCGTACAATGCCACCCGATACAAAACTGATAGCTCAAATTCACCCAGTTACCCCACTCCATTGCATTGGGTGTTTTATCCATAAGAACGTTGTCGCCTCTACTTCCCCAAATATCTTCTCAATGTTGACCCGTTTGCGAGAGAATATCAGATCATTTCTTGCTTTCCAGATAGCCCAACAAATTGCCAAGATGATCATTTGGATTACCCTTCTAGTATGACCTGAAACAACCAGAAGCTTGTGAATTTGCAGCAGGTCTTTCATTGTGAACGTTTGAAAATTGGCGGAACTTTGCACCATGTACTCATCTTCTGCCAAGTTACAGTGGCAAAATGCTTTTAAAGCAAGATTAAAAAACATTATGATATTTTACTAGATTAATGTGTATTATTCAATGCTTATGGAATGATTGATTTAGATATTTATTTTTGGGCCTAAAAGTGGCTGTAAGCACACCTACAAAAATGATTTGGGCCACATTTTCATTTCAGTTAATAGATTTTTGATGGGTCTACATATTTACACACACTTGCCTATTTAGACACCCTTTAAACGGGCCGTCTAGATCTAGACGGGGCGTCTAGGGTTTTTTTCTCCGACCACATTCCTGCACCGTACAACGTCAAATCAGTCACATCAGACGGGGCGTCTAGCAATAGACGGAGTAGAAGACGACCAGGCCAAGACGGGGCGTTTAGAGCTAGACGATCCGTCTTGAAGGTTGTGCTCTGCATGCATGTCAGCCAAGGTGCAAAGTGATACACGCCGTCTAGGCCTAGACAGGGCGTATATATCCTTCTTAAATAGAGCCATGCAGAGCATTTGTGTCGCAGAAAATTTTCGATTCGTCGTCGGAATTCTCCCCGACTTCTTCTTTGGCTTATATTACTTCATATGATATCATTCAATGCATGTCGGTAAAGTAGTAAAGTGATACGCCCCGCGTAGGCGTTAGACGGGGCGTCTATTTCTTTGTTAAATAGACCCATGCAGAGCATTTGATGTCGCATAAAACTTTCAATTCACCGTCGTAATTCTGTGTGTCGTAAACTTTGACTTGTATTACTTCATCTGATATCATCCAAAGGTGGTGAAATGTCATTAAACTGGAACGGGTCATCGGTGCCTAAAGTCAATACGGTAACAGTTATTAGGTTAAACTAGTTGTTGTTTTAATTATTTACTAATGGTGATATCGTTGTTAGGGGGAGAGCAGTGTCCCAATTCTAATGACCAAGAGGAGATTGTGTCTAATGTACAAGACATTATCCGTGATGGTGGAGGATATGGTGGTGAGGCACCCCCATACGCAGGCAATCCGTATCTCGCGGAGATGGTTTGAGAAGCGCCTGAGGTTTCATAGTGAGTTAAAAACATATTTACCCGATCGAGATCAGCCTTATATATTTTGGAAAAAAGTATTGGAGGGACGGTTTTCAGCGTGCAAATTTGTATCTCAATCGGCTACACGTCAAAAGTGTCTTAGGCTGAATCGAAGACTGTAACCGAAGGGACCTCGAGGAGTAAATGCAGGTAAATGAGAAACAGTGTCATTTTTTAAATATATATGGTTTTTGTTTGTGTAATAGAGTGTATTGTGGTTTAACATAGTGATATGTTGTAGAACTTATTTCAGGTGTTTCTACAGCACCTAACGAGTCTCAGTCATCGTTTGATGATTAGTCCTGGTCAACCACGGTCAACAAAGCAAGAACAATGGCTCGATCTTTTTTTATGTTTAATACGATTTATTTGTATAAATAATACAAAGATTTTTTTATACAATAAAAAAAACTTTTGGTATAACTAATAGGATTTTATTTACTTAATTTGAACTTTGATATAAGCTGACATTCCTTCAGTACACCCAAGGTACAGCAATTAAACTATACAAAGCTTTGTATCTAAAAACAACAAACTCTGGGTATTGACAAACAGACGGTAATTATACTCTCCGAGATCTCACGTCCAACTGTCGGCACCGGCAGATGACGAAATGTCAATACTGCCCGTGGCGACGGTTGGACGTGAGAACTCAGATACTATGATTACCGGCTGTTTGTCAACACCCGAGTTTGTTGGTTTTTAGATACAAAGCCCATCTATAAACCAACAAACTCTGTGTATTGATAAACAACAACAATTTACTATCCGAGCTCTCACGTCCAACCGTCGGCACCGGCAGACGACGAAATGTCGGTACTGTCACACCCCGACCCGCAGCGGAATAAGAGTCGGGGCATAATTGGGTTATCACCAAAGCTCATGATGTTTACTAATATGTTTCATATTTATTAAATTCAAATTACATCTCAAATGTTCAAGTCAAATTTATACAATACAAGGAAAGGAAAATTTAAATAAAACAATCCAAAGTCTAAACTGGTTTATTCTTCTAGGCCGTCCTATATGTTTCTTGCTTCAACTTGATCACCTGTATCATGTGTAAAAATGGGGGATTTTGGGTCAACAAAAGTTGGCGAGTGAACCTTGTTAGAAAACATTATTTATTGATTTCTTGTTATATTTAATATGGAAAAATTGTGCACTAATCATATGTGAGCAAATGTAGATAAACATACAATAACAAAAACAATAACAATAACAATCCAACTTGCATGAGTATATAACATGAATGATAATGTATATGTTGGCAACGTCACGTTCACGCTCATAGGTAATGGGGAACGGACGGCCTATGATGATGTATGTGCGATCAAGGCTCAATCAAACGGAGCCGATCGTATGTTGGCAACGCCTCGTTCACGCTCATAGGTAATGGGGAACGGCTCACGCTCATAGGTAATGGGGAGCGGCGGCCTATGATGATGTATGTACTGAAAATGATAAATTTAATCTAAACATTAACCACACAAACAGTTGATACGTATTGAATACACATTTGATCATGGATATGATGGATGCACAAGCGTTTAAATGTAATAAATAATAAGACACATGATACACCCCAAAAAGTGATTAAAACGGGGAATTGGTAGAGATTCACTCACATTGGGTGCGTTCATTTGATGATGATGAATATGCACGAGTTTAGAGGGTTGATCGACGAGGAATAACTAACCTAAATAATAACGAAAAGGTACGGTAAATATGTGGATTTTATTAACAATTTTAATAGGGTTTTTATATTTATTTTTGTGAGTTTAAGGTTATTTCCTAACTTTAAAAACATTATTTTTAAGTATTTTTAATTGATTTTTAAATTAAATAAATAAATAAAAATAAAAAAAATGTTGACTTTTTGGGTTGACCGTTGACTATTGACCTTGACTGTTGACTGTTGACCGGTTCGGTCGTGTATATGTATACGCTGGGTGAGGCTCGCACCCGAGACCTCCCGTACGCGTGCACGCAGCTCTACCAACTGAGCTACGTGTCTAACCCGAAATATTTCTGTTTTTAATTATAATTATACACTATTTAATTTAATCAGAAATCATTTATTTTTAAAACGGATTTAAGTATATCGGATCGGTGCACACAACAGGTCTCGAACCCGGGACCTGTGGTTTAGTGTTGCACACGTCAACCGCTGACTGTGTGTCTAACCTGGTTAATATACTGATTTTTATTATACTTAACATCTTACCGCGAGTTGATCCGGTTCGTTTTAAAAAGAACATTTTTATTTCAGAGAGTGAGGTTGTGTCAGGGATCGAACTCGAGACGTGTGTTAATTGTTTGCACACAGTCCACCGCTGGATTGTATGTCTAACCCGTTTATATAACTTGTTTTAATTAATCTTATAAACATCGTCGACTTCGTCTTCTTCGCTCAAAGACTCAGGCGAAGATTATTCAACTGTTCTTGATTGAGTCGTTCATCGAACATATTACTGGTTGAAATGTAATGAATAAAATGAGTTAAGGAATCGAATGTACCGATCAGACTGTATTTTCTCAGAATTCCGGCAATGGACGTCGGCTCTGATTTGTGTATTCCGTCTGATTGAATCAATTAACAGTTTTGTTCGATTAGTTATGAAATTGGGGTACTAACAAGGATTAACAAAGGTTTGAATGATTATACCGATTCACAACGTGAGTTTGGAAATTCCAGCGGTTTTCCGGCGAGAGCAGAATATTCCGGCTACGTCGTCTGGGATTGATTCTGGTTGATGGATTGAAGTTAGTAATAGTCTAACAATGGATTGAAACCGAAAGAGTCGAGGTATTTACCGTTTTGATGAAATCTCGGTTTTCCGGCGAAAGTCCGACGATTGCAGAAAATCTCCGGCGAGTGAAATTGATTCGAGAAATGGTGCGATTTTAAGCGAAAGGATTTCCAGAGACTTGGGTGTGTATTTATAGGGAAGAATCACAATGAATTGGGTCTGATTTAGTCTTGATTCATTGGTCCAGCCTTTTCTCCGGCGGTTATGACTGATGTCGCGGGATTAGACATCGGTTATAACCGAGTCGACGTTAATACATACGTTAAGTCAAAAGAAACCGTCGATAATTGGCGAAATCGTCGGATTTTCCGGCGACTGCGAAATGGGCGCGCTGTTGACTGAATTCAATTTCAAGTTTTATTATTGTATTATTTGTTTCGATATATCAACAAATAACACAAGTGGCGGAGTGGTGAGATATGTGCTTGTCAAATATTTGAGGTTTCATCCGGCTGACCCGGGTTCGAAACCCGGCAGCCGGTTTTATTTTTTATATATTTTATTTTCATTTTTATCAATTATAGTTTTTAAATTCTAAATTGTTTATTAATTATGTATTGTTTAAAATTAAAATAAATCATAAATACGCAACGAAATTTTATAACTTGATATTCGATTAATAAACGAAGCGGGTTTGGAAACCCGTTTTTTACAGATGTTACAGTATCCCCTACTTTTAGAAATTTCGTCCCGAAATTTAAGTAGTAGTGGTAACAGGAAAAAGATGTGGGTATTTCTCGCGCATTGAGTCTTCACGTTCCCAAGTCAACTCAGGTCCTCGTTTTGACTCCCAGCGTACCCTGACGATTGGAATACGGCTTCGTCTTAAACGTTTCTCCCCGAAGTCCATAATTTCTACTGGTCTTTCAATGAAATGCATAGATTCATCGACTTGAATGTCTTCTAGAGGAATATGGAGATTTTCATCGTCGAGGCACTTCTTCAAGTTCGATACGTGGAATGTGGGATGAATTCTGTTGAGTTCTTCTGGTAGGTCAAGCTTGTATACTACAGGTCCTACTCTTTCGAGAATCTTGAAAGGTCCTATGTAGCGTGGTGCTAGCTTGCCTTTTTGGCCAAAACGAACCACACCCTTCCACGGTGATACTTTTAAAAGTACTTGATCACCAACGTTAAACTCCAAGGGCTTTCGTTGTTTGTCTGCATAACTCTTTTGACGACTTTGTGGCGCTAGAAGATTGTTTCGAATTTGATGGATCTTGTCTGTTGTTTCTTGAATTAATTCCGGACCAGTGATTTGAGCTTCTCCAATTTCGTGCCAACATATTGGTGATGGCACTTACGACCATATAAGGCTTCGAAAGGTGCCATGCCGATACTTGAATGATAGCTGTTGTTGTACGAAAATTCAACTAATGGTAGATGAGCGTCCCAATTCCCTTTGAAGTCTATGACACATGCTCGAAGCATATCTTCAAGAGTTTGGATGGTGCGTTCAAATTGTCCATCAGTTTGAGGATGAAAAGCGGTACTGAGGTCTAATCGAGTACCCAAGGCGGCTTGTACGGCTTGCCATGTTCGTGAAGTGAAACGACCATCACGGTCTGAAATGATGCTTAAAGGTACACCATGACGGCTTACGATTTCGCTAATGTAGATACGAGCTAACTTTTCGTTCTTGAAGTCCTCGCGAATCGGAATGAAGTGAGCTGATTTTGTGAGACGATCAATGATTACCCATATAGTGTCATACCCACTGGAGGTGCGAGGTAACCCGGTAATGAAGTCCATGGTTTGTTTTCCCACTTCCATACAGGTATTTCAGGTTGGGTTAGAAGTCCTGAAGGTATTTGATGTTCAGCTTTTACTTTAGAACAGGTAAGGCACTTGGATACAAAAACAGCAATATCCTTTTTCATGCCAGGCCACCAGTAGGTGTATCGAAGGTCTTGATACATCTTGTCGGCTCCTGGGTGTACAGAGTATCGTGTTTTGTGCGCCTCATTCATAAGGAAATCACGAAGGTTATTGTGATCGGGAATCCATATGGATCTAGATAATACAGAATACCGTCAGATTTTGTTTCGAGTTTAAGTTCTGCTCCACAAGATAGCTCATTGCGTAGTCGTTTTCTGTTATAGAAACATGTTGAGCTTCTCGGATTTGATCTTTGATGTCGGTTATGATTTGCGAACATAGAAGACGAATGGAGTTCGCATAACCCTTTCGACTGAGTGCATCGGCCACCACATTTGCCTTGCCAGGATGATACCGAATTTCACAGTCGTAGTCATTAAGAAGTTCGACCCATCTTCGTTGCCTCATATTCAACTCCTTCTATTAAAGATATGTTGGAGGCTCTTGTGGTCAGTGTATATTTCACACTTGGTACCGTAGAGGTAATGTCTCCATATCTTAAGAGCGAACACAACGGCTCCAAGTTCCAGGTCGTGGGTGGTGTAGTTTTCTCATGAACTTTGAGTTGTCTAGACGCGTAGGCTATCACTTTTCCCCCTTTGCATTAATACACAGCCTAATCCTTGCCCTGATGCGTCGCAATATACTACAAAGTCATCGCAACCTTCGGGGAGTGTGAGGATAGATGCGTCACAAAGCTTTTGCTTAAGAGTTTGGAAGGCTTCCTCTTGTTTAGGTCCCCATATGAAGGTTTTTCCTTTATGAGTCAAAGTCGTGAGTGGTACAGCAATACGAGAGAAATTAGCAATGAAACGGCGATAGTAACCCGCCAAACCAAGAAATGATCTTACTTAAGTAGGGGTTCGTGGCGCTTGCCATTCCTGTACTGCTTTGATCTTTGAGGGGTCGACATGTATTCCCTTGTCATTGACGACATTCCAAGAAATTGTACTTCTCTTAACCAGAATTCGCACTTGGAGAATTTAGCGTAGAGCTTTTCGGTTCTTAAGAGTGTGAGGATGAGTCGAAGGTGTCGTTCATAATCAGATTTGACTTGAGTAGATGAGGATGTCGTCGATGAAGACTATGACAAAGCGGTCGAGATAGGGTTTGCATACCCTATTCATTAGATCCATGAATACAGCTGGGGCGTTGGTTAATCCAAATGGCATGACCATGAATTCGTAATGACCATAACGAGTTCAGAAGGCGGTCTTTGGGACGTCTTCTTCATGCACTCTGAGTTGATGATAACCAAAACGTAGGTCGATCTTTGAAAAACAAGTGGCGCCCTGAAGTTGGTCTAGTAAGTCATCGATGCGAGGTAACGGATAGCGGTTCTTGACCTTAAATTTGTTGAGTTCTCTGTAGTCGATACACATGCGAAACGTTCCATCTTTCTTCTTCACAAACAGAACAGGTGCACCCCAAGGTGATGAGCTAGGACGTATGAATCCTTTGTCAGTTAGTTCTTGCAGCTGACTGGCCAGCTCTTGCATCTCGGATGGGGCTAGCCTATAAGGAATTTCACGACGGGTGTAGCGCCAGGTATAAGATCAATGCGGAATTCGACTTCTCTCATGGGAGGAAGTCCTGAGATGTCGTCGGGAAAGACTTGTGGGAATTCTTTCACTACAGGTATATCTTCTGCTTCTTCTCCTTGTTTCCCTTCTTGATTACGTGAGTTAGGAATGCGACATAGTTCTTGCGGAGATATTTTCTAGCTTGAAGGCAGGACATCAATTTGAGTCCTTTCGAAGGGGTTTCTCCAAAGATTCGAAGGGTTTGACCGTCTGCGAGAGGAATCGAATGAACTTTTCCGGCATACCACTTCAGCCTGATGTTGGCTGAGCCAGTCATACCGATTATAATGTCGAAACTTCCCAACTTCATAGGAATGAGGTCAACTGGAAAATCTGATCGTTTAGAGTGAGGGTACAATTTCGTATAATAGAGTTCAATGAGACCGGTTTTCCGTCAGCAACTTCCACCGTTATGGATTCCATGAGTTTATCACGAGTTTGGTTGAGGATGGGTTCAAATTCTAAGGACACAAAACTCTTATCCGCGCCAGTATCAAATAACATGGATGCATAACTACCATTGATGAGAAACGTACCGTTAACCACGTTGTTGTCGGCCCTAGCTTGATTGACGTTGATGTTGAAAGCTCTTCCTCATAGCAGGTGGAGGAGCAAGGTTAGCTTGGTTCACCGGATTTGCTTGAGCTTGAGCATGTATGATTTTCACCAAGCGTGGACAAGTGTTTCTAAAGTGGTTTGGGTCTCCACAGTTGTAACAAGCCCGCATGGGTTCATCATGGGGTAGTTGGGTTGGTAGTAGGTTTGGGCCGTATGTTGTGTAGGTGGTAGTAGTAAGGTTGTTGGGCTTGACCATTATCTGATGGTGGGTTTGGGTTTGGGTTGGTTGCGGTTCATTCGCGAAGTGTGGGGCAGGTTTGGATGGTGTGACCTGCACGGCCACAGTTGGTGCAATATTGACAGGGGTGTTCGGGAGAGTGATGGTATTGGCAACGGGTGCATTTTGGGTAGGGGCCGGAGTATGGCCTTTTGTATGGTGTAGAGAGGGGGCAACTTGGGTGATGGGTGCAGCAGTGATTGGGGGGTTTGTTTGGGTGACAGCGAAGTTTCTGGTGTTTCGCTTCCTTTTACCAGTAAACTTCGAAGAGGTGCCAGAATGGTTTGAAGTTTGAGCCTCAATGGGGGCTTTCTTTTTCTCCTCCTTGAATTTACCGTTTCGGATGCGATTCTCGGTAAGTTCGGTAGCTAGTTCCATTGCAGCTTCCAGTGTTGCAGGTGAAGTGCTTAGAACCGAGTCTTGAATTTTCAAGGGGAGGCCTCGAATGTAGTGTTCAACCAAGCGGTACACTGGGATGAACAAGTTAGGAACCATCTGATTCAGCTCAAGAAACCTTTTGTTGTAGGAAGTATGATCTCCTTCCTTTTGCTTTAGCGAGTGGAATTCATCTTCCAACTTCTTGATTTCGCTTCTTGGGCAGAAGCGTCTTGTCATTATTTCCCTTAACTCTTCCCACGTTAAGGCCATAGCATCTTCAACTCCTCTCTTACCCTTCTCGGTGTTCCACCAGGTCAGGGCTACCCCAAATAGTCTCCCGGTTGCGTAACGTACCTTGCGATCCTCGGGACAATCGCAATTGAGGAAGGTGTTCTCCATTTCTTCAAACCAGTGGAGGAGAGCAGTGACACCTTCGATTCCTTCATACTTTGGGGGATCGCAAGACTTGAAGTGCTTGTAGGAGCACTTCTTGGAGGAAGGGTTGTCGATATTCTGGTCTTCTTGGTTGGGAGGGTTGATGGGATTCTCGGAGAGTGCTTGTTGGATTTGAATAACGATGTCAGGAAGCACCGCGGCCATTTGTGTTGCAATTTGGGTGGCCAAGCGTTCGTTTGACCTTCCTGACTTTCGACCTCCTCGTAGCTGCCTAGCCGACATCTACAAGAACATACATAGAAGATTGTGAGTTTAAGAAGTGTTTAGGTGTCATGTGTCGTTAAAAGAAATAAAATAACATAATCATTAATAATGCAACTACATCCATAGGATGTCTTGGGTTTGCTCATGTTTAGGCCTCCAATGTCCCCCATACCATCGCCTGTATAGTCATGTGGGCCCCCATGACTATTGGCTTAGTAGGATTCACATTGGTGTTGGCGGTTTAACACTCGCATCACCCGAAGGAAAACCATGAAATATGTTTGCGAGATGTATGATCGGAGGGTGTCCAAGTATAGACACAATGACAACTCAAAGTGGGGTTAGTTCACACGACATTTGGTATAGCATGCTTTGGCCTAATAGGTCCTTCGTACTCTCATCGTTAGTCCCCAGGTAGGCAAACTGGTCCTTTATTTTGGATTTATACGAATGCCAAGCCTAGACAGGACGTTCCGACTACCGGTACTCGTACCCTTCCAGTTACTATATGCCCGTCATGAGAACTCACTTTGATGTGATTTGAAAATACAAAAATCGTTGTAAAAATCATATGAATTGTGAGGTGTGTGCTCTCATTGATATGGTATGTTATGAGGATATGATTCATGATGAGCATTGTATAATAATATGTACTTATGAACATGCTTGCATAACATTGAATGTAACAATAAACATAAAGCATATAAACATCATGAATTTTGCATGTAACACACAAACAATTTAGCAATTCTAATCAACTATAGTATAGGCTCTAATGGTCTAATAACCTATCCTATATCCCTATAGTCATGGCTCTGATACCAATCTGTCACACCCCGACCCGCAACGGAATAAGAGTCGGGGCATAATTGGGTTATCACCAAAGCTCATTATGTTTACTAATATGTTTCATTTTATTAAATTCAAATTACATCTCAAATGTTCAAGTCAAATTCATACAATACAAGGAAATGAAAATTTAAATAAAACAATCCAAAGTCTAAACTGGTTTATTCTTCTAGGCCGTCCTATATGTTTCTTGCTTCAACTTGATCACCTGTATCATGTGTAAAAATGGGGGATTTTGGGTCAACAAAAGTTGGCGAGTGAACCTTGTTAGAAAACATTATTTATTGATTTCTTGTTATATTTAATATGGAAAAATTGTGCACTAATCATATGTGAGCAAATGTAGATAAACATACAATAACAAAAACAATAACAATAACAATCCAACTTGCATGAGTATATAACATGAATGATAATGTATATGTTGGCAACGTCACGTTCACGCTCATAGGTAATGGGGAACGGACGGCCTATGATGATGTATGTGCGATCAAGGCTCAATCAAACGGGGCCGATCGTATGTTGGCAACGCCTCGTTCACGCTCATAGGTAATGGGGAACGGCTCACGCTCATAGGTAATGGGGAGCGGCGGCCTATGATGATGTATGTACTGAAAATGATAAATTTAATCTAAACATTAACCACACAAACAGTTGATACGTATTGAATACACATTTGATCATGGATATGATGGATGCACAAGCGTTTAAATGTAATAGATAATAAGACACATGATACACCCCAAAAAGTGATTAAAACGGGGAATTGGTAGAGATTCACTCACATTGGGTGCGTTCGTTTGATGATGATGAATATGCACGAGTTTAGAGGGTTGATCGACGAGGAATAACTAACCTAAATAATAACGAAAAGGTACGGTAAATATGTGGATTTTATTAACAATTTTAATAGGGTTTTTATATTTATTTTTGTGAGTTTAAGGTTATTTCCTAACTTTAAAAACATTATTTTTAAGTATTTTTAATTGATTTTTAAATTAAATAAATAAATAAAAATAAAAAAATGTTGACTTTTTGGGTTGACCGTTGACCATTGACTTGACTGTTGACTGTTGACCGGTTCGGTCGTGTATATGTATGCGCTGGGTGAGGCTCGAACCCGAGACCTCCCGTACGCGTGCACGCAGCTCTACCAACTGAGCTACGTGTCTAACCTGAAATATTTATGTTTTTAATTATATTTATACACTATTTAATTTAATCAGAAATCATTTATTTTTAAAAAGGATTTAATTATATCGGACCGGTGCACACAACAGGTCTCGAACCCGGGACTGTGGTTTAGTGTTGCACACAGTCCACCGCTGGACTGTGTGTCTAACCTGGTTAATATACT
Organism: Scalesia atractyloides; assembly: GCA_947069175.1. Lineage (NCBI taxonomy): Eukaryota > Viridiplantae > Streptophyta > Magnoliopsida > Asterales > Asteraceae > Scalesia > Scalesia atractyloides. Next base: position 76,714,774 of record CAMTDV010000022.1, on the reverse strand, counting down.
GATTTTTATTATACTTAACATCTTACCGCGAGTTGATCCGGTTCGTTTTAAAAAGAACATTTTTATTTCAGAGAGTGAGGTTGTGTCAAGGATCGAACTCGAGACGTGTGTTAATTGTTTGCACACAGTCCACCGCTGGACTGTGTGTCTAACCCGTTTATATAACTTGTTTTAATTAATCTTATAAACATCGTCGACTTCGTCTTCTTCGCTCAAAGACTCAGACGACGATTATTCAACTGTTCTTGATTGAGTCGTTCATCGAACATATTACTGGTTGAAATGTAATGAATAAAATGAGTTAAGGAATCGAATGTACCGATCAGACTGTATTTTCTCAAAATTCCGGCAATGGACGTCGGCTCTGATTTGTGTATTCCGTCTGATTGAATCAATTAACAGTTTTGTTCGATTAGTTATGAAATTGGGGTACTAAACAAGGATTAACAGAAGGTTTGAATGATTATACCGATTCACAGCGTGAGTTTGGAAATTCCAGAGGTTTTCCGGCGAGAGCAGCATATTCCGGCTACGTCGTCTGGGATTGATTCTGGTTGATGGTTTGAAGTTAGTAATAGTCTAACAATGGATTGAAACCGAAAGAGTCGAGGTATTTACCGTTTTGATGAAAGTCTCGGTTTTCCGGCGAAAGTCCGACGATTGCAGAAAATCTCCGGCTAGTGAAATTGATTCGAGAAATGGTGCGATTTTAAGCGAAATGATTTCCAGAGACTTGGGTGTGTATTTATAGGGAAGAATCACAATGAATTAGGTCTGATTTCATTCTTGATTCATTGGTCAGCCTTTCTCCGGCGGTTATGACTGATGTCGCGGGATTAGACATCGGTTATAACCGTGTCGACGTTAATACATACGTTAAGTCAAAAGAAACCGTCGATAATTGGCGAAATCGTCGGATTTTCCGGCGACTGCGAAATGGCGCGCGTTTGACTGAATTCAATTTCAAGTTTTATTATATGTATTATTTGTTTCGATATATCAACAAATAACACAAATGGCGGAGTGGTGAGATATGTGCTTGTTAAATCTTTGAGGTTTCATCCGGCTGACCCGGGTTCGAAACCCGGCAGCCGGTTTTATTTTTTATATATTTTATTTTCACTTTTTATCAATTATAGTTTTTAAATTCTAAATTGTTTATTAATTATGTATTGTTTAAAATTAAAATAAATCATAAATACGCAACGAAATTTTATAACTTGATATTCGATTAATAAACGAAGCGGGTTTGGAAACCCGTTTTTCGACGGATGTTACAAGTACTTCCGGTGGTGACAGTGGGACGTGAGAGCTCGGAGAGTATAATTGCTAGTCAATACCCGGAGTTTGTTGGTTTTTAAAAAAACCATACAAAGCCCATCTACAAACCAACAAACTCTGGGTATTGATAAACAACAGCAATTATACTCTTCGAGCTGTCACGTCCCACCGTCGGCACCGGCAGACGTCGAACTGTCAGTACTGCCAGTGGCGACGGTGGGACGTGAGAGCTCGGAGAGTATAATTGCTGGTCAATACCCGGAGTTTGTTGGTTTTAAAAAAAAACCATACAAAGCCCATCTAAAAACCAACAAACTCCGGGTATTTGTGACATTTGTAAAAATCGGGTCTCCAAAACCCACCCCGTTTTGTAATCAATTACCAAGTTATAAAAGTTGCATTAAATATTTATGATTATTTTGAGTTAAAACGATACATAATTAATAAATAAACTAAATTATAAAAATTATATTTGATAAAAGTTAAAATAAAATAAATAAAAATATTTGAAGCTGCCGGGACTCGAACCCGGGTCAGCCAAGTAATACCTCAAACAACTTATCACTCGCTTCCAAGACCACTCCGCCACAATGTGTTTTCTGTTAACTCTAGGAACACAAATGAAATTTATACACAAAATCAGTTTAACCGATGGCGCCATCTGAGAAACGGTAATCGGCAAACCAATCGTCAAATCGTTGTTTAATTCACATGATCAGCTTATAACCGATGTATGACGGTTTCTAATCAAGTTAGAATTGATTGAACTTAAAGTTTCATCATTTTCGGTTTTTGAAACCGAAAGTTCATCAAAGTTTTGAATAACTCAAGCTTCAGACCCTTCTCGCGATTTAGAGCTGTCATATCAATACTCAATTTCAATTTCGTCGCATTTTTGGACCACCAGATCATCTGAATCAGTTCGCCGGAAAATTTCTGCAAGCCACCGGAAAACCGGGACTCACATCCTCACGGTATTTCCTCCGACTCTTTCTGTTTAAATCATGTGATTAATCAGTCTCTAACACAACTCCATCATCAGAATGATCCTAGTCAACGTTTATCGAAAATCTTATCTTCGCCGGAAAACTTCTGAAACTGCCGGAATCACACTGTGAACTGGTATGATATCCTAAACTTCTTTTAAACCTTGTTTAAGTGACTCAACTTCATAAATAATCGATCAACGCTGTTAATTGGTTTTAACAGCCGGAGTTCACTTTCAGTACCGACGAACCTCCGCCGGAATTCTGTGAACAACATCAATCGGTATATCCTCTTCCTTAAACTCTCTCCATTCTCTACTTTAAATTACTGATAATGTCTGAAAAGCGTATGAGTCATAAATCAATCCTAACAACTCGGAATATATTGTCTGTGTAAATCGATGAAGAAGATGAAGACACAATATAAGATAAGAGTAATTAAAAACGGTATTTTAAATGGGTTAGACACACAGTCCAGTGGTGGACTGTGTGCAAATTTCACACACACGTCCCGACTTCGATTCCTGCTATACGCATACCTTACATAATAATGCGCCTTTTGTTTAAAAACTAAACCAGGATAACCCAGTTAGTTGTTAAGTATAATAAAAACCGAGATATTAACCAGGTTAGACACACAGTCCAGCGGTGGACTGTGTGCAACATGAACTACACGTCGCGCGTTCGAAACTCGTCACGAGCACCGGTCCGATTGAATTAAAATGTTTTTGCAAGTAAAGGAAATTCGGTTAAATCGAATAAGTGTATAAATATAAATAAAAACGAGATTATCTCGGGTTAGACACGTAGCTCAGTTGGTAGAGCTGCGTGCACGCGAACGGGAGGTCGCCGGTTCGAACCTCACCCGGCGCAGATCAATTCGCTGACCGAACCGGTCAACGGTCAACGGTCAACGCTAATAAAATAATATTTTTTTTTTATATTTTTATTTATTTAATTTAATTTAAAAATCAATTAAAAATACTTAAAAATAACATTTTTAAAGATAGAAAATAGCCATAAACTCACAAAAATATATCTAAAAATTTCATTAAAATCCTTAATAAAATCCATCCATTTATTATATTTTTCCATTATTATTTAGGTTAGTATTCCTCGTTGATCCGCTCATCTAAATCGTGCGCATCTCACCATCTCCAATCCAACGCACCCAATGTGAGTGAATCTTACAAATTCCCCGTTTTAATCACGTTTTGGGGTGTATCATGTGTCTTTGTTTATATACATATTATAACTAAACCATTGTGCATACATCATATCATGAACATTGTGTATTCTGTTTGTTGCTGTTAAGTAGTTATTATTGGATGCAATTATTATTCAGTACATGCAATTTCATAGGCCGCCGCTCCCCATTTATGAGCGTTGAGCATGTTCCGCATTTTATTATGCGGTTGAACCTGGCGTGCCCACATACGATCGGCTCCGTTTGATTGAGCCTTGATCGCACAATTCATTTTACATTTTCAGTACATGCAATACTATCGGCTCCGTTTGATTGAGCCTTGATCGCACAGTTCATTTTACATTTTCAGTACATGCAATACGATCGGCTCCGTTTGATTGAGCCTTGATCGCACAGTTTCATTTATGTTATTTACTGTATGATGTTGGTATGTTCATGTATGCTGCCATGCGTTATTGTATGTTATAGTTGAGACTGCTATTTGCCATTACATGATTATTTACATTTGCTCATCTATGATTATGCACAATATTTCTTTGATAAACTAACCATAAAATCATTATCAAATTTTTATCTAATAAGGTTCACTCGCCAACTTATGTTGACCCAAAAACTCCCATTTTACACATGATACAGGTGAACCAGCAGCAGCTAGGAACACGTAGGACCTGGATTAGAAGAATAAAACAATTTAGTATTGGGTTTGTTATGTTTGGTTTATTTCCTTTGTATTGAATGAACATGTTTGGATATTTGAAAATGTAATTTTGACTTTATTTAATATGAAACATAATAGTAAATGTCATATGCTTTGGTGATAACCCAATTATGCCCCGACTCTTATTTCCGCTGCGGGTCGGGGTGTGACAGTATTGACAAACAGACGGTAATTATACTCTCTGAGCTCTCACGTCCAACCGTCGGCACCGGCAGATGACGAAATGTCAATACTGCCCGTGGCGACGGTTGGACGTGAGAGCTCGGATACTATGATTACCGGTTGTTTGTCAACACCCGAGTTTGTTGGTTTTTAGATACAAAGCCCATCTAAAAACCAACAAACTCTGGGTATTGATAAACAACAGCAATTATACTCTCTGAGCTCTCATGTCCCACCGTCGGCACCGGCAGACGACGAACTTTCGGTACTGCCGGTGGCGACAGTGGGACGTGAGAGCTCAGAGAGTATAATTGCTGGTCAATACTCGGAGTTTGTTGGTTTTTAAAAAAACCACACAAAGCCCATCTAAAAACCAACAAACTCTGGGTATTGATAAACAACAACAATTATACTCTCCAAGCTCTCACGTCCCACCGTCGGCACCGACAGACGACGAACTGTCGGTACTGCCCGTGGCGACGATGGGACGTGAGAGCTCGGAGAGTATAATTGCTGGTCAATACCCGGAGTTTGTTGGTTTTTAAAAAAACCATACAAAGCCCATCTAAAAACCAACAAACTCTGGGTATTGATAAACAACAGCAATTATACTCTCCGAGGTCTCACGTCCCACCGTCGGCACCGGCAGACCACGAAGTTTCGGTACTGCCGGTGGCGACGGTGGGACGTGCGAGCTCGGAGAGTATAATTGCCGTCTGTTTGTCAATACCCGAAGTTTGTTGGTTTTTAGATAGGCTTTGTATGGTTTAGTTGTTGTGCCTTTGGTGTACTGGTAGAATGTCGGCTTATATTAAAATTAAAATTAAGTAAATAAAATACTATTAGTTATGCCAAAAAAAATTTAAAGGACGCCCCGTCTTTGTCCAGCAATACGACCATTCTACCCCCAGTTTCTTGGCCGTCTAGGTGAAAACCAGGGGAAAAACGGTCATAATGTCAGGGTCTAGACGGGTCGTCTAGACCTAGACGCCGCGTACAGTACATGCAGGATCTTTATCCCTGAAATTTTTTGAATTTTAAATTGAAAATATAAATTACCATTTTACCCCTGAACTGCCGCCCCGTCTAGGCCTAAATCAGGGGCAAACTGGTAATTTAGTGTTTATTCCAAATGAGCCGTCTAGGCCTAGACGACTCGTCTAGGCCTCGTATATGTCTGATAGCCTAGACGATCAGAGATATACGACACAAACACAAACACACTCAACCCAACACACACATAGTTATCCTGCCGTATTCTACCGTATTCCGGGCCGTATTTTTGCGAAATCAAGTTTCTCCGGTGAGTATTTTCTACTATACTTCAATACATTTTAATGTGTTATGTATTTAGAATGTATGTTGGTTGTGAATTTGAAAGATTTTGGGGTTTATGCGTTGTTAGGGTGTTCTGTTTGGGATTTCCGATGAACAAGACGGGGCGTCTAGACCTAGACGACCCCGGTAGACAACCTTAAAAATTATTTTTTTTCTTTTATAATTTATTGTTTTATTCGTGTTAAATTGTATTATACAATCGTGCGATTACTTATGGACGAGACTGGAGATCCGATACATGGGGACCCATATCCGCATGGTCCGCGACGGGCCCCGGCAGTGCCGGTGGATCTGCTCCATGGCCACCCATACCTTGAGTTTCCGCCCGACACCGAGGCTGTAACATTTTTCAAAAAACGGGTTTTCCAAACCCGCTTCGTTTGTAATCGAATATCAAGTTATAAATATTTCGTTGCGTATCTATGTTTATTTTAATTTTAAACGATGCATAATTAATAAACAAATTAGAATTTAAAAACAATAATTAATAAAAAGTGAAAATAAAATAAATAAAAAAAAAGAAAACCGGCTGCCGGGATTCGAACCCGGGTCAGCCGGGTGAGTCTAGTCTTAACTCGCGCACATATAACCACTCCGCCACTAGTTGCCTTTGTGAAATGTAGGAAACAATTAAAACATAACTTCAACCATGAATCGACCTATTTACGCCAACTGAAACCGTTATCGGCTTCCAAACGTCCAAGACAGAGTGATCGCGGATTTCTGATTATAACCGATAAACCGACATTTTTAATCAATTCAGTCTTGAATGGAATTGAATTCATGTGATGATCGGTTTTAATAACCGAAAATCTTCACTTTCTGAATTACTCCATCAAAATCACCATCTCGCGACTCACTAGCATTCACAGAACTTCTAATTTCACTTTTACTCTAATTTCTGATCGTCGGAATCGCTTTTTGAACTCGCCGGACTTTCGCCGGAAAACCGTGTCTTCCATCAAAACAGTAAGTTTCTCAATTCTTCCATCATCTATCAGTTGTTAAGCTTTTGCTAACTCAAACCCTTCAATCAGAATCAGTTCCAGGCGACGATATCGGATAATCATCACTCCCCGGAAAAAAATCACCATCTCGCGACTCACTAGCATTCACAGAACTTCTAATTTCACTTTTACTCTAATTTCTGATCGTCGGAATCGCTTTTTGAACTCGCCGGACTTTTGCCGGAAAACCGTGTCTTCCATCAAAACAGTAAGTTTCTCAATTCTTCCATCATCTATCAGTTGTTAAGCTTTTGCTAACTCAAACCCTTCAATCAGAATCAGTTCCAGGCAACGATATCGGATAATCATCACTCGCCGAAAAATTTCTGAGAATTTCTAGAATTCGCTGTGAAACTGTATAAACCTTTAAACCTTCTGATAACTCTTGTTCAGTACTTCAATTCCACATCTAGCTAATCAAAACTGTTAATTGGCCCGCTCAGACGAAGCCCATAAAAACAGAGCCGACGACTTTGCCGGAATTCTGAGAAAGAACATTTTTCCGGTATGTTTACTCCCAAAATCTTCCCTGCCATTTCATTTTAATCACTTGAATGTTTGTCAATCGAATTAAATAAGAACAGTAGGGTAATCGTTGTCTGAGATATTGTAACGAAGAAGATGAAGTTAGTTTCTGTATAAGTTTAATATAAATTGGATTATATCTCGGGTTAGACACACAGTCCAGCGGTGGACTGTGTGCGCACATTTATCACACGCCGCGAGTTCGATCCTTGACACAATCGTATTCTCTGTAATAAAGATGTTTCCTTTTTAACTGAACCGGATTAACTCACTGAAGATGTTAAGTATAATAAAAATCAGTATATTAACCAGGTTAGACACACAGTCCAGCGGTGGACTGTGTGCAACATTAACCCACAGGTCCCGGGTTCGAGACCTGTTACGCACGCCGGTTCGAGGATTAAAATCCTTTTTGAAAATAAAAGAATTTTGAAGAAACTAAAACAGTATATAAATATAATTAAAAACAGAATTATTTTGGGTTAGACACGTAGCTCAGTTGGTAGAGCTACGTGCACGCGTACGGGAGGTCTCGGGTTCGAGCCTTACCTGGCGCACACTTGCACACTAGCGAACCGGTCAAACAGTCAACAGTCACGGTCAACAGTCAATGGTCAACGCAAAAGTCAACATTTTTTTTATATTTTTATTTATTTATTTAATTTAAAAATCAATTAAAAATACTTAAAAATAATGTTTTAAAAGTTAGAAAATAGCCTTAAACTCACAAAAATATATCTAAAAATCTTATTAAAATTATTAATAAAATCCACTCATTTACCATACCTTTTCGTTATTATTTAGGTTAGTTAATTCCCGTCGATCAATCCTCTCAACTCGTGCGCATTTCATCATCTTCAACCGAACGCACCCAATGTGAGTGAATCTCTACAAATTCCCCGTTTTAATCACGTTTTTGGGGTGTATTATGTGTCTTATTATTTATCACATTTAAACTGTTGTGCATCTATCATATCCATGAACAAATGTGTATCCAACATGTATCAACTGTTTGTGTGGTTATTGTCTAGATTAAATTTATCATTTTCAGTACATACATTATCATAGGCCGCCGCTCCCCATTACATATGAGCGTTGAGCTGTTCCCCATTACATTATGAGCGTGAACCAGGCGTTGCCAACATACGATTGGCTCCGTTTGATTGAGCCTTGATCGCACAGACATTTAACATAGGCCGTCCGTTCCCCATTACATTATGAGCGTGAACGTGACGTTGCCAACATATACAGTTTCATTCATGTTATATATTCATGCAAGTTGGTTTGATATTGTATGTTATTGATTGTTGTTGTTATTGTTATTGTATGATTATTTACGTTTGCTCACATATGATTATTGCACAATTTTCCATAATAAAGATAACAAGAGATCAATAATAAATGTTTTTCTAACAAGGTTCACTCGCCAACTTATGTTGACCCAAAACCCCCATTTTTACACATGATACAGGTGAACCAGCTGCAGCAAGAAACACATAGGATGGCTTAGAAGAATAAACTGGTTTAGACTTTGGATTGTTTAGTTGATTATTTTTCTTTGTAATTGTATGAACATGCTTGGAATATTGAGGATGTAATTTTGAATTTAATAAATATGAAAATATTAGTAAATATCATGAGCTTTGGTGATAACCCAATTATGCCTCGACGACTCTTATTCCGCTGCGGGTCGGGGTGTGACAGATTGGTATCAGAGCCATGACTATAGGGATATAGGATAGGTTATTAGACCCTTAGAGCCTATACTATAGTTGATTAGAATTTTTAAAATTTTTGTGTTACATGCAAAATTCATGATGCTTATATGTTTTATGTTTAATGTTACATTCAATGTTATGCAAGCATGTTCATAAGTACATATTATTATACAATGCCTATCATGAATCATATTCTCATAACATATCATATCTATGAGAGCACACACCACATCACATCCATGATTTTTTTTTTTGCAATGATTTTTGTATTTTCAAATCACATCAAAGTGAGTTCTCATGACGGGCATGTAGTAACTGGAAGGGTACAAGTACCGGTAGTCGGAACGTCCTGTCTAGGCTTGGCATTCGTATAAATCCAAAATAAAGGACCAGTTTGCCTACCTGGGGACCAACGATGAGAGTACGAAGGACCTATTAGGCCAAAGCATGCTATACCAAACGTCGTGTGAGCTAACCCCACTTTGAGTTGTCATTGTGTCTACACCTGGACACCTTCCGACCATACATCTCGTAAACATATTTCATGGTTTTCATTCGGGTGATGCGAGTGTTAACCGCCAATACCAATGTGAATCCTACTAAGCCAATAGTCATGGGGGCCCACATGACTATACAGGTGAAGGTATGGAGGACATTTGAGGCCCAACATGAGCAAACCCAAGACATCCTATGGATGTAGTTGCATTATTGATGTTTATGTTATATATTTTTTAAAAAGACACATGACACCTAAAAAGACTCCATAAACTCACAATCTTCTTATGTATGTTCCTGTAGATGTCGGCTAGGCAACAACGAGGGGGTAGAAGATCAGGAAGGCCACACGAACGCTTGGCCACTCAAATCGCAAAACAAATGGCCACGGTGCTTCCTGACATTGTGGTTCAAGTACAACAAGCTCTCGCCACAAATCCCATCAATCCTCCCCAGCAAGAAGACCAGAACATCGGCAACCCTCCTACCAAAAAGTGCTCATATAAACATTTCAAGTCCTGCGATCCTCCGAAATTTGAAGGGACCGAAGGTGTCACTGCTCTCCTCCACTGGTTTGAGGAAATGGAAAACACCTTCCTCAACTGCGATTGTCCCGAGGATCGCAAGGTACGATACGCAACCGGGAGACTATTTGGGGTAGCTCTTACCTGGTGGAATACTGAAAAGGGTAAGAGAGGAATCGAAGATGCAATGGCCTTAACGTGGGAGGAGTTAAGGGAAATCATGACGAGACGCTTCTGTCCTAGAAGCGAGATAAAAAAGTTAGAGGATGAATTTCATTCGTTGAAGCAAAAGGAGGGAGATCATACTTCCTACAACAAAAGGTTTTTAGAGTTGAACCAAATGGTCCCTAACTTGTTCACCCCAGTTTACCGCTTAGTCGAACATTATATTCGAGGCCTTCCCTCGAAAATTCAAGACTCAGTTCTCAGCATTTCACCAGCAACACTTGAAGCTGCTATGGAACTAGCTACTAAGCTTACTGAGAATCGAATTCGCAACGGTAAATTTAAAGATGAGAAAAAGAAAGCCCCCGTTGAGGGCCAAACTTCAAACCATTCCACCTCCTCCTCTAAGTTTGCTAACAAGAGGAAACGTAACACCAGAAACTTCGCTGTCACACAAACAAATTTCCTTATCCCTACAGCACCCATTACCCAAGTTGCCCCCTCACCTGCACCATATAAAAGGCCATACTCCGGCCCTTACCCAAAATGCAACCGTTGCCAATACCATCACTTTCCTGCTCATCCCCGCCAACATTGCACCGGCTGTGGTCGCGCAGGTCACACCGTTCAAACCTGTCGCATACCTCAGCGAACGAAACGTCACCAGCCCTCAACCCAAACCCACCATCAAATAGTGGGTCAAGCCCAACAACCTCTACTACTACCACCTACCCAACACATAGCCCAATCCTACTACCAACCCAACTATCCCATGGTGCAACCTATGCGGGCTTGCTACAATTGTGGAGACCCAAGCCACTTTAGAAACACTTGTCCACGCTTGGTGAACATTATACATGCTCAAGCCCAAGCAAATCCGGTGAATCAGGCTAACCAAGCTCCTCCACCTGCAAGAGGAAGAGCTTTCAACATCAACGCCAATCAAGCTAGGGCCGACAACAATGTGGTTAACGGTACGTTTCTCATCAATGGTAGTTATGCATCCATGTTGTTTGATACTGGCGCGGATAAAAGTTTTGTGTCCTTAGAATTTGAACCCATCCTCAACCAAACTCGTGATAAACTCATGGAATCCATAACAGTAGAATTTGCTGACGGAAAACCGGTCTCATTAAACTCTATTATACGTAATTGTACTCTCACCGTAAACGATCACGATTTTCCAGTTGACCTCACTCCTATGAAGTTGGGAAGCTTTGATATTATAATTGGTATGGACTGGCTCAGCCAACATCATGCTGAAGTTGTGTGCCGCGAAAAGTTTATACGCATTCCTCTTGCAAACGGTCAGACTTTACGAACCTTTGCAGAAACCCCATCGAAAGGGCTCAAATTAATGTCCTGTCTTCAAGCCCGAAAATATCTCCACAAGAATTATGTCTCAGTTTTAACTCATGTCGTCAAAAAGGGAACCAAGGAGAAGAAACTTGAAGACATCCCAGTAGTAAAAGATTTTCCGCAAGTTTTTCCTGACGACATCTCAGGACTTACTCCCGTGAGAGAAGTCGAATTCCGCATTGATCTTATACCTGGTGCTACACCAGTTGCAAAGTCTCCTTATAGGTTAGCCCCCTCCGAAATGCAAGAGCTAGCCAGTCAATTGCAAGAGTTGACTGACAAAGGATTCATACGTCCTAGCTCCTCGCCTTGGGGTGCACCTGTCCTTTTTGTGAAGAAGAAAGATGGAACGTTTCGCATGTGCATCGACTACAGAGAACTCAACAAGTTAACGGTCAAGAACCGCTACCCATTACCTCGCATCGATGATCTTCTTGACCAACTTCAAGGCGCCAGCTGTTTTTCAAAAATCGACCTTCGTTCTGGTTATCATCAAGTCAGAGTACATGAAGAAGACGTCCCAAAGACCGCCTTCCGAACTCGTTATAGTCATTATGAATTCATGGTCATGTTTGGTCTAACCAACGCTCCAGCTGTCTTCATGGATCTAATGAACAGAGTCTGCAAACCCTATCTCGATCGCTTTGTTATAGTCTTCATAGATGACATCCTCATTTACTCAAAGTCTAAGTCTGATCATGAACGGCACATTCGACTCATTCTTACACTCTTAGAGAATGAAAAGCTCTACGCCAAATTCTCCAAATGCGAATTCTGGTTAAAAGAGGTACAATTCCTTGGACATGTCGTCAATGACAAGGGAATACATGTCGACACCTCAAAGATCAAAGCAGTACAAGAATGGCAAGCGCCACGTACACCAACCGAAGTAAGATCATTCCTTGGTTTGGCTGTGTCACACCCGACCCGCAGCGGAAATAGGTGATCGGGGCATAATTGGGTTATCATCAAAGCTCATGACATTTATTATATGTTTCATATTCATTAATACAATTTAATGAAAATTTACAATAAATGATACAACATGTTCTAACTATCAGTCTAAGCTTCTTGGTTCTCTTCTAAGGCATATCCTATGTTTTCCTTGCTTCAACCTGTCCACCTGTATCATGTGTAAAAAGGTTTTTGGATCAACATAATGTTGGCGAGTGAATCCTATGGAAAACATTTGAACAAGTTTATCCAATTGATTATAAATAAGGTGCATACCACATATGAGTAAATGTAGATGTAAATCTATTCACACAACACATAATATTGAATATTGAACACACAAACACCAAATAATTGTTTTGAGGCACGCGTTGTTCAACTCGTCTCCCACGAGGAACTGATGGGCCTAATGAATGAGTTTTGAGGCACGCGTTGTTCTTACGAACTGATGGGCCTAATGTATGAGTTTTGAGGCACGCGTTGTTCTCGTCTCCCACGAGGAACTGATGGGCGTAATGAATGAGTTTTGAGGCACGCGTTGTTCTTACGAACTGATGGGCCTAATGTATGAGTTTTGAGGCACGCGTTGTTCTCGTCTCCCACGAGGAACTGATGGGCCTAATGAATGAGTTTTGAGGCACGCGTTGTTCTTACGAACTGATGGGCCTAATGTATGAGTTTTAAGGCACGCGTTGTTCTCGTCTCCCACGAGGAACTGATGGGCCTAAATAATTTGCATACAACTTTGACAATATGTAATACATCACAACCAATAATAGTTACATTCTAGTTTAGTTCATATAATGGTATAGCACAAATTTGCATAAGAGAATTAGTTTAAACGACACATGATACACCCCAAAACACGAATAAAAAGGGGAGTTTGTAAGAATTCACTCACATTGGGTGCGTTCGGTTGATGACGTTGAATGCACGCGAAGTGGTTTTAACCACGAGTGAGATTAAACCTAGATAAATCGCATTACAGTTTGGTAAGTAAACGGGTTTTATTAATCTATTTTAGTAGGATTGTTGGGTGTATTTTTGTGAGTTTGAGGCTATTTTCTAACCTTAAAAATGTTATTTTTAAGTATTTAGAATTGATTTTTAATTAAAATAATTAAATAAAAATAATAAAAAATAATATTTTATTTTTGCTACAGTTGACTTTGACCGTTTGACTTTGACTGACGTTGACCGGTTCGGAAGGCATATTGTCGTGCGCTGGGTGAGGCTCGAACCCGAGACCTCCCGTACGCGTGCACGCAGCTCTACCAACTGAGCTACGTGTCTAACCCGTCATATATCCGATTTTAATTACATATATACATTAATTAGAATTAAACAGAAATCCCTTTATTTTAAAAATGAATTAAATCTGGCGAACCGGTGCGCTCCACAGGTCTCGAACCCGGGACCTGTGGGTTAGCGGACACACAATCCACCGCTGGACTGTGTGTCTCACTTGGTTATAAACTCAGTTATCAATATACTTAACATATACTTAAATCAACCCGGTTTAGTTTGCTGAAAAAGGAATTTTTATCAAGGCAGCGTGTGAGGGACAATACTCGAACTCGTGACCTTAGCGTTAAAAGTGCACACAGTCCACCGCTGGACTGTGTGTCTAACCCGGTAATTATCTTGATTTTAATTATACTTAACCATTACTGAAACGTCGTCTTCTTTACTGGTTTAACCGGAAGTGGCGACTGACTGGTTCGAAATGTTGATTCAAGTTCCTTTAGCGTTTAATGATCAATTTCAGACAAGATAAAAGTAAAAAGGAAAGGAATTAGGCGTGTAAAGTACCGACTGTTTCTCCTCTGTTTTCCGGCAGAACTCCGGTGGCAGCAAGTTCTTCCGGCGACGAGTCTCTTGCAGCAGAGAGTCTTCCGAAGGCTTGCAAAGGGTGTGGGTGATTTCGGTAAGAGTTTAGGGGTTTCAGTAAAGCTCGGAGACTAATAATACGGTTTTCCGGCGATGTAACAAATATTTCCGGCGAGTGATTTTTCGCCGGGAAAAGGTGCGATTTGAGTGTGAAAGGTTTCTGGCGAGTTGTGGGTGTATTTATAGGGTAGTATTGAGATGAATGGGGTCTGAATTCGGTCTTAATTCGAAGTCAGCCGTTCTCGGGCGGTTACAGCTGATGTCGCGGGTTCATATGTCGGTTATAACCGTCGTAATAGTTAAGTCATCGGTTAAATTGGGCGAAAACGTAATTAAACGGCGAAGTCGTCGGGATTTCCGACGACTGCTAATTGGGCGGAAAAATTGATTGAATTCAACTTCGGAACTTGAATATTTGAATTAAATGTTTCCTTGTGTTAACAGAAAATCAAAGTGGCGGAGCGGTTGTTTGGCTAGGTGATAAGTCGTTGGTTTGAACCGGTACAGACCCGAGTTCGAAACCCGGCATGAGTAAAACATTTTTATTTTGTTATTTTTGACAGTTTTTCAAAAACTAATTATATATCCCTGCATAATAATTGATTACGTATCGTTTAAAATTATTTTGGGCATTTAATTCGCAACTAAAATTTTAACTGACTGTTCGGTTGATAAACGGGACGGGTTTGGTAAATCCGTTTTTGACGGATGTTACAGGCTGGTTATTATCGCCGTTTCATTTCAAATTTCTCCCGCATTGCTGTACCACTCACGGCTTTAACTCATAAAGGAAAACCCTTCATATGGGGACTCAAACAAGAAGAAGCCTTCCAGACCCTTAAACAAAAACTCTGTGATGCACCTATCCTCACTCTTCCTGAAGGTTGTGATGACTTCGTGGTTTATTGCGACGCGTCAGGGCAAGGACTAGGCTGTGTTCTAATGCAAAGAGGAGAGGTGATAGCTTATGCTTCTAGGCAACTCAAAACTCATGAGAAGAACTACACTACCCACGACCTAGAACTTGGAGCCGTTGTGTTCGCTCTTAAGATATGGAGACATTATCTCTACGGTACTAAGTGTCTTCAACATATCTTCAACCAAAAGGAGTTAAACATGAGGCAACGAAGATGGGTTGAACTTCTTAATGACTACAACTGTGAAATTCGGTATCATCCTGGCAAGGCAAACGTGGTGGCCGATGCACTCAGTCGAAAGTGTTATGCGAACTCCATTCGTCTTCTATGTTCGCAAATCATAACCGACATCAAAGATCAAATTCGAGAAGCCCAACATATCTCAGTAACGGAAGACGACGTACGAAAGGAGCTGTCCTGTGGAGCTGAACTTAAAATTGAAACTAAATCCGACGGTATTCTGTACTATCTAGATCGCATATGGATTCCTGACCACAACAACCTTCGTGAATTCCTTATGAATGAGGAACACAAAACACGATACTCTATACACCCAGGAGCCGACAAGATGTATCATGACCTTCGATACACCTATTGGTGGCCTGGAATGAAAAAGGATATTGCTGTTTTTGTTTCCAAGTGCCTTACATGTTCCAAGGTGAAAGCTGAACATCAAAGACCCTCAGGACTTCTGGTCCAACCTGAAATACCTGTATGGAAGTGGGAAAACATAACCATGGACTTCATTACCGGGTTACCTTGCACTTCTGGTGGGTATGACACTATATGGGTAATCATTGATCGTCTTACAAAATCAGCTCACTTCTTTCCGATCCGCGAAGATTTCAAGAACGAGAAGTTAGCTCGTATCTACATCAGCGAAATCGTAAGCCGTCATGGTGTACCGTTAAGCATTATTTCAGATCGTGATGGTCGTTTCACTTCACGAACATGGCAAGCCGTACAAGCCGCTTTGGGTACACGATTAGACCTCAGTACCGCTTATCATCCTCAAACTGATGGACAATCTGAACGCACCATACAAACTCTTGAAGATATGCTTCGAGCATGTGTCATAGACTTCAAGGGAAATTGGGACGCTCATCTACCATTGGTTGAATTTTTGTACAACAACAGCTATCATTCAAGTATCGGCATGGCACCTTTCGAAGCCTTATATGGTCGTAAGTGCCGATCTCCAGTATGTTGGCACGAAATTGGGGAAGCTCAAATCACCGGTCCAGAATTGATTCAAGAAACCACAGACAAGATCCATCAAATATGAAACAATCTTCTAGCAGCTCAAAGTCGTCAAAAGAGTTATGCAGATAAACGACGAAAGCCTTTGGAGTTTAACATTGGTGATCATGTACTTCTAAAAGTATCACCGTGGAAGGGAGTAGTTCGTTTTGGCTAGAAGGGCAAGCTAGCACCACGCTACGTAGGACCTTTCAAGATACTCAAAAGAGTAGGACCTGTAGCATACAAGCTTGATCTAGCAGAAGAACTCAACAGAATTCACCCCACATTCCACGTATCAAACTTGAAGAAGTGCCTCGCCGATGAAAACCTCCATATTCCCCTGGAAGATATTCAGATCGATGAATCTATGCACTTCATTGAAAGACCAGTAGAGATCATGGACTTCGGAGAAAAACGTTTAAGACGGAGTCGTATTCCAATTTTTAGGGTACGCTAGGAGTCGAAACGGGGACCTGAGTTTACTTGGGAACGTGAAGACTCAATGCGCGAAAAATACCCGCATCTTTTTCCTATTACCACTACTACTTAAATTTCGGGACGAAATTTCTAAAAGTAGGGGATACTGTAACATTTGTCAAAAAACGGGTTTTCCAAACCCGCTTCGTTTGTAATCGAATATCAAGTTATAAATATTTCGTTGCGTATCTATGTTTATTTTACTTTTAAACGATGCATAATTAATAAACAAATTAGAATTTAAAAACAATAATTAATAAAAAGTGAAAATAAAATAAATAAAAAAAAGAAAACCGGGGGATTCGAACCCAGGTCAGCCGGGTGAGTCTAGTCTTAACTCGCGCACATATAACCACTCCGCCACTAGTTGCCTTTGTGAAATGTAGGAAACAATTAAAACATAACTTCAACCATGAATCGACCTGTTTACGCCAACTGAAACCGTTATCGGCTTCCAAACTTCCAAGACGTTTGAGTGATCTTGGATTTCTGATTATAACCGATAAACCGACATTTTTAATCAATTCAGTCTTGAATGGACTTGAATTCATGTGATGATCGGTTTTAATAACCGAAAATCTTCACTTTCTGAATTACTCCATCAAAATCACCATCTCGCGACTCACTAGCATTCAAAGAACTTCTAATTTCACTTTTACTCTAATTTCTAATCGTCGGAATCGCTTTTTGAACTCGCCGGACTTTCGCCGGAAAACTATGTCTTCCATCAAAACAGTAAGTTTCTCAATTCTTCCATCATCTATCAGTTGTTAAGCTTTTGCTAACTCAAACCCTTCAATCAGAATCAGTTCCAGGCGACGATATCGGATAATCATCACTCGCCGGAAAATTTCTGAGAATTTCTAGAATTCGCTGTGAAACGGTATAAACCTTTAAACCTTCTGATAACTCTTGTTCAGTACTTCAATTCCACATCTAGCTAATCAAAACTGTTAATTGACCCGCTCAGACGAAGCCCATAAAAACAGAGCCCATAAAAACTGTTAATTGACCCGCTCATGATTAGTAAATATCATGAGCTTTAGTGATAACCCAATTATGCCCCGACTCTTATTCCGCTGCGGGTCGGGGTGTGACAGAGGCCGCCCGATTTTGCGGCAAGCTACACCGGATGGAGGTCGGATCGCACTCGGCGGTCGACTGGGACGCGATCGAGGCAATCGAGGAGACGCCCAGACTTCGATTCTTCATTCCCGTTGATTCCCCGTGGCACCGACTGTTTGACCTGGCCGGCACGCCGACTTAGAGGGAGCTGCTCATGGAGTTTCTGTCCACCTTCACGTTCCACCCTCCACGGGTCGACCAGCCGCCTCCCCAGCCATAGGATCCTCCCCTCCGCCGGAGATTTCATTTAGGCTGGTCGGTGTGTGGCGTTCGATGACGCTTGCAGAGTTTGCCGTTCATAGCGACATATACCCGCAGGAGGAGATTGCCACCAATGTATATACAGAGGGGCTTGTGGTGGTGGATAGAGCCACTCTTTTGGGCTTTTGAGAGGTGGTCGCAGGCCCTGACACTTGGGAGCATGTCAGGGAGAAGGGGAGGATTTCTCACGTAATCGACCCGCTGTACAGGTACGTAGGTTTATTATGTTAATTGTTTGATTATTGTTGCTATGAATTATTTTCTGTTTTTCGCTAACATAATGTGCAGGTATCTACGTCGGATGCTCGTTACGTCTATTACCGCTCGCGGACAAAGCCGTGAGTGGTGTACGAGCACCGACTTGTTTTTTTTTCTATTGCCTTTTGTACAGGAGGCCGTGCGCACTTGCGCACGGTCTCGCCCAGTACTTCGCCTCCGCCCACCACCGGCAGGAGCGCGGCTTTTTGTACGGCGGGGCGTACGTCACCGTCATCGCCCGGTCGTTAGGTCTTGTGCCGGAGTCGGACCCGCACTTGTAGCCGGCCTTACCGTCCACGCGGATGGGTTTTCTGCCCTTGCAGGGGATGAGGCTGGTGAAGAGGTTCGCCGTGCTAGGCGAGCGGTTTAAAATCCGCGAAGGTGAGCCATGGATTCCGGAGCCGCTGCCCGATCACTTCGCTCCAGTCCATCCGCCGGCAGATGAGGCAGCGGTAGTCCAGGACCCTCCGGTTGATGTTGACGGACCAGCACCGCCACCGCCACCACCACCTTACGGGGCGCCTCAGTTTTCGCAGCACGTCCTTCCAGGTCATGCCCCGGGGGTTGTGGCATACCCGCGCTTACGAGCCGACGTCGACGGGCTTATGGATCTCATGGGCTGGGTGGTTCGGGAGATGCAAGATAGACGTGAGAGAGACGGGTTACCTCCCATACCGCTCCCACCACCTCGAGCACCACATCAGCAGCAGCAACCGCAGATGCCAGATCCCGATCCCGACTCCGAGGCCGACTCGTATGCATAAACATTTTGTATTTACTTTTCAGCTGTACAGATAAATATTGTTTTGGTTGTACAAATTTATGTTATATATGTTATCTTTAACTTTGTTTTCAGTTATTCGATTACTTGATGATTGTTTGTGTTAATCGACATTGAAATGTAATACGGAAACAACATGCACTTGTTGCATTCATCTTAAAACGTTGAAAACAGTATTAAATTTTAGTACTATATTTTTTTAAAAAATATAATGTAAAAACAATTAAATATATAAACTATTGAAAAACATAACTCACTTTTTATACAACAAACAAAATTTTTAAAAAACCTAAAATTACACCTAAAAAACTCAATCTCCAACAACAACCAATTTACCCAACCAAAACAATATTTTTTCAAACTCCAACAATTAAACTCCCCACCAAATAACCCTTTTCCAACCAAAAAAATCACAACATCCTAGACGGGGCGTCTAGGTCCAAACAGCCCGTCAAACACTAAAATTTATGGGCCCTGCCAGGTACTTGCTGCCTCCTCAAAATCAGTGCTAGACGGGGCGTCTAGGCCTAGACGACCCGTCTAGAGGCCAAGGGTGTCCAAATAGGCAGCAAGGGTGTGTGAATAGATTGAGCCTTTTTGATTAAGTTATGAGTATGTTTTTTTTTCTTTTTAAATGTTGTGAGAAACCCTAAACTATGTTGGTGGTGGTGGTGTGATGGTGTGAGGATGGTTGCAAACCATATGCCGTCTCAAGCTCGTTGGGGACTTAAACGGATTAAGAATACAAAGGCCTTTTTTTGTCACAAAATTGCGTTGGTCCATAATTTATATATCAAATCTTTGTGTATACATATACACCTTTTTTTTTATATAGAATTCGGGCCTCAAGAGAAGCAGGGGTCTAAAGCCCTTGCTTTATTTTAATCCTATGCCACCCCTGGTAAACCGGTCGGGTGGTTGTGGTGGTTTGTTGTGACACAATGATGGTGGTTGTATAGGAAGGATGGTGGCGAAAGTGGTGTTTGGTCGTGGTTGTCGTCTCTTCACTCGGTCTCCCTAGTTAATTCTTGTGAGTCATATGATACCATATGCCACATTATAGCTTCCGGACGTGACGGATTACATAACTACTATACTGTGTAACATACATAGGAAAATACACATTCGACTAAGAACAAATCTTATTCATGTTTATTATAACTTTGCTAAACAAATTACAGTGACACAAATTTTCTTCTTAGAAAAGTGATTGATAGCACGATGATGGCTTCCTCAAAAGCTTTAGAAGTGCTACCAATCAAAAAGGAGAATCACATCTCCTTGTTTCTACAAGCACTAACCCAAGCCAATATGACAATTAGTATCCGTTCACAAAATAAACTAAAATAATAATTTTATTAATTAAGTTCGTATTACATTACATAACCAAAAACTGAAGTAGGCAGAATGAAACTACAACACAATACTGAACTGAAAAACACATTACAAAGAAAATAAAAACAAAGGTGACTGAGGCACGTGAAGGTCACGCTTCCCTTAAAATAGATTTCGGGTCACCCAGGTAAACCCGTCTGTTTCGCAGGGTACAACAGCCAGAGCAGATTATATTGCTGAGATAGCCAAGCACCTGAAGAGTACCTGAAACAAGACTTCTCAGGGATGCAAAGTTAGGAAAATCTGAGTAAATAGAATGTGTGCTATGAACCATACGAAATTTCTCTATATCTCCAGAACAAAGCACCAAACTTTGTATATAATCTGTTTCGAATTCCACAAGTCAGAATTGAATACAGAATTCAATAAAACATAAGTGTCATGAATTATGAGAACTTAATTCACTTGACCAGTAGGAATGTAAACAGTCACAGACCACTGGCTCAAGTCACATCTGAAAAATAGTAAAGACAGTTCCAAGCGGCGATGCGAGCGTGTGCCATCAAAGCGCCTCGTCCCGGGCGCGTGTCAGGTGATTCGCACCCATCTGGCTGCCACTGGGTGTGACTTGTCACATAGAAATACATTCATGTAGAGAATTATAAATATAAAACAAAAGATTTATCTCTCCACCAACGTGGGACAAACACAACTTCCCACACATTAAACACACAATTAAAGCTTATGATCTCTCATCCATTTTTACTTTAATCACTACATTATTATCATAATTTCCAGTATTATCGCCCTAACCACCGCCTTCAATAAGGATGAAGAAACAACCCCTGTTTGGGAAATGAAAGCGCTGTGGCATTGAAAACATACAAAATAAAACAAAAGTCACCTTCAAAAGGTTTACAAGAACGATGGATGAATAAAGGTACCTAACACGATTAAACAATTATAAATATGGTAAAGGCCCTCTCTTGCAAAAGGGATCCGAGACGCAAGAAACCACCTATACCAAATGCCAAAGTCCACCTACTTTGGTTTTATCACGCCAAGTAAATTTTGATATAAAAATTGACGTCCCTTTTAACAATAATGGTGTGTGATAAAGCCCTATTATCGTCCCCACCTAATTAAATATAAACAAAATTTGATTGGTTAAGAGCAATCAGATGCACCATTCACGCCCATTATCTCTTGGCGAAGGTCAAAGATAGCGCCACCTTTGGCGCCTAAGAAATGGGGAAGAGGTGCTATGGGGCGTTATAAAGGGTGAGGTGGAAGGGTGCGAGACCACACCCACCAGCCTTACTAGTACATATGCAAAATCCATCCCGGTCATTGCATTTTTCGATACAAGATCGTAGCTTCTATCCTGAACCCAACTATTCTTCAAAAAGAATATCAGAGACCTCATAGCCAACACTTCATCGCAACAAATGAAAAGACCTTTACGATAGACAAAATAAGTGTACCAATCCACTTCAGACTGTTTTCTACATGCACGGTCAAACACAAGTTCCTAGGATAAGACTCTCATGGGAGGTTTGGGTGACATCTGGCGGAGATGAGATCCACATGGTGTGGCTTGGCTGGCGTTGCCAGCCATGTTGGCATTGCTATATTTCCTTTTTTTAACTACTTAAAATTTCATTTAATTAAATTAACAAACTAATTAAAATAAAAAGTACAAATAAAATTACAATAAATTCATAATATTAAAAAAACTACATAAAACAAAAAAAAATAAAAAACTTCATGGTTTATTCATGTTATATTTTTCTAAGATCTCTTTTTTCATTTGCAATGTCATTGCCAATTCTGTGCTGGGACAAGGTGAGTATACAAAATTTGTGGTTGGCCGTGGGTAAGGGGTATTTGGGTCGGGTTTGGTGGTTGGTGGTTTTGTGGCAGGCTAGGGTTCGGGTCTCTTGGTAAGCAAAGAGGTTGGTTGGGTCGAGGTTTTGGTTAAATGAATGCATTGTAGTGGGTTGAATTTATAAGAAATATAGAGATAGATGAAGGTTAGAAGTAGAGAAGTGGTAAATTGTAAAAGTTGGGTGAGTATTTATAAAGTTTAAAAAAGAAATAATTTTTTAATAAAGTAGCCGTTGGCCAACGGCTACCCCAAACGGTCAAAAGTCCGCAACCAATCCTAGCTAGCCAGCTCAGCTCTCCCCCTCACCCCACGCCAGGCTTTAAAGCCACACAAGCGAGGCAACGCCGTGGCCAATGCTGGCCTGGTGTGGCTCAGCTGGCGTTGCTTGGCTTCCTCCGCCTCAACCCACACCCTACACCCCACAGACTTAGGGTTCGATGTCCTTTACTGATTACGAGATATGAAGAAGAATGCCTTACGTACAAAAAGTTCACAAATCAATGGACTTATGTTCCAAGACTCTACATGGCCTCCCCTATTTATTAGACACCATAAAAGGTAAAATAGCTGAAACACTTATGCTCAAGCCATACCCAATTCCTCACAAAGCACAAATCCCCCTTGTGGCTAAACCTATCATTCTTTGTCTCACAATCATTCAAGCAAAATGAAGTTATCAGCCCCACAAAAGCCTTCCCAGAGATGAACCTTAGAGCATACCCAGCTCACCATTCAAGAATGCCAAGATCTATAACTAAAACCAACAACGTCATAATGGGTGTGTAAGGCATTCCATGCCAATAAACGAAGTGGGCAAGTGCGTAGAAAGCTACGCCTAGTAATCAATTATCAGCTGCTAAATCAAATTTTAGCAGATGACAAGTTCCCTTTATCCTAGAATTACCCTAGAAGAAGTCGTTATGTCATCTTTGGTTAATGTGAAGGTCATGTCAAGATTTGATCTTAAAGCCGGATTCTAGCAACTAGGTATCAAACTAGAAGACAGACCAAAGACTTTTATACAGTCTTTTAAAATATATTGTTGACCTTTAAACAAACACCTATGATTTTTAAACGGTCAAAGATTTTTCATACGACAATACATTTAAAAAAAAAAAAACTACTCCACCAAGAAACAAACATTTTATTATTTTTATTTAAGTATGTTATTGCTATAGTTTTTTTTAATTTAAAGAACTTAACATGTTACGTGATACTAGTGTTTGTGTTCACCGTCACATCATGCGGGCACCTGACAAGAAAGTAATTTTACATATTTTTAAGAGTTTAAGTAGTATAACTTTTAAAACATATGATATGATCTTTTAAAACACATTCTTGGCTTTTAAATTAACTACACCATGATTTTTAAACGGCCATAACTATTTATATGCTAATATATAAAAAGAAATACACCATAAAAACAAACATTTTATCCTTTTCAATTTGAGTATAATATTTCTATAGTCGTTTTGATTTAAAAAAAATCCAAAATATGTTTAAAGTTGATTATTATTATAATATATAACAAAAAATAAAGTTTAAAATAAAATAATAAAAAAACTTAGAAAAAGAAAATAATAAACAAATTCCTTTAGTGTAGCAGTATTTTTTGTTTTAATATGTAACAATGAATCTTAACGTTGGTTTCTTTTGTAAGAATTTTTTCATCTCCGTTTGTATTGCTTTAATGTTAAACAAAATATAATATCAATATATACAAGTGAAAAAATGAAAAATCATAAAAAATTCAGTAATTATTAAATCTTTAATGTTAAAAAAAGGTCAAAGGAGCATCTTTGTTTCTTTTTTAATCTTCTACTAAGTATTGCTTCCTATTCACTTTCCACTCCAACCTTTTCCAACTTTCTTCCACCTTTTTTCCTTTCTGCTTTTCTGTTAATACACAATTGGCCCAACTGCCCTCAACACAACGTCCCCTTTATCTTCCCACACTTGAGTGACTTCCAAGAACCAACTAAATCATCACATTCACCTTCAAACTTCCAATCTTTCTTCATTGATTACCATAAAAACACACACCCATTTGGGCATTTTAATCCAAAAGTTTGTTACTCAGTTGCTTCAAGAATTCAAAAATTTTCATATTCATCTTCAAAGTTCCAATCTTTATTTCTTAATTCCCATAAAAACAGACACCCATTTGGGCATTTTGATTCAAAAGTTTGATACCAGTTACTTACCGGGTCAGATCAGTTGCTTCAAAAAAAAAAAAAAAGATATTCAGAATCATCATATTCATCTTCAAAGTTCCAATCCTTTTTCTTTAATTCCCATAAAAACAAACACCCATTTGGGCATTTGGTCAGATCAGTTGCTTCAAGAATGGAAAAAGATGGATTCTTTAACAATGAAGGCATTGGAATGGGAATCCCACAAGCCTGCAATTCAATCTTGGAATGGAATTAGAAACCCAAGTTACTGAACAGATTCCCAATTGCTTTGTCAATAGCAATTGGGACAATTCAATGGATCAGAGCGATCCCTTTGAATCTGCATTGAGTTCCATGTCTCATCTCTGGTGAACTCACACTCCGGAATCCCGAATTCCGGAGGTGAGAATGTGGTGCTCAAGGAACTCATTGGTAGATTAGGAATCATATGTAATTCTGGAGACAT
The DNA here is from genome assembly GCA_947069175.1 of Scalesia atractyloides. Lineage (NCBI taxonomy): Eukaryota > Viridiplantae > Streptophyta > Magnoliopsida > Asterales > Asteraceae > Scalesia > Scalesia atractyloides. The sequence goes on along the minus strand of CAMTDV010000022.1, from coordinate 76,689,521 downwards.
TTCACTTCAATCCTGCATTGTTGGAAACAGTAGTTCCAACACATCATGTTACAACACTCCATTGAATTCACCACCTAAGCTCAATCTATCAATCATTGATCATGGGAATTCAATTCCCAGGAATCATCGACTCCCACCTGTTCCATTCCCACATACGGTGGAATCAGGAAAGTTGTCAAGAGTGGCAAGTAATCAGTCTTTTAAAACTACTGAATTCCCAATTCCCATTCCCATTCCAGTCTCTGATAAGAAACTCAGCAGGCTATCTTTGATTCCAGATAACAAGGAATTGGATAGTTCAATGGAGGAATCATCAGTTTCTGAACAATACCCAAATGGGGAAACTGGAATAAAAGGTCAAAGTACCTATTCCAATGGCAGAAAGAGAAAGGTACTCCCTAAGGGGAATGGAGTAGAAACCCATTCCAGTACTTTGTCTGCTAAAGACAGTAAGGTTAGCTAATTCAGTTATTGTGTTTTACTGACACCTTATTTTGATATTTTAAAAAAAAATTATAAATTTAAGATTTTTTTTAGTTGCAGGCTGTAGAGGAACCAGAGAAAGAGGTATCAGATGCAAAAAGAAGCAAGTCAGGTGAAGAAGGGAATGGAATGGAAAAAGAAAAGGAAGAGGGGAATCAGAAACCTACAAAGGAAAATGCGAAACCGGAGCCACCAAAGGATTACATTCATGTTAGAGCGAGACGAGGTCAGGCTACTGATAGCCATAGTCTTGCAGAAAGGGTATGCCAATTCCATTCCTTTCATTACTCTCCTTTCAATTCCGTCTTCTCATTCTGGTCATTTTGAAAATTTCAGGTCAGAAGAGAAAAGATCAGTGAGAGAATGAAGTTTCTTCAAGATCTTGTCCCTGGTTATAACAAGGTAAAAACAAGGAAAAGTAATATTTTTTTGGCATAAATCTATATAGTTTTGGTTGTTAATTTGCCATGGGATTATTGGTTAAAAGTTGACAGGAAAAGCTGTTATGCTCGACGAGATTATAAACTACGTGCAGTCGTTGCAAAGACAAGTCGAGGTATATACTAACGTACCTATAAATTCATATATTGTAAAAAGAAAATAATGATCTTATTTTCGTGTAGTTCTTGTCGATGAAACTAGCAAACATTAATCCTAGGACAGACATGAACATCGAAGCGGTTGTATCTAAAGACGTAAGTTTTTTCATAATCTTTCTTCACGCAGGGCGTGTTAACTTAGATGTTTTAAGTAACATACTTCATTTTTGGACTGTTTGCAGACTCGTGCTTCCATGTTAAATACCATCAACCATGATGCACGACTCATTCTGGCTCCAGTCCAACATTCTCAATGATCACTGGATCAAACTGAGTCACCCAATTGATTCGTAATGTTATCACTGGTAAACAAACAAAGTTTATCTTGCAAGTGTGGTTAACAATTGTTAAAACCAAAAACTTAGCTTTGCAGTTTTGGGAATGATTCAATTGTACAACGGGTTCAGCAAATATCAGCTTCTGAGCTTCTAGGAAATGATCATAGATTTTATCATCAGAAACGGGGACAGCAAGAATTATGAACTAGAGTTGACTATTCTTAGCATTACTAACTTGAAAGACAATCATTGATCAAAAAATGATTTTACATATCTGAATTTGTTATAGATTTGGGAAATAGTAGATAATATGATTGACTATGAAGAATGACATATATTTAGGCGATTTCTACAATATTTGTTTGAACATTTTGACTATTAAAGTGTGGATAATAGAGTATTTGTAAATGTTGTGGATAAGTATGAATTGTTGTTTATATCTATACATTATAATTTAAATCTAATCCATTATTTTTGTTTGTTTTATCTATCACATCTTTGTTTAATCACCATTCGTGTCGTCGTGTGGGTCAGGGAACAGAAGAGACGCTTTATGCGGTTTTCAACTGTGCGTAGATCTTTAACCATGGTTAGTTAGCAAAGACTGATCCACTCGACCGTTAATTATGCAAATAATTTAGCACAAATTGAGATATTTTGTCAAGATCCCATAACAAACTACACATTTTCTCAACTTTCTGGGCCACCCCACAACAAAAAAATTGATTATTTGAATTCTTGATGGTGATCTTTCTTTAAGAAGTGTCATAATCAATGGCATGAAAATTTAATTTGAAGATAAGAAAAAATGACACCTTTAGAATAAAGATTAGATATTGATTATATGTACTTGATTGTAAACCAGCTGTTAGTGGGGACATTTAAGAACAACTCCATTATGAAATCCAAGATTGACAACCAGTTGATTCCACTGTTCTTTTTCTACTCTGGAATGACAAACAGTATTTAGGGGGTGAATCTTTTTCCCCAAAGATGTTTTAATTACTTAGTACTTTATGCTATAAAGATTGTACCTTGTTCTTGAATTTGGTAGTGTAACCCCAACAAGTACCGTTGTACATAATAATTGTAATTATGAAAGTAAAAGGTTTTAGCTGTTAGTTATATCTTTGAAAGGTGAGGATGCATAAGATATATTATAATATGTGTGTGTGTGTGATTTTTGTTCTAAAAGTTACTACACAGTGAAATATAATGATTTTTGTTTTGACAAACTAGGTTCTCATGGGCGGATCTAATACACATCCAACTTTAAAAAGGTTGTAATTATAATACAATTTATTAATGCATCGATAATATTAACCATGGCCATGTCTATATATATACATGCCTATGACACATGCGTACGCGCGTTTGCTTGTGTGTATGTATATGTCTCTACATATAACATGTATTGTTATATGAGGTCGTGGTTTTCTATAAAAAATTCCTTAATATGTGTCTCATGAGGAACAAATGGTTGTTGATATCAAACATCCCTCTCTATATGAATGTATGTGTGTGAGCATGTGCGCGTGTCTACATATATACACACTTGACACACAAGCTCATATATGTCTACAATAATTATCAAGAAATTATTACAAAGACAAGGGAGAAAGGGAATCAAAATCCCAAGTTGGCCATAGCTTAGGCCAAGGAATCAAAGATCTGTTTTAATTGATAATCATCTCCTTTAGAAACTTATGAAAAAGAAAATCTTTTTGGATAAGTAGAATGTTTAAAGTAGTGGTGTTTAGATGTAGAAAGATACCTTTAAGAGGTAGACAGCCACACTTTACATGAAAGTCTGGCTTACAAATACTTTAGCCAACTTCCAAAATTCAACATTGTTTATTATTTTATTAAAAATATTAATTTATGCTGACAAAGTTTTCACCATTATGACCATGTTGAATTGACTGTTTCCTCCAAACTTAACTATTCATTCAATCATATTTTACTTGATGAGGTGGTACCTTTAATGTAGGGTACAAGGATGTAACTAGAGAGAGGTATGGTTTTGATTTAACCTCCACCAAATAGTAGTTGTAACCAAATTTCTTGAAGAACGACATTGACATTACAAGGATTAAAGTTCACAATTTGGTAGAAAGTATTAAAGGATTGCCAAATATGGTCATTGAAGTTCATCCTCTAGATCCAAGATTTATGTAAGATTATCCAAATTGGTTTGTCTTAATAGTTGAAGCTAAGGTATATCCGGCAAGGCGACAATTGAATCTTAAATGAACACATGGACAAAGTTGTACCTTATGGATATGTTTTTATGGGTATTTTTAATAACAAGATGATTCATACATCAATGAAATTACTTGTTACATCATTATATTAGTAAGGGTGTGAATTATTGACTTTAGTGTGAATCTAACACGGAAATTATGGGTTTTGGTTCATTTTAAACAGGCTTGTGCCGGTTTTGGGTTGAATTTGCGAATCCCTTTAGCTAAATGGGTTGGGTCCACGTCCACGAGCTAACCCGTTTATTATTATTTTTTAAAATGTGTATTATGGCGTAACTTAATTTAGTCTGTTATATATGCCAAAAGCTAAAAGAGAAATGAATTTTGAGTTCTATAGTTTAAACAAAATTATTTTATACACATTTGCATTTTCTTGAAGTAAAGTTATAATTTTAGAATATTAATATGCAAAAATAAATTGTGTACAGGTTCATTTGTCATACATGAAACTTTACCAAGTTATGCAAACTTTTTAGGGTTCATATAAGCTTGACTCGTGAACACAACTATCAATTTATAAAGCACAAGGTATAACACCATCAAAGCGTACTTGGTGGTATTTGTTGTACAGGTAATGCCTCTTCTTTTTTTTTTCTTTATTTTGGGGAACGACTAAGTTCTCTCGTTTCTTGAACTGATTTGGGCAAGATTGATGGGTATTCCTTGATAGAAGTAATCTTTTTAAATAATTTACAAAAAGTCAACATTATAGCCCCTTCTGACTTTGGTTAAAAGTCAGAAAAAAGCAAGATGAATTATGGAGTTTCATGATTAAGTGAGAATAGAACAAAGAAAAACCAAAGGTATAAATAAAGACAATAGTTGGGAAGATTGATTGAATATGTTTCCATGTGGAGTTTCATTTGTTTATAATCAATATGATTAAGAATGGTCCATTTACCAGCCTGTCACTAATGATCATAGCTTATATTGGTACAAATCACCCTCTTTCCTTACTTTATGTCTCTTTCTTTCACCTGAACAAGCATCATTCTCTCCTTTTATTCATATCAGTTTCGTTATCATTTTCTTCATTGTAGTTAATATAATAATCGGTGTGTATACTTAAGATTATTATAATCTCGTGTTAAATAAAATGTAAGGAGCTCGTTTTACCTCTCACTTAGCAACATCAAATGCTTTGAAAGAATCTTGTACCATTTGGTATTTACAGTGTAGTAGTTTTGAGGTACCGACAAAAATGAATGGAATATTTGACTCCTAACAACTCCTAGACTAGATCTACAAGGACTTATTCAACACCAATTGTCATGAATGACACCTCAAAACCGATTTTTAATTTAAGGGTAAAATTGTAATTTTGAATCCATAATACTTATGTGGAGTGATTTTACCCACAATTTGTCACAGAAAAAGCATAATCACATTCCTTCAAGTGTAAGTATAAACATCCACCACAAACAAGCTACCATTGTGCACATTGCAAGTTTGCAACGCACTTTTCACAAAATAAAAACTATTTTATGCAAATTCTGAGTCATCATTACTACAAATGTATGCAATGGCAAGTGGCCATTTACTCATTTCATGAATATGTATATGATAGGGGTGCGCTATTTACAGAACCAATTTTCAATAGTAAATTGTGTGTACGTAGCACTTTAAAGATATAACGAGACAGAGGAAAAAGGTGGTTATGTGGTTACATAACTGTCTCATGTATAATTGTTAAAGCAATAGACACAGATGTTAATACGTTTCTCCTAGTTCTCTACTTGGAAGAAAATATGCATCAACAACCCTCTGTATAAGTATTCCGCCTAATTAATAATAGTAAACAAGTATAAAAGTAAATTGTGACTATTCAGATTTCATAAGTCACCATCATGGTCAATATCCTGTCTAGAGGACTAGCAGTGATGTTATCTTAGAATTTCCACTATTTTATAATAAAAAGTAGGAAAAAAGAAAGAAAATAGGATATCTACAATGAAATGGAATGGTTATGATATGTACTTACTGTGGATGTTACTATCAACTGGTCCAATACTAATAATATGCCCTAATTGGTCCAAAACTTAGGTGAGATATGCTTATCGGAAAAGACAATGTGATGTGCTAAAAGTAGTTTAATAAAAATCACTAAAATTAACCTAAATCTAGACTCAAAGTAATACTCTAGATTCTTTTAAGACTCGACTAAACTACTAACCGGCAAGTGAACCGACCGACTCTAGTAAAGCTAAGTAAGTCCGGATATCGAACCCACAAGACTCTATTTAACTACGTTAACGACTCTATCTAGGACCTAGACTGACACAGACACGACACTAACAATTTTTATATTTGTTGGGGGGGGGGGGGGGAGTTCTAAATATCCTAAAAATTGCAAATTGATTTAAACTAATTTAGCTAGATTAACTAGGACACAACTCAAGACGAAGGTTCAACTCAGTGATGATGGATGACTACCTAGGTTGGAATCCTACTTAAATTGGAATGGATTTCTATCGGGACTAATGCGGTCTAGAACCGGGAACTTTATATGTTAACCCTAAGAGATACCGAATAGGACCCCCAACCATTCTCGGGAAGAAACCGAATGGAACTCTAAGGATCATTACGCCTACCGGTTTGCTAGACTTCCTTTCAGTTATCTACCTTCTCGAAGAGTGCCCTAAAGTGACTAACTACCTCTCAGCATAAAGTCTAAGGCAACTAAGGAACTCAATTTAGTTTAATAGACAAGAGTATGGTAGGGCAACTAAAACCGGCTTTTCTCAAAACCTAATCCTAGCTATTTACCATTCAAGACCTATTAATAACCTAATACTTCTCAGTAACTAAGGTTGGTAGAATATCAAAATCGAATAATCTTTTGATTACTGTTTCAAAGTTTATTGGCCAATTCATCAAACGATTACTCGAACCTGCTAAGACCCGATAATCAACACAAATCTATTCATGAAAGACATTCAACAAGATTCATGTGAAACAAAGAAACAAGTAATAATCAAATCAAGATACACATATACACCAAATCATAAAACTAAAGTTCGTTACTCTTTAAGAAAATCCATACACATACTAGAAACCGAATAAAAATCCAAACTTTATTAAATATTCATCCTAAACCAGGTAGTTTTAAACGTTTAGCCAGAAAACATGGTCATGAAAATCAAAACGAAAGTCTTAACAAAGGAATTCATTGGATAAAAGTATAAGAAACGAAGAACAAAGAAAATCGGGAGACAAAACCCGTTAAATCTTCAATCCTATAGCTTCCTTCTTCTCTTGAATGATTCCCATGCTCCGAATGCTTTCAAACCGTGCTAAATCTGCTGCTGAGTTCGTCTAAGATGTCCTAGAATCGTAACTAGGTTTGAATTAGGAGATAATGATGTATTTATATGGTTTCAGCAAGAAATCCAGCACCAAGAAGAACTCTGCCCGACAATTAACCCCGTCGTGTTACGCGGGGGTATTCCCTTGAACCTACGCGCGATGCGGCGCTATCAAATTCCACAAACAATATTATAAAGCTAGACGTCACGCGACAGTGATCTTGTTTAGTGCGACAGGGGTGTTCTCTCAGAATTTCTCGTTTTGCATTCCCGTTCAGTTACGGCTCGACCCGAACCTTGCTGTTAGCTCTTTTCCAGCTGATTTCAACCATTGTCTTCACTTTTCAGCAACCAGAAAACTGAACAAGAACAAACTATCAAAAGAAACTAAACTATCTAGAAACGAAACAAATGAATATGAAAAATGCACAAACTCTACACGAATAATCAATATATTTTACAATACATCACAATGCCACAAGCTAATTGTTTTATGGTCTCAATTGGCATGTGTGACAACCGGCATTTTCCGGTTGTAATTACGCGCATAACAAACATTAAAAACATCATAAGTAGCGTAATTAGATGCAAATTAACTTGATCAGGCCTTTGGAATGCCTAGGAACGTCTATCGGACTTTTCGGTACGCGAATGGTGATTTGCGGGAAAACTGCTGAACGTCAAACGGTAACGAACTGATACCGGGAAAAATACTGACAACGTTGACAAATACAGAATTTACATGTAAAAATTATGCGTAAGAATTTTGTTTTGATGAATTATCATGCTTCGAACGTCACAAAACGCTTACGTGAACGAGAAACGCGTCCGAAGGAACGCACCGACAGCAAAACAAAGCAACGGACTTGAATTACGCCTCAATATTAATATATTATGATATATTTAGCTTCGTAATCGAATTTTATTATTCATGGTCGAAATCGGATCGAAAAACGGACAAGAAACAACAACCGGAGTATTTTACGCATTTTAACGAAACCGACGGACGCACGCGATTAATATCGAATACCGACACCTTTTACATGTTTTTGAACTTAAAATGATATTACACGATGTTCGGGTTTGAAAATGGGCCTCGTAGAAGCGATCGGGCCACTCAAAACAGGGCTTTTGGGCCTTAGGCCCAAACCCACAAAAACCCACCTATATAAACCCTTTTACCCCATTTTTCTCTCATTTTTACCTATAAATTTCTCTCTCTAACTCTAAAACTCTCTCTAGAAAATATTTCCCGCACCGAAGTCCGGCGACTAGCGGCGGTGGCGCCGCCTACGGCGGAGATGGAGGTTTTCCGGTGAACTTTCCGGCGACCGTTTTCCGGCCAAGGGTATAATTTTTCGACTATCTTCGACTTTCCGGATTGCATGGTGATGTTGGTTTTAGCAGATTCAAAGCCGTTTGGGCTCGGGAGCAACTCCGACGACATTCCGGCCAAACCCAGGCAAACCCGTTTTGGACTTTTCATTTCGTGCATGTTTAGATCTGGTGGTCAGAGACCTTTCTGCAAGTTTTTGTGAAATTTTATTCTTCGGCGAAATTCCGACTTCTGGCATGGTTCTGGCGAGGTTCTGGACATCCGTTTTCAACGAAAAATATATTTTTGGGATTCTTGTAACCCGTAGAATCCATACGAAACACTTTCGCCTCGGGTGAAAATTAAAGTTCAGGACACTCTCGGGCTCGGTTCAACGTGGTCAACAGGTCAACACGGGTCAAAACTGGTCAAGGGACAGTTTTGGGTCATTTTCGGTGCCTCGGTTCAGTTTTGGGTTCGGTCAAACCCGGTCAACTACCGGTCAACCGTGGTCAACTGGTCAACTATCGGTCAACTGGTCAACTACTGGTCAACGCAGTCAACATGGTCAACTGTGGTCAAACTCAGTCCCCGGGTCGACATGAGTTTCGGTAAAACATTTACGACGCGAATTTTCATTAGATTAGTTATATACATATTATTTTGCGGGAAACCGAGCTCTAAACCGACCCGACTAATGAAAACGACAAAAATTACACGTGAAATTTTCTAGCTACTTGGACTTGTACATACGTAACAATGAGGTTTATATAAATATACATGCGTACTAGTTAAAAACCAAACCTACACGCGATATTTTCATATAATTATATGTTGAAATTATATAAGACAAAAGCCTACGTTTTTAGCATATGACGAAAACATTATATATTGTAATTACATCATTTGTTGAGTTTTGACAAATATATCGACAACTTGTATTGTCGGGATCGTTTAAAAACAGAGGAAACTCTGCCCGGTTTTTGTTAAAAATAAATATATACTTGATTCAAAATTAACGAAAACGTATCATAATTCAAACTACTTTATAAAATAAAGATATGTGTGTATTTATTTTCAACGACTCTTTAGAAGTCGCAAAACAAGTTTACAACATTTCTTCGAATACGATTTGCAAGATAACAAAACTCGGGAACTATATAAAAATAAATATAATTATTTATAATAATTCTGATGTTTACAACTCGAAGATTTTATAAAATAAGTATAAGTATTTATTTCTAACGCCTAGATGGCATACGGTATATTACCAAATGATTTCAACACATTATAATTTGCGTCGTTTTGATAAACAAGCAAATGGAGCTGATCCTAACAAGCGACAACTATATAATTATTTTCAATGATTATCCACGAGACACAATTTTTATATACATATACATTTACGCTTACATACATACATATATACATACATACATATATATATATATCATACATACATATATATAATATACATATATGCCTACATCTTATAAAACACTACGACGAGTCGTATTATTATCCGTCAACGTATATGAGGACTATTCGAGAAACGCGCGAATACATTAAACGAGTTACGACAACTTATTTCTTATACATATTCGTTACATACACGCAAGACCATTCGGAACTTCTAACACGACTTTATAAATATATCTATATTTATATATAAATATATTCTAAACCTCTTGTAAACTAAGTGTTTCCAATATTTAGTATTTACCACCGATTATAAATGGGATTAGACGAGTATAATAATATCGTCTCTATCAAGTTAACATCTTCCCCTCGAATCATTGGTTAGAGATTTGGTAGAGCTTGGTGACACGTAGTTTAGCTACGTTATATTTCAAAACTTATAAGTTATTCCATTTTAGGAATGTCATAGATTGCATGCTTGCTTGTAACATTCGTCGAAAAACGGGTTTCCAAACCCGCTTCGTTTATTAATCAAATATTCAGTTATAATTTTTCATTGAGTATTTATTGCTTAAATAAATTTTAAACAATACATAATTAATAAATATATTAGAATTAAAAAACCATAATTTATAATTAATAATAAAAAGTGAATAAAAAATAAATTGGAGAGCCGGGTTTCGAACCCGGTCACCCACAAACCCAAACACACAACACACCGCTCCGCCACACACTTCACTTGTGATGAACAAGGAAACAAATAACACTTAAGGTAAAACCAGAAAATCAAAACCGGACATCAGCGCGCTCAGAACGCGGAATCGCCGGAGTAAGACCAAAACTCCGCAAATGTGGCCTTTCCTTTTGACTAAAACGCGATAACCGACTACGGCATCAATTATAACCGATGTTTAACCGTCAAATTCGGTCATAACCGCCGGAAAATCTTCAATCGCGAATGAAGACTCAAAAGCGGACACAATTCATCCAGTTCTTCACTATAAATACCCACTCAATCTTCTGGAAATCCTTTCGCTCAGAACCGTGCACTTTTTCGAAGCTTTAGCTCGTCGCCGGAGAATTTAAATTTCGCCGGAACTTCTCCGGAATCGATCGTCAGAAAACCGTATTCATTCATCAGTCGGTATAACTGTCTAAACTTCTCTGCTATCTCTTAATTTATACTTTAATCGTTCGAATCAATAATCAAAACTGTTAAAACAGTTCATACCGCCGGGAATCGCAAAATCAGAGCCGACTCTTGCCGGAAATTGAAGAAACCACTCTGAGTTGGTACATCATAATCCTTATCCTTCTTTTTCTATTCCAATTCAATCAAATTATAAGTGTTGTTGGTCAATTAAACAAACAATCGGCTTCACAGTTTCTGTGTTCTTATAAATGAAGAAGACGAAGTTGACTTGTGTATTAATATAATTAAAACCAGAAAACTAAACGGGTTAGACACATAGTCCAGCGGTGGACTGTGTGCAATTATAACATTCAAGTCCCGAGTTCGATTCGTGTACGTATCCGTTTCCCGCAATAACAAAACATTTTTTCTTTTAAGTTTAACAGAACACCCCTCAGATAGTACTTAAGTTTAATATAAATCTTAATTTAAATGGGTTAGACACCCAGCCCAGTTGGTTGGGCTGGGTGCAAATCAAAGCAATGGTCACGGGTTCGATGCGGGTTATACGCACCGGTTCTGCAGATTTTAAAACCTTTTTAAAATAACTAATTTCTGAAATATTCTAGTTAGTATATAAATATAATTAAATCTGAGTTTATTTCGGGTTAGACACGTAGCTCAGTTGGTAGAGCTGCGTGCACGTATACGAGAGGTCCCGAGTTCGAACCTCACTCAGCGCATATAAAAACACAGTCTGACCGGTCAATGGTCAACGGTCAAAAGTCAACTTTTTTTTATTATTATTTTGTTTATTTCTTTTTAGTTATTTATTTAATAGAAAAATCATTTAAAAATACTTAAAAGTAAGATTTTTAAAGTTAGAGAATTTCCTTAAACTCACAAAACTAAATCTAAAAATCCCATTAAGAGCACTAATTAAAAATATTAATCGCAAATAAAATTTATTTATTTATCGAATCATTTTGTTATTATCTAGGCTAGTTTTTCCCTCATCGATTGAATCCTAAATTCGTGCGCATCCAACGTCATCAAAGAACGCACCCAATGTGAGTGAATCTCTATGAATTCCCCGTTTTAATCATGTTTTGGGGTGTATTATGTGTCGTATAAATCTTTTATTATAAATATAAACACTTGTGCATACATCATATCCGTGATCAAATGAGTATCAATTGTTGTGTGGATTATATGTAGATTGGATTTATCATTTTTAGTGCACGCATTTCATTATGCCCATCAGTTCCCGTGGGAGACGGGTTGAGCATCAGGTGCCTCATAAGATCGGCTCTGTTTGATTGAGCCTTGATCTCACATTCATCATCATTCATATCATATACTCATCCAAAGTGGTTTGTGTTTGTTTATTTATATATGTTTGCTCACATGTGATTATTGCACAAATTTTCCTTATTAAATAAAACAAGAAATTAGTAACAATGCTTTATCAAGGTTCACTCGCCAACTTTTGTTGACCCAAAATGTCCCCCGTTTTACACATGATACAGGTGAACCAGCTGAGACAAGAAACACATAGGAAGGTCTAGAAGAATAAACAAGTTTAAGCTTTGGAATATTTATATAGTTTCATTTTCTTGTAATTGTATGAATTTTGTTTTGGATAATTAAGTTGTAAATTGAATTAAATAAATATGAAACAATTTAGTAAACATCATGAGCTTTGGTGATAACCCAATTATGCCCCGACTCTTATTCCGTTGCGGGTCGGGGTGTGACAGATTGGTATCTGAGCCATGACTATAGGGATATAGGATAGGTTATTAGACCCTTAGAGCCTATACTATAGTTGATTAAAATTTTAAATTTGCTTATGCGTTACATACAAAATTCATGATGTTTATATGCTTTATGTTTATTGTTACACTCAATGTTATGCAAGCATGCTCACAAATACATAATATTATACAATGCTCATCATGAATCATATCCTCATAACATATCATATCCATGAGAGCACACACCTCACGATTACCATGATTTTTGCAATGATTTTGTATTTTCAAATCACATCAAAGTGAGTTCTCATAACGGGCATGTAGTAACTGGAAGGGTACGAGTACCGGTAGTCGAAACGTCCTGTCTAGGCTTGGCATTCGTATAAATCCAAAATAAAGGACCAGTTTGCCTACCTGGGGACTAACGATGAGAGTACGAAGGACCTATTAGGCCAAAGCATGCTATACCAAACGTTGTGTGAGCAACCCCACTTTGAGTTGTCATTGTGTCTACACCTGGACACCCTCCTACCATACATCTCGCAATTATATTTTCCGATTTTCATTCGGGTGGTGCGAGTGTTAATCCGCCAACACCAATGTGAATCCTACCAAGCCCAATAGTCTGGAGGCCCACATGACTACACAAGCGATGGTATGGGGGACATTGGAGGCCCAAACATGAGCAAACCCAAGACATCCTATGGATGTAGTTGAATTATTGTCAGTTATGTTATTTTTCATTCTTTTTACGACACATGACACCTAGAAACTTCTTAAACTCACAATCTTCCTATGTATGTTCCTGTAGATGTCGGCTAGGCAATTACGTGGAGGTAGAAAGTCAGGAAGATCAAATGAACGCTTGGCCACACAAATTGCTAAACAAATGGCCGCAGTGCTTCCTGACATCGTAATTCAAGTTCAACAAGCTCTCACCGCAAATCCCATCAACCCTCCCAATCAAGAAGACCAGAGCGTCGCCAACCCTCCTTCCAAAAAGTGCTCCTACAAACACTTCAAATCTTGCGATCCCCCAAAGTATGAAGGGACCGAAGGTGTTACCACCCTCCTTCACTGGTTTGAAGAAATGGAAAACACTTTCCTCAATTGCGATTGTCCGAGGATCGCAAGGTACGTTATGCAACTGGAAGACTGTTCGGGGTAGCCCTTACCTGGTGGAACACGGAAAAGGGTAAACGAGGAGTGGAAGACGCCATGGCCTTAACATGGGAAGATTAAGGGAACTCATGACAAGACGCTTCTGTCCAAGAAGCGAAATCAAAAAGTTGGAAGATGAATTCCACACGCTGAAACAAAAGGAAGGAGATCACACTTCTTATAACAAGAGATTCCTTGAACTGAACCAAATGATCCCTAATTTGTTCACCCCCGTGTACCGCTTGGTTGAACATTACATTCGAGGTCTTCCCTCGAAAATTCAAGACTCGGTCTTAAGCACTTCGCCTGCAACACTTGAAGCCACGATGGAGTTAGCTACAGAACTCACTGAAAATCACATTCGAAACGGTAAGTTCAAAGATGAAAAGAAGAAAGCACCCATAGAGACCTCAACTACAAACCACTCAGTCTCATCCTCAAAGTTTGCTGGTAACAGGAAACGAAACAGCAAGAATTTTGCTGTCACTCAAACCAACCCTCCCATCACCGCTGCACCAATCACCCAAATCGCTCCCCCAGCTGCACCATTTAAAAAGCCATACACCGGCCCACACCCAAAATGCAACCGTTGTCAATACCATCACCCTCTCGAAGCTCTTTGCCAACATTGCACAAGCTGTGGCCGCGCAGGTCACACCATCCAAACCTTCGTACTCTTCAACGAATGAACCGCAATCAACCCCAACCCAAACCCACCATCAGATAGTGGGTCAAGCCCAACAACCCTTACTTCTACAACCCGCACCACACGCAGCCCAAACTTACTACCAACCCAACTACCCCATGATGCAACCCGTACGAGCTTGTTACAACTGTGGGGACCCAAACCACTTCAGGAACACTTGTCCACGCTTGGTGAACGTAATCCATGCCCAAGCTCAAGCGAACCCAGTAAACCAAGCTAACCAAGCTCCTCCACCTGCCAGAGGAAGAGCTTTCAACATCAATGCCAACCAAGCTAGGGCTGACAACAACGTGGTTAACGGTACGTTTCTCATCAATGGTAGTTATGCATCCATGTTATTCGATACTGGCGCGGATAAGAGTTTTGTGTCCTTAGAATTCGAACCTATCCTCAACCAAACTCGTGATAATCTCATGGAATCTCTAACGGTGGAAGTTGCTGACGGAAAGCCCGTTTCATTAAATTCTATTATACGAAATTGTACCCTCACTCTAAACGATCACGATTTTCCAGTTGACCTCATTCCGATGAAGTTAGGAAGTTTCGATGTTATAATCGGTATGGACTGGCTCAACCAGCATCACGCTGAAGTGGTGTGCCGCGAAAAGTTCATTCGCATTCCTCTTGCAGACGGTCAGACCCTACGTATTTTTGGAGAAACCCCTTCAAAAGGACTCAAATTATGTCCTGCCTTCAAGCCCGAAGATATCTCCGCCAGAACTATGTCGCATTCCTAACTCACGTCGTCAAAAAGGGAAACAAGGAGAAGAAACTCGAAGATATCCCAGTTGTGAAAGAATTCCCACAAGTCTTTCCCGACGACATTTCAGGACTTCCTCCTGTGAGAGAAGTTGAATTCCGCATCGATCTTGTACCTGGCGCTACACCAGTCGCAAAATCTCCTTATAGGTTAGCCCCATCCGAAATGCAAGAGCTGGCCAGTCACCTGCAGGAACTGACTGACAAAGGATTCATACGTCCTAGCCTCCTCGCCTTGGGGTGCACCTGTTCTTTTTGTGAAGAAGAAAGATGGAACGTTTCACATGTGTATCGACTACAGAGAACTCAACAAGTTAACGGTTAAGAATCGCTACCCCTACCTCGCATTGATGACCTCTTAGACCAACTTCAAGGTGCCACCTGTTTCTCAAAAATCGATCTTCGTTCTGGTTATCATCAGCTCAGAGTACATGAAGAAGACATCCCAAAGACTGCCTTCCTGGACTCGTTATGGTCATTACGAGTTCATGGTCATGCAATTCGGTTTAACCAACGCCCCCGCTGTATTCATGGATCTAATGAATAGGGTATGCAAACCCTACCTCGACCGTTTCGTCATAGTCTTCATCGACGATATTCTTATCTACTCCAATCTAAATCCGATCATGAGCGACACCTTCGACTCATCCTTACACTTTTAAGAACCGAAAAGCTCTACGCTAAGTTCTCAAAATGCGAATTCTGGTTAAGAGAAGTACAATTCCTTGGACATGTCGTCAATGACAAGGGAATACATGTCGATCCTTCAAAAATCAAGGCAGTACAGGAATGGCAAGCGCCACGTACCCCTACCGAAGTAAGGTCATTTCTTGGTTTGGCTGGTTATTATCGATGCTTCATTGCCAATTTTTCTCGTATTGCTGTCCCACTCATGGCTTTGACTCATAAAGGAAAACCCTTCATATGGGGACCTAAACAAGATGAAGCCTTCCAAACTCTAAAGCAAAAACTTTGTGACGCACCTATCCTCACACTCCCTAAAGGTTGCGATGACTTCGTAGTATATTGCGACGCATCAGGGCAAGGACTAGGCTGTGTATTAATGCAAAGAGGAAAAGTGATAGCTTATGCTTCTAGGCAACTCAAAGTTCATGAGAAGAATTACACCACCCACGACCTGGAACTTGGAGCCGTTGTGTTTGCTCTCAAGATATGGAGACATTACCTCTATGGTACCAAGTGTGAAATATACACTGACCACAAAAGTCTCCAACATATCTTCAACCAAAAGGAGTTGAATATGAGGCAACGAAGATGGGTCGAACTTCTCAACGACTACGACTGTGAAATTCGGTATCATCCTGGCAAGGCAAACGTAGTGGCCGATGCGCTTAGTCGAAAAGGTTATGCGAACTCCATTCGTCTTCTCTGTTCGCAAATCATAACCGACATCAAAGATCGAATCCGACCAGCTCAACATGTTTCTGTAACAGAAAATAACGTACGCGATGAGCTGTCATGTGGAGCTGAACTCAAAATCGAAACCAAATCCGACGGTATTCTATACTATTTAAATCGCATATGGATTCCCGATCGCGATAACCTTCGTGATTTCCTCATGAATGAGGTGCACAAAACACGATACTCTGTACACCCAGGAGCCGACAAGATGTATCAAGACCTACGATACACCTACTGGTGGCCGGGCATGAAAAAGGATATCGCTGTTTTTGTTTCCAAGTGCCTTACCTGTTCCAAAGTAAAAGCTGAACATCAAAGACCTTCAGGACTTCTAGTCCAACCTGAAATACCTGTATGGAAGTGGGAAAACATAACCATGGACTTCATTACCGGGTTACCTCGCACCTCCAGTGGGTATGACACCATATGGGTAATCATTGATCGTCTTACAAAATCAGCTCACTTCATACCGATTCGCGAGGACTTCAAAAACGAGAAGTTAGCTCGTATCTACATCAGCGAGATCGTAAGCTGTCATGGTGTACCTTTAAGCATCATTTCAGACCGTGATGGTCGTTTCACTTCACGAACATGGCGAGCCGTACAAACCGCCTTGGGTACACGATTAGACCTCAGTACCGCTTTTCATCCTCAAACTGATGGTCAGTCCGAACGCACCATCCAAACCCTTGAAGACATGCTGCGAGCATGCGTCATAGATTTCAAAGGGAACTGGGACGCACATCTATCATTAGTTGAATTTTCGTACAACAATAGCTATCATTCAAGTATCGGCATGGCTCCTTTCGAAGTTTTATATGGTTGTAAGTGCCGATCTCCAGTATGTTGGCACGAAATTGGGGAATCACAAATCACCGGTCCAGAGTTAATTCAAGAAACAACCGACAAGGTCATTGAAATTCGAAACAATCTTCTAGCGGCTCAAAGTCATCAAAAGAGTTATGCAGACAAACGACGAAAGCCCTTGGAGTTTGACATTGGGGATCAAGTACTTTTAAAAGTATCACCGTGGAAGGGAGTGGTTCGTTTTGGCCAGAAGGGCAAGCTAGCACCACGCTACGTAGGACCTTTCAAGATACTCGAAAGAGTAGGTCCTGTAGCATACAAGCTTGACCTACCAGAAGAGCTCAACAGAATTCATCCCACATTCCACGTATCAAACTTGAAGAAGTGCCTCGCCAATGAAAACCTCCATATTCTTCTAGAAGACATTCAGATCGATGAATCTATGCACTTCATTGAAAGACCAGTAGAAATCATGGACTCCGGAGAGAAGCGTTTAAGACAAAGTCGTATTCCAATTGTCAGGGTACGTTGGGAGTCAAAACGAGGACCCGAGTTTACTTGGGAACGTGAAGACTCAATGCGCGAAAAATACCCGCATCTTTTTCCAGTTACCACTACTACTTAAATTTCGGGACGAAATAGGGGATACTGTAACATTCGCCGAAAAACGGGTTTCCAAACCCGCTTCGTTTATTAATCAAATATTCGGTTATAATTTTTCGTTGCGTATTTATTGCTTAAATAAATTTTAAACAATACATAATTAATAAATATATTAGAATTAAAAAACCATAATTTATAATTAATAATAAAAAGTGAATAAAAAATAAATTGGAGACGCCGGGTTTCGAACCCGGGTCACCCACAAACCCAAACACACAACACACCGCTCCGCCACACACTTCACTTGTGATGAACAAGGAAACAAATAACACTTAAGGTAAAACCAGAAAATCAAAACCGGACATCAGCGCGCTCAGAACGCGGAATCGCCAGAGTAAGACCAAAACTCCGCAAATGTAGCCTTTCCTTTTGACTAAAACGCGATAACCGACTACGGCATCAATTATAACTGATGTTTAACCGTCAAATTCGGTCATAACCGCCGGAAAATCTTCAATCGCGAATCAAGACTCAAAAGCGGACACAATTCATCCAGTCCTTCACTATAAATACCCACTCAATCTTCTGGAAATCCTTTCGCTCAGAACCGTGCACTTTTTCGAAGCTTTAGCTCGTCGCTGGAGAATTTCAATTTCGCCGGAATCGATCGTCAGAAAACAGTATTCATTCATCAGTCGTTATAACTGTCTAAACTTCTCTGCTATCTCTTAATTTATACTTTAATCGTTCGAATCAATAATCAAAACTGTTAAAACAGTTCATACCGCTGGAAATCGCAAAATCAGAGCCGACTCTTGCCGGAAATTGAAGAAACCACTCTGAGTTGGTACATCATAATCCTTATCCTTCTTTTTCTATTCCAATTCAATCAAATTATAAGTGTTGTTGGTCAATTAAACAAACAATCGGCTTCACAGTTTCTGTGTTCTTATAAATGAAGAAGACGAAGTTGACTTGTGTATTAATATAATTAAAACCAGAAAACTAAACGGGTTAGACACACAGTCCAGCGGTGGACTGTGTGCAATTATAACATTCAAGTCCCGAGTTCGATTCGTGTACGTATCCGGTTCCCTCAATAACAAAACATTTTTTCTTTTAAGTTTAACAGAACACCCCTCAGATAGTACTTAAGTTTAATATAAATCTTAATTTAAATGGGTTAGAACCCAGCCCAGTTGGTTGGGCTGGGTGCAAATCAAAGCAATGGTCACGGGTTCGATGCGGGTTATACGCACCGGTTCTGCAGATTTTAAAACCTTTTTAAAATAACTAATTTCTGAAATATTCTAGTTAGTATATAAATATAATTAAATCTGAGTTTATTTCGGGTTAGACACGTAGCTCAGTTGGTAGAGCTGCGTGCACGTATACGAGAGGTCCCGAGTTCGAACCTCACTCAGCGCATATAAAAACACAGTCTGACCGGTCAACGGTCAAGTAAAGTCAACTTTTTTTTATTATTATTTTGTTTATTTCTTTTTAGTTATTTATTTAATAGAAAAATCATTTAAAAATACTTAAAAGTAAGACTTTTAAAGTTAGAGAATTTCCTTAAACTCACAAAAATAAATCTAAAAATCCCATTAAGAGCACTAATTAAAAATATTAATCGCAAATAAAATTTATTTATTTATCGAGTCATTTTGTTATTATCTAGGCTAGTTTTTCCCTATCGATTGAATCCTAAATTCGTGCGCATCCAACGTCATCAAAGAACGCACCCAATGTGAGTGAATCTCTATCAATTCCCCGTTTTAATCATGTTTTGGGGTGTATCGTTGTGTCGTATAAATCTTTTATTATAAATATAAACACTTGTGCATACATCATATCCGTGATCAAATGTGTATCAAATGTGTATCAATTGTTGTGTGGATTATATGTAGATTGGATTTATCATTTTCAGTGCACGCATTTCATTAGGCCCATCAGTTCCCCGTGGGAGACGGGTTGAGCATCAGGTGCCGCATAAGATCGGCTCCGTTTGATTGAGCCTTGATCTCACATTCATCATCATTCATATCATATACTCATCCAAAGTGGTTTGTGTTTGTTTATTTATATATGTTTGCTCACATGTGATTATTGCACAAATTTTCCTTTTTCAAATAAAACAAGAAATTAGTAACAATGCTTTATCAAGGTTCACTTGCCAACTTTTGTTGACCCAAATATATCCCCCGTTTTACACATGATACATGTGATCCAGCTGAGACAAGAAACACATAGGAAGGCCTAGAAGAATAAACAAGTTTAAGCTTTGGAATATTTATATAGTTTCATTTTCTTGTAATTGTATGAATTTTGTTTTGGATAATTAAGTTGTAAATTGAATTAAATAAATATGAAACAATTTAGTAAACATCATGAGCTTTGATGATAACCCAATTATGCCCCGACTCTTATTCCGCTGCGGGTTGGGGTGTGACATTGCTAGTCACGTTGTGGAGACGCCCATTATGGAATTACATTAAGCTAGCTTTGCACAAGGATATCAAGGTGAGTTCATAACCCCACTTTTACAATTTTTACATTTTTGAAAATGTTTTCGGGGGTGGAAAGACATGCAAGTTTTGCAAACGTACACAAATTTCTATGAACGAAAGTTCATATTTCTAAACCATGTTACGAATGGATTTCAATAAACTCAAATGGTTTACGAAAAGTTTATGCCCAACATACCAGTTTTACAAAACACGGTGTTTTCGAAAGTGCATGAGTTTCATGACTAGGACGAGATTGTCCTAGTTACAAGGGACTGGGTTGTCCTGCATACAAATAAGAGGACTGGTTGGTCTTGCTTTTAGACTCAAATGGGCTAGGCCCATTCTCATTGTGCAAGGCACAAAAAACTCCGTGAGTTCATGTCCCCCTTTTCTCCTAAATGTGTTCTGTTTATAACTCTCGGGGGGAATACATGTTTTCAATGGTATGGTTTAGCTATGGAATGAAATTTTAGATCATGTGCAAATAGGGTCTCTCTTAAGTGCCATTAATCTTTTATAAGACCGAGGAACAAGAGTGGTAGATCTATCGGGTGTAGCGAGCTCCACTCATGGGTCCTTGTGTGGCCGCATGTAGTGCTTTTGTTGTCCCAGCCGGGTGGACCGGAAGAAGTTGTAACATTCATCGTAAAACGGGTTCCAAACCTGCTCCGTTTAATATTCAAGAATTTATTGAATGTTTCGTTACGCATTATTTATTTTATAAATTGTGTTAGCTAATTTTTATGGTTAATAAATTAGATAGTTAATATACTAATTAATTAAAAGAATAAAAAATACTAATAAATAAAAGTTTAAAAAAAGAAAAATCAGGTTCGAACCCGGGTCCCCATCAAACACACACAACCTTCACCACTACACTACACACACATATCTGAAATAAACCCAACTTAAATGATTTTTATATTAAAACAACATTCTGAATTCAATTTCAAAAAATCACCCGCCTGTAACCGACCGTAACTCCCAAACTATTAATATTTCTGTTTCATTCAAGAATTTAACGGAAGAAACTGATTCCAATCAGTGCATTAGACTCAATCATGACAATTCGGTTATAGAATCAATTCGAAGTTAATTTCTTTAACCAAAACCGTTTGAGAACTGAAATCTAAAACCAGACATTCACCTATAAATAGCGCATCCTAATCTATTCTGAAACTTGCTCACACACTCTCAAACACTTCTCTAAAATTATCAGAAGACCCTTGTATTCAAAACACACCTGGCCGGAATTTTGTTTTGCCGCTGAGGAATCAAGCATTCTCGGTTCGGTACAGTCAATTGAATTCTTTTTCTTTTCTTTTACTTTTATGAGCGGATAATATAAAACAAACCATTCGACAAGATTATCTAATCGGGTTCTGTTCAGTGGGTTTATAATCCATGAAGAAGATGAAGTTTGTTTAATTGTTTATGTATAATAAAATTTGTTGTTTTAATCGGGTTAGACACACAGTCCAGTTGTGGACTGTGTCCAATCACAAAGCATAAGTCTCGGGCTCGATTCGTACACATTGCCGATTTTCTGAAATGAAAACCAAATTTTTTAAAAACTTATTCAGATCAGCTTACAATAAGTATATAAATGTAATATAAATTTGGATTATACCGGGTTAGACACCCAGCCCAGTTGGTAGGGCTGGGTGCAAAACACACTGAAGGTCGCGGGTTCGAGACGTGGTTAAAGCGGTTCAATGATTTCTAAAACCTTTTTAATAAAGAAATTTATGAATTAATCTAAATAGTCTATAAATGTAATTAAAACTGAGATGATTCCGGGTTAAACATGTAGCTCAGTTGGTAGAGCTGCGTGCACGTATACCGGAGGTCCCGAGTTCTAACCTCACACGCTGCTAAATTCACGCGTCCACTATGAGTGAATCCTTACAAATTCCCTTTTTTTTCATGTTTTGAGGTGTACCATGTGTTGTTTACATATTTCATTTATCCAAACACTTGTGCTATTACCATTATATGATCTAACGTGTTATGGAATGTTATTTGTTGTATTGTGTGTTTACATTTTTGTCAGTTGCGTGCAATCATTCACATTAGGCCCGTCAGTTCCTTGTTGGATACGAGTTGATCATCGCGTGCCTCATTAGACCGGCTCCATTTGATTGAGCCTTGATCTCATTGTTCATCATTTGTCATGCTTGTGTGTACATTGAATGATATTATGTGGTTTGTGGTTAGATTTACATATGCGTATACTCATATTTGGTTTATGCACAATTTTATAACCAATATTACTATTTCTTTCAAATGTTTAAATGAGATTCACTTGCCAACTTTTGCTGACCCAAAACCCTATCTTTACACATGATACAGATGGACTGGTTGAAGCAAGGAACACATAGGAAATTTCCTTAGAAGAAAAATGAAGAAGTTATGCATGCCGTGTTTAAAACATGTTGTACTTGTATGTTTGTTGTAATTTCTTCTTTAATTGGAATTAATAAATATGAAACTTTATTATAGTAAATGTCATGAGCTTTAATGAAAACCCAATCATGCCCCGACTACCATTTCTGCTGCGGGTCAGGGTGTGACAATTGGTATCAGAGCTTTTGACTATAGGGATATAGGATAGGTTATTAGACCCTTAGAGCCTATACTATAGTCGGTTAGATTTTAATTGCTTACGTGTATTTGGTTACATTCGAACTCATGATCTTTACTTGTTTTATATTTATTTCACACGCAAATGCATGCAAGCACATCCACTATCATTTTGTGTGATACTTAATGTGTTATACATATTGTCATATATAACATGCTTACATATATACGCAACACGCACGTTTCAATTCTCACATATTTAAAACATTCTCATATTTCCTTATTCAAGATTTTGTGATGTTTTCATTTTTCAATCTCATCAAAGTGAGTTCTACGACGGGCATGTAGTAATTGGAATGGTACAAGTACCGGTAGTCGAAACGTCCTGTCTAGGTTGGCGTACGTATAAATATAATATAACGGACTAGTTTGCCTACCTGGGGACTAACAATGAGAGTATGAAGGACCTATTAGGCCAAAGCAAGCCACACCAAAGTCGTGTGAACTAACCCCACTTTGAGTTGTCACCGTGTCTACACCTAGACACCCTCCAACCTTATACCTTGTAATCATGTTTTACGATTTTCATTTGGGTGGCGCGAGTGTTAACCGGCCAACACCAATGTGAACCCTACCAGAGCCCGGTAGTCATGGGGGCTCACATGACTACCAAGGCCAAGTATGGGACATATGGGGCCCAAACATGAGCAAAGCCCAAGACATCCTATGGATGTAGCAAATTTATTTTTCTTTATTTATTTTGTGGATGTTCATATCTAAATACGACACATGACACCTAAAACGTCAAACTCATACTCTCGATATGTATTCCTTGTAGATGTCTTCTAGTCACTCTCGCAGAGGTAGGAGATCAGGAAAATCCCGCGAGCGCATGGCTACCAAATCGCTCAACAAATGGCCGCCATACTTCCCGATATGTAGTTCAAGTCCAACAAGACCTTGCCGCTAATCCCATCAACCCAATCAACCAAGAAGGTCAAAACGTTGTCAACCCTTCCCCAAATACCCCCAGGTGCACTTACAAGCACTTCAACTCATGTGACCCTCCCAAGTACGAAGGAACTGAAGGGGTCACTGCTCTCCTTCGTTGGTTCGAAGAGATGGAGAGTACTTTCCTCAACTGTGTGTCCTAATGACCGCAAAGTGCGCTATGCTACTGGACGTTTGTATGGAGTAGCCCTCACGTGGTGGAATGCTGAGAAGGGCAGGCGAGGCACCGAAGCTGCCATAGCCCTAACTTGGGAAGAACTTTGGGAACTCATGACAAGACGCTTCTGCCTAAGAAGTGAAATTAAGAAACTAGAGGATGAGTTCTATTTCTTGAAGCAAAAAGAGGGAGATCACATTACCTATAACAAAAGGTTTCTCGAGTTGAATCAAATGGTACCCAATTGTTCCACCACTCTCTATCGTTTGATCGAGCACTACATTCGGGGTCTTCCTTCGAAGATTCAGGACCCTGTGATGAGTACTACACCTACAACTTTGGAAGCAGTAATGGAGCTAGCTACAGAGCTCACTGAAAACCATATTAGAAATGGGGACTTCAAAAATGAGAAGAAGAAAGATAAAACACCAACTGAAACCTCAAAATCAACCTAAACTGAATCCTCTTCCCAACTCACTACCAAGAGAAAGCGATACGGATAAAATTTCGCTGTTACTCAACGCAGTCAACCAGCTCCACAAGCCGTACCCCTCCAAGCTATCCCAATCACTCAAGCAACACCTCACACTGCTTACCTAAGTAAAAAAACTTACATTGGCCCTCACCCTCAATGCAACACCTGATTTTATCACCACCAACCCACTATACCCTGTCGATTGTGTGCTAATTATGGACGTTATGGTCATTTAAGTAAAAGTTGTCGCACTCCGCAAAACCAAGCTTCACCCCCTACCCAAAACATGATCCAACCCTATCAGCAACCTCAATACCCCATTGTTCCATATGTTCGAGCTTGCTCTAATTGTGGTGACCCTACCTATTTTAGAAACACGTGCCCAATGTTGGTTAATATCATTAACGCTCAAGCTCAAGCGAACCTAGTTAACCAATCAAACCCAGCACCTCCACCAGCAAGAAGAAGAGCTTACAACATCAACCCAATCCAGTTGAAGTCAATAACGTACGAGCAACCCAACTAGCCTTCCATCATCAAGAAACAAGAACTCCACTCCAACCGTTACTCTTAATGTTTTCTATAAATTTCATTCCTTGTTTAAATTATTCAAGATATCTTTGTTTCAATTTGGGAATTAATGTATCAAAATTTTAATGCTAATTGATATCATTGTTTTTTTCATGTCTCTACTCATCGATTTAAATTTCATGACATCATACATCACGACGCATCTCTTCCCATCATTTAAAGGAGTTGGGTCATGTCTCATTTTTTTCATAGACTGACCCCTTCATCATAACACACGAGAGAGGTACCGTCGTCATTCAGTCAGGTATTCTTTCAGATTTGAGACTCAAGTTTTGGCTATTGTGTTTGTTTATATTTTGTAGATTTTAGGACGAGTCACATAGAACTAATCATAACTTACTGACAAAGCCAATGAAAATTTGACAAGAATATGGTGGATACGCCGCTGGTACTTCCTATATATAAGTATTATTGTCGAAGGATCAAAAGCATTGTCAGGCGGTTGTGGGAAGTTCCGTGTAAGTGGTGTAAATTTTAATTTGGATAACGTCATGGTTGAAGATTTCATTTTGTGATATAACTTTATCTTGCCAACGCATCAATTTTCTCAAAACTCTTATGCATGAGATCAAATCTAGTCAACCAACCCTGTGTATCAACGCTTCTCATCTCAGGCATCAAAAAGCAATTCCTGTACAGGGTATTCAACCCTTACTAGGAACGTTACCACCTCAATTAAAATTCAAAATTTCACACTTCTCTGGTTGTGTAATCATCAAATCAAAACATCACCCGTCTCTTTTCTGCTAAGAGATATTCAGATTCTAGTCAGAATGCGTTGGGAGTCAAAACGAGAACCTGAGTTCACTTGAGAACGCGAAGACTCAATGCGTGAAAAATACCCGCAATTTTTTTTAGTTACAACTACTACTTAAATTTCGGGACGAAATTTCTAAAAGTAGGGGATACTGTAACATTCGTCGTAAAAACAGGTTCCAAAATCCGCTCAGTCTAAAATTCAAGAATTTATTAAATGTTACGTTACGCCTTATTTATTTAAGAAATTGTGTTAGCTAATTTTTATGGTTAATAAATTAGATGGTTAATATACTAATTAATTAAAAGAATAAAAAATACTAATAAATAAAAGTTAAAAAAAAGAAAATAAAGGAAAAGGGGCAACCGGGTTCGAACCCGGGTCCCCATCAAACACACACACAACCTTCACCACTACACTACACACACATATCTGAAATAAACTCAACTTAAATGATTATTTTATTAAAACAACATTCTGAATTCAATTTCAAAAAGATCACCCGCCTGTAACCGACCGTAACTCCCAAACCATTAATAATTTCTGTTTCATTCAAGAATTCAATGGAAGAAATTGATTCCAATCAGTGCATTAGACTAATCATGACAATTCGGTTATAGAATCAATTCGGAAGTTAATTTCTTTGACCAAAACCGTTTGAGAACTGAAATCTAAAACCCGACATTCACCTATAAATAGCGCATCCTAATCTATTATGAAATTCGCTCACACACTCTCAAACACCTCTCTAAAATTATCAGAAGACCCTCTGTGTTCAAAACACACTTCGCCGGAATTTTGTGTTGTCGCCGGAGGAATCAAGCATTCTCGGTTCGGTACAGTCAATTGAATTCTTTTTCTTTTCTATTACTTTATGTGCGGATAATATAAAACAAACCATTCCACAAGCTTATCTAATCGGGTTCTGTTCAGTGGGTTTATAATCCATGAAGAAGATGAAGCTTGTTTAATTGTTTATGTATAATAAAATTTGTTGTTTTAATCGGGTTAGACAAACAGTCCAGTTGTGGACTGTGTGCAATCACAAAGCATAAGTTTCGGGCTCGATTCGTACACATTGCCGATTTTCTGAAATGAAAACCAAATTTTTTAAAAACTTATTCAGATCAGCTTACAATAAGTATATAAATGTAATATAAATTCGGATTATACCGGGTTAGACACCCAGTCCAGTTGGTAGGGCTGGGTGCAAAACACACCGAAGATCACGGGTTCGAGACGTGGTTAAGGCAGCGGTTCAATGATTTCTAAAACCTTTTAATAAATAAATTTATGAATTAATCTAAATAGTGTATATATATAATTAAAACTGAGATAATTCCGGGTTAGACACGTAGCTCAATTGGTAGAGCTGCGTGCACGTATACGGGAGGTCACGAGTTCGACCCTCACACGCTGCCAAATTCACGCGCATATAAATCAGGCAGGTCTGACAAGATCCAATTTTTTCTTACTATTTTTCTTTATTAATTTCATTTAAAAATCATTTAAAAATGCTAAAAATAAGACTTTGTAGGTTTAAAAATTACATTAAATACCACAAAAATAAATCTTAAACCTAATAAAAAGCATTAATAGAAATGTAAACCCAAATAAAAATTTATATATTTATCGATTTATTACGTTATTATTTAGGTTAGTTTCCTCGTCGGGTAAATCCTAAATCGTGCGCCATCACTATCAATTCCAAGGAACGCATCCACTGTGAGTGAATCCTTACAAATTCCCCCTTTTATTCATGTTTTGGGGTGTATCATGTGACATTTACATATTTCGTTTATCCAAACACTTGTGCTATTACCATTATACGATCTAACGTGTTGTGTAATGTTATTTGTTGTATTGTGTGTTTACATTTTTGTCAGTTGCGTGCAATCATTCACATTA
The DNA here is from genome assembly GCA_947069175.1 of Scalesia atractyloides. Classification (NCBI taxonomy): domain Eukaryota; kingdom Viridiplantae; phylum Streptophyta; class Magnoliopsida; order Asterales; family Asteraceae; genus Scalesia; species Scalesia atractyloides. The sequence continues at coordinate 76,661,519 of CAMTDV010000022.1, read as the reverse complement.
GGCCCATCAGTTCCTTGTTGGATACGAGTTGAGCATCGCGTGCCTCATTAGATCGGCTCCATTTGATTGAGCCTTGATCTCATTGTTCATCATTTGTCATGCTTGTGTGTGCATTGAATGATATTATGTGGTTTGTGGTTAGATTTACATATGCGTATACTCTTATTTGGTTTATGCACAATTTTATAACCAATATTACTATTTCTTTCAAATGTTTAAATAAGATTCACTCGCCAACTTTTATTGACCCAAAACCCTATTTTTACACATGATACAGGTGGACAGGTTGAAGCAAGGAACACATAGGAAATTGTCTTAGAAGAAAAATAAAGAAGTCATGAATGCTGTGTTTAAAACATGTTGTGCTTGTAAGTTTGTTGTTATTTCTTCTTTAAATTGGAATTAATAAATATGAAACTTTATTATAGTAAATGTCCATGAGTTTTGATGAAAACCCAATCATGCCCCGACTACCATTTCTGCTGCGGGTCAGGATGTGACAGAAATCGTCTAGGGTTGAGTGCTTCCTATGTCGACACACATATTAATGTCCTTGCAAAACATTAATGATCATCAAGTTCATTGACGCGTTACATACCACTTATTATATATGAACTCTCAAATGTTAACGCAACGCAGACGTTGTCAGTTATACAAGCTTTACAAATACAAAGTTTTCAGTTAAACATGACATTGAAAATGGTTTTATTACGTTTTCTCAAACATATTTAAGCCGGTTACTAAAAAGATTTATTTTAAATCTTTCAAACAAACTATGAACTCGCCAACTTTATGTTGACTTTTTCGCATGTCCTTTCTCAGGTTACAATTACAAGTATGACACGGTTGGAATAGGAGAACCTATGGGGATTCGAGTACTTAGCAGATGTTCACTTTTTAGAAGTCTTAACGTTTCAACACTTCCGCTGTGCTATGAAGATACCAGTTCAATTCACGCCCAACTCTGATGTGATGAAATTTCGGGGTGTGACAGCATAAAATATACTAAATTTATAACAAGGCTCCAAAGCTAGTATGTTAACATCCTGTGTTGGCTCGTATCTGCACAAGGCTTGTCTAACTTGAGATTTTCACGTGTACTACCACGGATGAAAAAAAAAAAAAAAATAATAATAATAATAATAAAAAAATCTTAGGTTGCGGATTCTAGATAACAAATATACTGGGTCCTTTCAATTGTACTAGATGCCTAAAAAGGTCATGTGTTATTAGTTATATGTGTACGTTAGGTCATGTCACATAGAACCCGCAATATCTCATACTTGCATAAGATTCAACATGTTTAATCATAAACGGTGGTAAACGCACATGCAACTACCCCTGATAACACATGAAATGTACCATCCATTAGCTTTTAAGCATCAAGATAATGTTATATGGTAAGTCATCATGTTCTTATGGTATTACACATCATAAGTGAAAATAAGAAGTTCATCATTGGGCATTATGTAGCGAAATGTACGATGATTTGCTCATCGCGTCGTGAGAAAGATAATCATGCACTCGACATTGTTTGAACTATAGAAATGCATGGTCATGCTTAAATGTACAATGCCATGTATCATAATGTTCAATCTGTATATCAAGTGACCAAGGGTTTATTGATTAATTCAAACTATAAACTGCTATTTTTGTTTTAGAATATAGGAAATGATTTTTATTAATCCAAAGTGGGACTCACTAAGTGATCATAATCTACACTATAATTTGACTAATGACACTTCGACTTTTTAATTCTGTTGTCATATGACATACATTGTCATTGACACTCCTAACTTCCACTAAATTGCTTTTCCGTTAAGAGTGATATAGTAAGGCTCAATCTATCCGGGCACCCTTGCTGCCTATTTGGACCCCTTGAGCATTAGACGGGTCGTGTAGGGCTAGACGACCCGTCTACGTACTGATTTTTAGGGGTCAGCAGGTGCATGGCAGGGCGTAGAAATTTTTGTGTGTAGACGGGCCGTCTAGGACCATGGTTTTTTTAGTAGGAAAAGGGGTGTTTTGGTGGGGTAAATTGGTTGTTGTTGGAGGTTAAAAACGGGTGTTTTGGTGGGGTAAATTGGTTGTTGTTGGTGGTTGATTTTTTTGATGGTGTAATTTGAGATTTTTAAACAGTTTTGTTTATTGTATAAAAATAATTAGCGTTTTTGATCGTTTAAATATTTAATTGTTTTTACATTGTATTTTTTAAAAATATAATATTTAAATTTAATAATGTTTTCAACACTTAAAGAAGAATGCAAGAAGTATATGTTGTTTCCGTATTACATTTCAATGTCGATTTAACACAAATAATCAACAAGTAATTGAATAACTGAAAACAAAGTTAAATATAACAGATATAACATATATAACATAACTTTGTACATCCATAACAATGTGTATCTGTACAGCTTTATACTAAATACAAAACGTCTATGCATACAAGTCGGAGTCGACATCTGGCTGTTGCGGCTGCTGCTGTGGTGCTCGAGGTGGTGGGAGCGGTATGGGAGGTAACCCGTCTCTCTCGTCTATCCTGTAACTCCAGAAGCACCCAGCCCATGAGATCCATAAGCCTGTCGATGTCGGATCGTAAGCGCGTGTATGTGCACCTCCCAGTGCATGACCTGGAATAACGTGCTGAGGAAACTAGGGCGCCCCTTGAGGTGGTGGTGGTGGTGCCGGTCCGTCTAAATCCACCGGAGGCTCCTGGACGAGCGCTGCCTCATCTGTCGGCAGATAGACTGGATCGAACAGATCTGGCAGTGGCTCCGGAATCCATGGCTCACCTGCACAGGTTTTAAACCGCTTTCCTAGCACGCCGAACCTGTTCACCAGCTTCATCCCCCGCAAGGTCTGAAACTCATCCGCGTCGATGGTATGGCCGGCTACAAGTGTGGGTCTGTCTTCGGCAGAAGACCCAAAGACCGGGCAATATGGTGACGTACGCCCCGTCGTGCAAAAAGCCGCCTCCTACTTGTGATGGGCGGGGCGAAGTACTGGGCGAGACCGTACGCAAGTGCGCACGACCTCCTGTACAATAGGCAATAGTAGAAAAATAAATCAATGCTTCATGGCTGTGTCCGCGAGCGTAATAGACGTAGCGAGCATCCGATGTAGATACCTGCACATAATATTAGCGAAATAGGAAATTAATTCATAGCAAAAATAATCAAATAATTACTGTAATAAAGGTACGTACCTGTACAACGGTCAGCAACGTGTGAAATCCTCCCCTTTGCCCTGACATGCTCCCAAGTGTCATGGCTTGCGACACCTCCCAAAATCCCAAAAGAGTGAGTCTATCCACCACCACTAGCCCCTCTGTATAAACATCCGTAGCAATCTCCTCCTGCAGGTATACACCGCTATGAACGGCAAACTCAGTAAGCGTCATCGAATGCCATACACCGGCAAGCCTAAATGAAACCTCAGGCGGAGGGGGAGGACCCTGTGGCTGGGGAGGCGGCTGGTCGACCCGTGGAGGGTGAAACGTGAATGTCGACAGGAACTTGATGAGAGCTCCCTATAACTGGCGTGCCAACCAAGTTAAACAGACGGTGCCACAGGGAATCAACGGGAACGAAAAACGCAGTCTCGGCGTCTCACCAATCGCCTCGATCGCATCCCAGTCGACCGCCGCGTGCGATTTGACGTGCATCCGGCGTAGCTTCCCGTAAAAACGTGCGGCCTCGTTGTCGGGCGGGAACTCAAGATAGGGGTGGCCTGGTAGCGGATCCGCTGGCGTGGCGGAGCCCGTCGCGGACCATGAGGTTGTGTGTCCCCGTGTATCGGATCTACAATCTCGTTCATAAACTAATCTTCGATAATAATAACAATATAACACAAATAATAACAATATAACACAAATAATAACAATAAACCGAATAATAACACATAATATTAAAACATTAAATTTTATAAGTTAAACAAAAGAAAAAAAATAATTGGTCGTCTGTTGGGGTCGTCTAGGGGTAGATGCCCCGTCTTGTTCAACAAAAACCCCAAATACTTGAACATCACAGCCCAAAAACCCCACAATTCATCAAACTCAAACACAACCTACGGTCTAAATGCATAATACATTAAAGATTAATGAAGTTTAGGTGAAAATACGTACCATAGATGCTTGATGTCCTCAAAAATACGCTCCAAATACGGTGAAAAGGTCTAGAATACATATGTGTGTGTTTGGTGGTCGTATCTGGCTGGCCAGTCATATACGAGGCACAGATGGGCCAACTAGGTCTAGACATACGTATTGAGTAAGTGGTAAATTACCATTTTACCCTTGAATGGCCACCCGTCTAGGACTAATTCAGGGTAAAATGGTAATTAACCACCTGAGTCCTTTACAGCTCAGAGTGGTAATTACCATTTTACCCCTGAAGTAGGCCTAGACGGGTGGCTATTCAGGGGTAAAATAGTAAATATCAATAGACGACACGTCTAGTCAAATGGTGAATTACCATTTTACCCCTGAATGACCACGGTCTAGGCCTAATTCAGGGGTAAAATGGTAATTAACCACCTGAGTCTTTTACAGCTTAGAGTGGTTAATTACCGATTTACCCCTGAATTAGGCCTAGACGGGTGGCCATTCAGGGGTAAAATGGTAATTCACCATTTACCTTTAAAATTCAAAAAGTGGCCAGTTTCAAAGTTGCCGCTCAAATTGTACGTGGCGTCTAGGTCTAGACGTGTCGTCTAATTCGATAATATTACCCTTTTGCCCCAGGTTTGGGCCTACATGGAGTGAAATCTAGGGGTAAAAAGGTCTTGTGGCAAAAAAAAGACTGTCCGTCTAGATCTAGACGACTCGTATATACCAAATTTTTCTTGATTTTCTTTTCCTTTTAGAAATAAAATCATACTATTTATTAACACACTTATAAAAAATCGTATTAATTATAAAAAACCTTATATATTATACAAAAAATCTTATTAATTATGAAAAAAATTGTATCAAGTATACAAAAATTCATATTATTTATAAAAAAATCGTATTTATTATACAAAAAATCATATTGAATTTACAAAAAATCGTATTAAGTACACAAAGATTCGTATTAGGTATACAAAAAATCTCATTCTTCCGATTCACTTTCGACGTAATTAATACTCGGGTTTGGATTTGGTGGGGGATTCATTATCGACGTATACCATTCTAAACGGAGCGTGTACATCTATAGCCATTGTTCTGCAACGGCGCTTCGGTAGGTCAACCATAGCCCGTTTATTGTCGGCATTGGAAACTGGCCTTCCAGCTTAATATGTATGAAGTGGTTATTGTTAACATGTCCAAGCGTTATCGTTCGTGGTTCTCGATCCGTCGGAGGATTCATTATCGGGGAGAAGGTGGAACAACCATCGATGCTTAACAGGTGAACCACGATACGTACCTTTGTGCGATAAGAAGCCCTGCGTGGGGGAAGTCCATCCAGTGAGTGGGGGGACAATGCTCCACTGAATCCCAGATTAGGCTCTGACGATGCGTGTAAAAGTATCCTTCCTCCCATTCTTCAAATACTGGCGTCTAGATCGATGCGTTCTGATCCATCTCCTGTAGAAGGTCTTTTCGAATGTGGCTCCACACATGTTCTCCCGTACCCAAGTCCACATCTATAGACCGAAACCCACAATGACCGTCTGGCTTCACGTCTTGTATGCACGAGATGTACGGGTGAAATAATTTCGGAAGGGGAGACTTAAAGCGTTTGATTGTTGAAACATACTCGTCGCCCACTATCAACGGAAAACCGTTATCGTCTCGAATCTCTCTTTGTTTAGAAGTCGTTGAAACGACTTCGGCCCACTCTGGGTTTTTGAGACTTTATGACTGACTGTTGAGTGGCCTGCGACGGAACTTACGAGCTGTGGCGGGGGGCATCATATGTACTTTGTTGGGAACCCTGGGACGGAACGTACGAGCTATAGTAGGGGGCTCGTCAAACCGAACTTGTGCTTGCTTTGTTGTTGGTCATCCACGAGTATTTTGTTGGACAACCGGTGGTTTCTTCGTGGATTTGGTTGGAGTCAACACCGCTTTAATCTTTCCCGGCAAGCTTTTTTTCTGAGCAAGGGATGTGACTCTAACTGTTACCGAACAATGTTCAGATCTTCTACCACGTCAACGTCATCCGATATCAATTTACATGCATGGAAGTTAAGCTTCTGCCAGAAGATGTCTACGTCTACGAGTTGAATCAGATGCTCTGCACGGTTAAAACAATGCACTGTTTAAAGTCACATGAATAGCGGACATATAAAACACACATCGCTTCATGTTTAGCAAGTATTACCTGCACGTACGTACTTTTCCAGCCTACAAGCACATGGCAACCCACAGCTGTACCACATCTGACATCCACAAGATGAATGCAAGCACTGCAACACGTCTAGTTTCCTAAGTAGCTCTCCACTCAACAAGTCAAGCACTGTATGGGAACTTTTCCACATAGGTGGTCAAATAACGGGTTTTTTGTGGTGGTTCATTATTTTTTGATGCTTTCTCGAAAGCTCCTCCTTATTTCGCCGTATTATGTTTCAACTATATCCTTGACACAACCTATTATACTGTCCAGTGAGCTCCTATCTTGTACGTATCTCTTTAAATTTCGCGTGTGGACTCTCCACTTTGTTTGTGGTACGCTGCCCGAAGTTGCAATTCTGATCAATCCACGCAAAGACAAACATTTCCTTGTAGTCTTTCAGCCAGTTATCATACACGTACGTAAACACCCGTAAAAGGTATTAATAATTAGTTAAATGTACATAGGTAGATCACATTTTATTACAGAAACTTACTTGAACGTTTGGACTCCACAAGTCGCTTTTGCAGGTTGCGCAAGTTGTACTCGTATATGGGTATTGATGGAGACTCACACAATCTCCCCCAGGATGACAAAATTTTTTGCTAGTCTTCTTCTATGAATGCGTTCTTGCAGTGCTTACAAATATTCTTTTGTATTTGAAACCTACAAAGATATCGAGAGGCGTTTGGAAAAACCTTAGCACACACGTTAATTAGGGCCAAGTCTCTATCCGTTACAATCACACGTGGCTCCATACATTCGTCCAACATTGACCTGATCCTCTCAAGCACCCATACAAAGTTATCACTATGTTCTTTGCAGATAACGGCATGCGCGATACAAGAATAGTTGGTGGGCGTCATACCAACTATCTGAACAAATGGCATGTCGTATACGTTCGTCTTGTACGAGGAATCGATCAGCAAAACATGCGGGAACACACACCACATTTCACTTGAGTAGGGATGAACAAATAAGATCTCTGTAACGACCTCTGTTTCGGGTTCCCCCGTGTCTCGTAAATAAATTCGTTTATAATAAGGATGTTTTCTAGCAACTGCATGGGAGTCAGTCCGTATCTTTGTTCGGCCCTAATCTTCTGAACTGCATTTTGAACGTCTTTCTGAACATGGAAACTGTCAGGAAACTGCTTCCTTATTGTTTGAAAAATCTGCGCGGCTCCATGTTTTGAGCTGTCAGCTGCTCGATCAATCTGTATTCGTTAGGAGTAAACCTTCGCACAAACGCATGGCCCGATAGGTCCTCACAGAGTTCATGGTTATGTTCACTCATTCCACTTTTTATCCCCCATGTTTCATACGGATGGTCTCGCACAGCCACCAGGTAAAACGGGCAACCGGTTTTCTTGATTCCAGCTTTTCTAACCGTTGCTGTAGTATGGTGCTCACCACCACGGTCACCTTCAAGCGATACCCTCCTGGTCCTTCCACCAATTTTCTTTGATCGTCGGGTCACAATAATGAAACCATCCGCCTTTGCCGTTTTCTGTGCCCAACTTTTAGCTTATCAAGAGAGTTGAAAACCTGCAACATCGATATCGTTATGCTAGATTTTATGTTTAGTCATTTTGAACGTCTTTCTGAACATGGAAACTGTCGGGAAACTGCTTCCTTATTGTTTGAAAAATTCTGCGTGGCTCCATGTTTTGAGCTGTCAGCTGCTCGATCAATCTGTATTCGTTAGGAGTAAACCTTCGCACAAACGCGTGGCCCGACATGTCCTCACAGAGTTCATGGTTATATTCACTCTTTCCACCTTTTATCCCCCATGTTTCATACGGATGGTCTCGCACAACCACCAGGTAAAACAGGCAACCAGTTTTCTTGATTCCAGCTTTTCTAACCGTTGCTGTAGTATGGTGCTCACCACCACGGTCACATTCAAGCGATACCCTCCCGGTCCTTCCACTAATTTCCTTTGATCGTCGGGTCACAATAACGAAACCATCCGCCTTTGCCGTTTCCTGTGCTCAACTTTTAGCTTATTCAAGAGAGTTGAAAACCTGCAACATCGATATCATTATGCTAGATTTTATGTTTACTCAACTGCCCAACATAAATAAATAAGTTTTGATACCATCTCTGTGAGGTACGGATTGCCTGCGCATAGGGGTGCCTCACCACCATAACCTCCACCATCAGGATAGACTTCTTGACCGTACAAAGAATGTGTTGCATTGTAACTTTCGTAACCGTCTCCTACGTCCATCCGGACGGTCTTGTTGCACGTACGAATATTCACACCCATATCCATAATCCGGAAACCCATGTTGCGCTCGAAATGCATACATTTGTCTCATACACTATAGGGTGGTGAGAAGAGATATATTTTACATCCCAGGGGCTCGCAGGATCACATGGTGCATCTACTTGGTACGAGTCGTCCACATGGTATATTTCATGAACGGGAGGAAACTCGTTCAAATATAGAAACGGTCTGTTTTGATATCCTTGTACACTTGACACAACCTCCACTTGCAAGAACGACGGTCTCCCCCTAACAACGGTATCATCATTAGTAAATAATTAAAACAAGTAGTTTAACCTAATAACTGTTACCGGATTGGGTTCGGGCAACCATGACTCGCCAGAATACGGCCCAAAGAAATAGTTGCCATCCCAGTATGATGACATTTCACCATCTTTAAATGATATCAGATGAAGTAATATAAGCCAAATAAGAAGACGCAGAGAATTTCGACGAATGTTCAAGTTGCCTGTGATATCAAATGCTCTGCATGACTCTATTTAACAAAGAAATATATGCCCCGTCTAGGCCTAGACGGGGCGTATCACTTTACTACTTTACTCACATGCATGCAGAACACAAAGTCAAAATCAACCTCCAAGATGGGTCGTTTAGGCCTAGACGACCAGTCTTGGGGAGTAATTATTTAATTTTTATTACTTATCCAGTAATTATTTATTTTCAAAACAGTTTCCTAATGTATCATGTTCAATCCAGATATCACCACGCACTACATTCAGCATGACCCAGTTGCAAAACTTGTTTGGGCCTGACCCAGCCCACAAAATTCATTCGAGAACTTTTATCTTTAACCAGCTGGCTCGACCAACTCAGTTGCAAAACTGATTGGCCCAACCCAAACCAGAAAATTCGTTCCCCAGTTTGTTCGTTCAACCATAAAATAAAAAATAACAATAATAAAAATATATTAAAAGGACTAGTTCACCTAACTCAGTTCCGACTCATGCGAGCTGAATTGGCAAGGTATATGGTTCTCGGTGGTTCGATTGGCCACTATATTCGTGGTTAAAAAAAGATGAATTTGAAAATTTAACCTTTACCTCTAACCTAAATTAATTATAATCGTTATCCATGTAAGTTTACATATAGGTAGTTATGCATTTAGTTATTGTTTACATACTGCAGGGATCATTCATATTTTAGAACATGTAACATCTGGGATTTAGGCAGTTTGATTTGTGGATCATGGTTCAATTTAAGCTTTTGCGGTTTGGTGATGATCCGGTGAATGGTGGGGTTGACGATGGTGGTTGTGTATTTTCTGTTTGAATACATGTTGGTTTAATGTGTATGGTTTTCGCATAATTCACATGTGTGATCTTCAAACTGGGATGTGGGAGGGGGCCTTTGAATAGATGGAAAGTAATTGTTTGATTGTATTATTTTTTTATGTTAGTGATTCTAGTGTCATCATGATCATTCAGTATAATGAAGATTTACTTAAAGACCATATCGGAATAAGAATATAGATTAACATAAATTAGGAGTTGTAAAGTACACACTGATTCATAACTATTCTTAATTTGTTAATTAACAAACCGGGTTCATGGGTCGGTGCCTGGCACGGTTCAAGGGGGCTTCATCCCCTTGATGGAGTACACACTTGTTATTTGTGACCCATAATACAATGTCCTCCACTTAAACACAATTTATTTGCTCTCGTATATAATTGATACACCTAAAAACGTAAGGACACTAGTAACACCTTACCCTGCCAATGCTTTGCCCACTTGGAGCTCACAACTTTGTTTTTTATTACATGGGGGCAAGGCCTTCTCAAGCTTATTGGGGACCCAAGACGAATAATGAAGAAACCAATCAGAATAATCTTTTGTACATACAATATTGAACACACCATAATGTTGATTAAAATTACATGCATACATATTGAACCGACACCTCCAACCCTTGCAACTATAGAAGAGGCGGTTGGTGTATTGATCCAATAACTACCATGGCTAATAATCATTAGGAATTTACAATAGGGTGGCAGGTAAATGCCAACAAGCTGCGCTGCAACCTCCTTTTGACTAGCAATAATTGTCACGTGGACAATGGGAGAGGATCAAGTCGAGCAACAGCAACACAAACCAAAGGGTTAGCTCTAGGAAGGGTTATCCCTATACCCTCTTCCATATCAACACTAGTTCGATTCCCATATTTCCCCGCCTTCCACGTGAAGCATTGAATCATAGAACCAAGGGTCACATGTACCATCATCAACCCGAGTGAAATCCCGGGACACATCCTCCTCCCACTCCCGAATGGTAACAAGTTAAAGTGTTGTCCTCTCACATCTATCTGTTTCTCTTCAAATCTTTCTGGCCTGAATTCTAGTGGGCTTTCCCAGTACGTAGGGTCTTGGCCAAGGCTCCACAAGTTGAAAAAAGTAGTAGTTTTTGCAGGAATATGATAACCTCCCACAGTGCAATCTTCTCTTGATCGTCTATAAAGCACTGGTCCTGCAGGGTGCAGTCGGAGTGTTTCCTTGACTATTTCTTGGAGGTAAGGAAGGTTTGGTATGTCTGATTCTTGTAAAAGTCTGTTTTTACCAACACTCGGTCAATTTCTTCTACTGCTTTTTTCATTATGTTCGGATGGTTAATGAGTTCCGCAAAAGCCCATTCTATAGTTCTCGCCGTGGTGTCTGTTGCTCCAAGGAATATCTCCTGGAAAAAGAACATAGTCACATAGATATGTTAGTAGTTACAAATTCGAACAATACATGGTTAGATTATGATGGGAAAACTTCACTGTAACCAAGTGTTTCACTTATCAAATTTGAACAATAATGGTTTAAATATGATGGGAATACTTCTTGTGAATTTCTTTTATCATAAATGTAAAAAAAATTAAAACTAAGTGACAAGTCCTAGTTAATATTGACTATTTTTTATTTTAAAAACAACTTAAAGTAGGAGGTAAGAGTGAAGAAAAAAGTCACTCAATAGCAAACAAGGTTTTTGATTGTTCGATTTAAGTCAAACTGAAAAAAATCACTATGTAGTAACCAAGATTAATATATGTTCTAACTTGGTCACTAAATTTTATAAAAGTTTTTCGTTTATAAACAAATTCACAAGATTGGAAAGTGACTTAAGTGGAACGTTTGAGAAACTTGGTTACTGTTGTGTGAAGTTTCCGCGAGGGATTTGCTAGTGTTACCAGGATGAAGGCTTTAATGTTATCTCTAGTCAACTTTATCTCCATGCTCTCATCTTCTGAGATATCAAGTAAAATGTTAAGAAGGTCCTTCACTTCTTCTGTCTCCATCTTCTGTTTTCTTGTCTCTTCATGCTCTTTCAAGATCCTTTCCATTAACACATTGAATCTTCTGCGAAGATCCATCGAACTTTTTGTTATTCCTTGCAGGTCTAGATTCTTGCAAAGCCATATATGATCCGAAAGATTAAACTTTCCAAAAAGCTTATCGACATCGCTCATTATTTTCATTATATCCTTAACCTCATCCTCTTCTTCTGAACACCTCTTTCCTGTGACCATTCTTGATATCACATTGCTGGTCAACTTCCCAAGCTCCTCATCAAGTTCCACGGACTTCCCAACTTTCACCTTTTGTGATAAATATTTATAAAATGATTAATTTCGTCGCGCCTCACAGGAAGGAGAATATCAAGTGTTTTACCATTAAGGAGATGTGACATGGTTATTTTCTTCATGAACTTCCAGTATGATCCATAAGGACGAAAGATAAAGCCTTCGCCTCCATAGGAAATGTAATCTATGGTTGGGTTATTGGGTCGGTCTAAGAAGGCATTTTCATTCACTTTAAAGAATTCTTTAGCCATTTCTGGTGAAGATATAATAACACAGGGTGTAGATCCCAGGTAGATGCGGAACACAGGCCCGTATCTAATAGAAAGCTTGTGAAAAGCTCGATGAGCGCTTGGAGCAAGAAGATGGAGATGCCCGATGATGGGAAGACGAAAAGGGGTTGGTGGAAGATGAGTATCATCACGCGAAGATTTGTATAATTTCCAGATTATTATGGTTGACATCATGCATATAAGAATGACTGTGAAATCGCTTTGAAAATCGCCCATGATTAGCACTTAGCAGAACTACTAAGGTGATGCTGTGCTAATCAAATACTCTGCAATTCATACACAATGTTGAACCACTTTCCATAATATATAGCAACACTTAAGAAAATTCAGCTAACAATATACAAGGAGTTAAATCCTATACTAGACATGGGTGTTTTAGGATTCTTTATGGTACCAATCTTTTATATTAATCTAGAGTTAAGTTCAGGTACAAAGAGCCTTATCGTACAAAATGTACGAAAGACATGAAAAAAAAAAAAAAAACCCGGTGACATTTTTGTAATTATTTGCTTGTAGGGTAATTATTAAAATCACTCTACAAATGATCTTTCAGGGTAATTTTGATCTTGTAGGGTAATTTTGTAAAATGATCTTATAGGTTAATTATCAAAATTACTCTACAAGCGTATCGAAATTACTATAGAGTTCAAAATTACCCTACAAGATCATTTGTAGAGTAATTATGATACTCTACAAAATTACCCTATAAGATCAAAATTACCATACAAGATCATTTGTAGAGTACTTATGATACTCTACAAAATTACTCTACACGATCAAAATTACCCTACAAGCTTATTTTACAAAATTACCCTACAAGATCATTTGTAGGGTAATTTTGATAATTACTCTACGAGTAAATAATTACGAAAATGTCACCGCGTTTTTTACCTTTTTACCTTATTTGTACATTTTATATGATAAAGATATTTGTATTTGATCTTTTGTCTAATCGGGCGTTGAGAAAGAAAAGGAATAGTTGTAGCTAGTTTATTGTGTTCTTATTTCTCCTACATACTTTTCTACATATAATATCTCAAAAGTTTCGTTTAGAGCATTTCCTTTTCTATAACTTTGGTTAAATTATTCAACTTATATGTTAAATATTTACATACAAATATAAGTTATATAATTACACAAACATCTTGCTAACACCATGAAACTATCTACCTACCTATGATCTATAAGGTAGTTCATCAATATTGAAAATGCATCAAATAAGTATATGACTTTCACAATGTATAACTTTATGGTCAATGTATTAGTCTTGGTAGCTAGGTGTGTAAACCAGTCAAGCCAAGCCAAGTCGAGCCGAGACCAACAAGACTCAAGCTCGAGCACGTTAAACTTAAGAGTACCCAAGCTTTGTTTCTAAAATTCGATCTCGGTTCGCCAGTAGTTTTTGAAGCTCCGGCACTGCTTATTTTTTATTTATTAATTAAAATATATTAACTATAATATTTTTTATAAACTTTATATATAACACACACACATACATATACAGGGATGGGTTAACGTACAATATTCCTTAACGTACAATGTGTACGAGATGAAATTACACACGTTATAAAACTCAAAACCCTAATCACGCATGTTTAAAACCATATCACTTATGAACATGATCACGCATGTACACAATCAGAAGTCACGCATGGGGTAAAACCCTAATCACGCATGTTATTATTTGATCTCGTACGTATTGTACGTTAAGTCATATTGAATTTTACACTTTCACTATATATATTAGTTATGTTCATCATTAATAGATTATTATAATTATATAAATAATAGACTCGTTTCGCTCACGAGTTGAAGCTCAGACTCACTTACTAAACAAGCTTAGACCCGGGCTCGAGCTCTTTTAAGCTCCGCTTGTTTCAAGCTTTTTTTAGCCTATCTCAACTAGCTTTGCTCGTCTACAGCCCTACATGTGTTACATACTCAGTTTTACATGACCTGTAATAGTTATACTGAGATAATCGAGTCATAATTGCACTAAACAAGCATTTAAACCCAAGAATATATAATCAAACACGTTATAAGTATACAACGAAAGATATTACCGCTATGTAACTAATCGTTAACTAATTAAACTCAACATATAGAACTATAGAAGATTGAATTACCTAGAATTCAAAACGGTGGTTGAAATAAGCAATAATTGAAGACAGAAAAGATTTTGATTTCTGCAGTTTGGATGATTTCTCGAATCGATTTTGCTACATTGACTTAATTTTTTGGTAGGTACGCTACGGGAATGTGAAAAAAAAACAGAACTTATAGGGCCACTTGTACAGAATGGACAATTGGAGAAAGAGATGTGAATAAAAAAAACAGTATAGCGCCACTTGTACAGAATGGACAATTGGAGAAAGAATTTAGAAAATGAAGTATTACAAGGTTCCTCCTTTGTTGAAAATGACACTAGAGCATTCACATGTATTTGATATATTGAGCCGGCCTTATCTTATAAAGTAAGGAAAAAATTGATTAAAATGATCTATATCCCATTCATTAAAACCTAAAACTTATCTATATGATTATATGGTAGTCTAAAGAGAATTATTAAATATACCAATCCATTGTATAACCCATATATGATCTCATTTCTTATTAGAGATCAATTCTAAATAAAAATATAATAAGACAAAATTGTTATTAATTAAAATAGTAAACGAAAGAAAAGAAAAAAATAATAAGAAAAATATTAGAATAGGTATAAGGAATGAGATGTTTTTTTTAATCTTTTCAAACGACCAACTTTATTAAAACTCAAGTCTTGCTAGCAAGAAACTAGCCAAAGGCAACAAAACAACAAACATGGCAACTTAAACATCAAATACAATCCATCTAGACCAGTTTAGATCCTGGTGTTTTGACCGGTTCTTAATCCATAAATAACTATACATCTTTATCTCACCACATATCATGTTCACCTTGATCGGCGTGTTGTTGAAAACTGCATTGTCACGGGTTTCCAAAGCACCAACAAGCCACCACCATAATCGACTAGATCATCCTTTTCTTATACTCTGGCCCTTCAACAAACTTGTGTAACTCGAATAAGTCTTTTACTGAGAACGCAAAGATCGGTTGAATCCTACACCATGACCCAATGAATTGCCAAATAACATCAGCTATATAACAAGAACATAATAAATGTTCGAGCAACTCAGCTTCATTTCTGCACATGCTACACATTGATGGATCGAAACAGATACCCCTTTGTTGTAAAACATCAACGATAGGCAACCTATTAACCCGAGATCTCCGGCCGAATATATTAGTCTTGAAGGGCACCCAACTATTCCAGGCCCATTTGTAGTCTGGAGAATTCTGCATCCCTCTAACCAATATCCTTTTCATAGATACAACAGAAAATGTTCCTTAATCATCTTTTACCATCCCCATTTGTCGACCCCGCCCCCAAACATCACATTAGACAACAACATTTCGAGTTCCAGAGGTTGGGCATGCACGTCGATATCACCAATCTGAGATTTCCATTCCCAGTTGCTTCACCCTATAACAATAACAGAGTTTTTCTTCTTTTCCAGAACAAACAACGCCGAAAATCTTTCCAATAAGGATTAATTATCCAACAAAAAACGAATTTTTCTGCCATTTCCTACAGAACCTTTTATAGCTTTGTCCATAGACACATTGGAGCTAACTAACTGATTTTCTAAGTTTGCTATGGTAGCCCAAGTTCTTGAAAAGGTTTTATTAAACAGAAGGGATGGCCAGGAATGGGGTGTGAAATGAATAGCCGAGATGAGTTTCCTCCATAAACTTCCTTCCTCCATTTTAAACCCCACCACCATTTTGATAAGAGAGAAAGAATGACGTTTTTCAGCGAGCAAAGACCCAACACACCCTTTTCCTTTTCCACGGTGACCCGGTCCTAAGATACCCAACAAGTCTTGTTCTTTTCAGCCATTGCACCCCAAAGAAACTGCCTTCTTTTTTTCGTCCCGTAACTCTATCACTTTTACCGGGGCCTTGTACATCGAAAAATAGTAGGTCGGAAGGTTCTTTAAAACAAATTTGACAATGGTTAACCTTCCAACTATAGACAAAGAACTAGCTTTCCATCCCGCCAACTGATTTTTAAACATATCCAGAACTGGCTGGCAATTGTTTATCCTGCTCATTCTAGCCCCCACCTTTAAACCCAAATATGAAAAAGGAACAACCTCCACTTTACAGTGTAGTATATCCGCCAAGGTCTTGAAATCCATCCCTGAAACCCCAACCCCAATTAAGGCTTGTATTTATATTCATCCATATCAAATTCCCCCTTGTTGGTCCCGAGGGACGGAGGCTGATTTATGGAAGTTTATCTTGAGCCCCGATAAAAGATTGAAACATCTAACAACCGTGCTAGAGCATACACATTTGACTCGACCACTCGCCCAAGATGACAACATCATCCGCAAAAAGCAAGTGGGAAAGACTCGATCCATTATTAGGAGCTACAAAACTTTTGAACAAACCTTTATCACAAGCCTCATTAAACAAAACTGTCAAAGCTTCTATAGCCACTATAATAGGAAAGGGGATATTAGGTTGCCCTGTCGAATCCCCCTCTCATTTCTAAACTTGAAAGCCGGTGAACGTTAACTTTTACCAACGATCTAGAGGAAGATACAATACCCGAGATCCACATTCTCCATTTATTTTAACGTTACCTCGTCCAGAACTTCTAATTGAGATGGTCATATGCCTTCTCAAAATCAATTTTGAATAGTAAACCTATATCCTTCTTCTTTTTCATCCATCTAATAAGCTCCTTAACTATCAAGGGGCCATCAAGAATTGAACGATTTTTGAGGAAAGCCAATCGGGTTTCGGAAACAACAGAATTGAGCACCTTTTTAATTCTGTTTGCCAAAACTTTCGAAACTACCTTACTAATGGGGGCCAAGAAGATTGATGGGGTGGTACTCTTGAACGGATGACGGATCCCTCACCTTCCACACAAGGGCGATGAAGGAAGAACAGACCCTATAGGCCAACAAACCTCCTTCATAGAAAAGGGCCATAACATTAAAGATATCTGAACTGTGAACACTCCACAATTGCTTAAAAATTAAAATTAAACCCATCCGGGCGTGGTTTGTCACAATCCTCTTCTTTCCATTTCCTTCTAATAACAATCCTTGAATAAATGATGAACCAATGTGAATGCTCTTACCCACTTGACCCGGTCATTATTTAAGTCTACATGGTTTAGTTGTTTTTTATTAGTATTATACAAATTGTTAATTGTTGTGATCTTTATATATAAATAGAGTTATATCAATGGTCTACATATTCACACAGCCACCTGCCTATTTCCACACCTTCTAGACGCGTCGTTTAGACCTAGACGGGGCGTCTAGGGTTCCTTTCTCTGAACACATTCCTGCCCTCGTACAATGTCAAATCAGTCACATCAAACGGGGTGTCTAGGCCTAGACGGACCCCGAAGACGACCTGCCCAAGACGGGTTGTCTAGGCCTAGACGGGGCGTCTTGAAGGTTGATTCTGACTTTGGTGGTCTGCATGCATGTGAGTAAAGCAGTAAAGTGAGTAAAGCAGTAAAATGATGCGCCCTGTCTAGGCCTAGACGAGGCATATATTTCTTTGTTAAATAGAGCCATGCAGAGCATTTGATATCAATGCTCGATTGCACTTCGTCAGAATTCTCTGCGTCTTCTAATTTGGCTTATATTACTCCGTCTGAAATCATTCAAAGGTGGTGAAATGTCATCATACTGGGACGACAACTATTTCTTTGGCCGTATTCTGGCGAGTTATGGGTACCTGAAGCCAATCCGGTAACAGTTATTAGGTTAAACTAGTTGTTGTTTTAATTATTTACTAATGATGATGCCGTTGTTAGGGGAGACCGCCGTTCCCGATTCTAACGAGCAAGAGGAGGTTGTGTCATGTGTACAAGGAAATCAAAAAAAACCGTTTCTAGATTTGAACGAGCTTCCTCCCGTTGATGAAATATCCCATGTGGATGACTCGTACCATGTCGATGCACCATGTTATCCCGGCAACATGGGTTTCCGGATTATGGATACGGGTGTGAATATTCTTACGTGCAATAACACTGTCTGGATGGATATGGAGGAGACGGTTAAGAAAGTTACAATGCAACACAGTCTTTGAACAAAGATACGGACTGACTCCCATGCAGTCGTTAGAAAACATCCTTATTACAAATGAATTTTATTTACGAGACACGGGAGGAACCCGAAACAGAGGTCGTTATAGAGATCTTCTTTGTTCATCTCTACTCGAGTGAAATGTGGCGTGCGTCCCCACACGTTTGGCTGATCGATTCCACGTACAAGACGAACGTATACAACATGCCATTTGTCCAGATAGTTGGTATGACGTCCACCAACTATTCGTTTTGTATCGTGCATGTTGTTATCTACAAAGAACGTAGTGATAACTTTGTATGGGTGCTTGAGAGGATCAGGTCAATGTTGGATGAATGTATGGAGCCACGTGTGATTGTAACGGATAGAGACCTGGCCCTAATTAATGCGTGTGCTAAAGTTTTCCAAATGCCTCTCGGTATCTTTGCAGGTTTCACATACAACAAGATATTTGTAAGCACTGCAAGAGCGCACTCACAGAAGAATAATGGCAAAAAATTTTGTCATCTAGGGGGAGATTGTGTGAGTCTCCATTAATAACCATATACGAGTACAACTTGCGTAACCTGCAATAGTGACTTGTGGAGTGCAAACGTTCAAGTAAGTTTTTGTAATGAAATGTGACCTACCTATGTATATTTAACTAATTATTGATACTTTTTAGGGTGTTTACGTACGTGTATGATAACTGCCTGAAAGACTACAAGGAAATGTTCGTCTTTTTGTGGACTGATCAGAGTCGCAACTTCGGGCAGCGTACCAGAAACAGAGTTGAGAGTCAACACGCGAATCTAAAGAGATACGTCCAAGATAGGAGCTCGCTGGACCGTATAGTAGGTTGTGTCAAGGATATAGTTAAAACACAATACAGTGAAATAAGGAGGAGCTTTCAAGAAAGCATCGAAAAATAATGAACCACCACAAAACCCGTTATTTGACCACCTACGTGGAAAAGTTTCCCATACAGCGCTTGACTTGTTGAGTGGAGAGCTACTTAGGAAACTAGACGTGTTGCAACACTTTCATTCATCTTGTGGATGTCAGATCTGGTACAGCTTGTGGGTTGCCGTGTGCTTGTAGGCTGGAAAAATACGTACGTGCAGGTAATACTTGCTAAACATGAAGCGATGAGTGTTATATATATTCGTTATTCATGTGACTTTAAACAGTGCATTGTTTTAACCATGCAGAGCGTCCGATTCAACTCGAAGACGTAGACATCTTCTGGAAAAAGCTTAACTTTTAGCCATGTAAATTGATATCGATGACGTTGATGTGGTAGAAGAGCTGAACATTGTTCGGCAACAGTTAGAGTCGCACCCCCTTGCTCAGAACAAAAGCTTGCTGGGAAAGATTAAAGCGGTGTGGACTCCAACCAAATCCACCAAGAAACCACCGGTTGTCCAACAAAATACTCGTGGACGACCAACAACAAAGCAAGCACAACTTCGGTTTGACGATGCCCCCCGCCATAGCTCGTACTTTCCGTCCCAGGGTTCCCAACAAAGTACATACGATGCCCCCCGCCACAGCTCATACGTTTCGTCGCAGGGAACGCAACAGTCCGTCATAAAGTCTCAAAAACCCAGAGCGAGGCAAAGCCATTCAACGACTTCTAAACAAACAGAGATTCCAGACGATAACGGTTTTCCGTTGATATTGGCGACAAGTATGTGGCAACAATCAAATGGTTTAAGTCTCTCCTTCCGACATTGTTTCACCCGTACATCTCGTGCATACAAGATGTGAGGCCAGACGGTCATTATGGGTTTCGGTCTGTGGTTGTGGGCTTGGGTATGGAGAACTTGCGTGGAGCCACATTCGAAAAGACCTTCTACAGGAGATGGATCAGAACGCATCGATCTGGGTGCCAGTATTAGAAGCATGGGAGGAAGGATATTTTTACACGCATCGTCAGAGCCTAATCTGGGATTCAGTGGAGCTTTGTCCCCCCACTCACTGGATGGACTTCCCCCACGCAAGGTTTCTTATTGCACAAAGGTACGGTATCGTGGTTCACTTGTTAAGCATCGATGGTTGTTCCACCTTCTTCCTGATAATGAATCCTCCGACGGATCGAGAACCACGAACGATAATGCTTGCACATGTTAACAATAACCACTTCATATATATTAAGCTGGAAGGCCAGTTTCCAATGCCGATAGTAAACGGGCTATGGTTGACCTACCGAAGCGCCACTGCAGAACAATTTTATACATGTACATGCCCCGTTTAGAATGATATACCTCGATAATGAATCCCCCACCAAATTCAAACCCGAGTATTATTTACGTCGACAATGAATCGGAAGAATGAGTTTTCGTATACTTAATACGATTTTTTGTATACTTAATACGAATTTTTGTATATTTAATACGATATTTTGTATAACTAATACGATTTTTTTGTACAATTTATATAAATTTTGTATACCTAATACAAAGTTTTTTTATAGTGAATACGGTTTTTTGTATAATTAATAAGATATTGGGAATAATTAATAAGTTTTTTTTTATAATTAATATGATTTTCAATGTAAAAGGAAAAGACCAAAAAAACTAGAGTATACGACTTGTCTAGACCTAGACTGGCCGTATGTTTTTTTGCCAAAAGACCATTAGAGCGACAACTTTCAAATAGTCAACCTTTTGAATTTTAAAGGGAAGTGGTCAATTACCATTTTACCCCTGAATTGCCACCCGTCTAGGCCTAATTCAGGGGTAAAATGGTAATTAACCATACTGAGCTGTAAAGGACTCAGGTGGTTAATGACCATTTTACCCCTGAATTAGGCCTAGATGGGTGGCAATTCAGGGGTAAAATGGTAATTCACCATTGGACTAGTCGTCACGTCTAGCCCTTACGCCACGTCTATGCTGAATTACCATTTTACCCCTGAATTGCCACCCGTCTAGGTCTAATTTATGGGTAAAATAGTAATTAACCACCTGAGTCCTTTACAGCTTAGGATGCTTAATTACCATTTTACCCCTGAATTAGGCCTAGACGGGTAGCAATGCAGGGGTAAAATGATCTTTCACCAATTATTCTAGACGGGTCGCCTAGACCTAGACGACCCGTCTATGCATCGTATATGACTGGCCAGCCTAGACGACCAGCCACATACGACCAACAACCAAACACACACATACGTATTCTAGTAAATTTACCGTATTTGGAGCGTATTTTTTACGAAATCAAGCATCTCTGGTATGTATTTTCACCTATGCTTCAATAATCTTTAATGTATTATGCATTTAAACTGTAGGTTGTGTGTGAATTTGAATTTTTTTATGGTTTAAGGGCTGTGATTAAAGTGTATATGGGTTTTTTTGTTGAACAAGATGGGGCGTCTACCCTAGACGACCAGAATATAATTTTTTTTCTTTTATTTACCATATATAGTTTTTTGTTTTAATATTATGTGTTATTATTTGGTTAATTGTTATTATTTGTGTTATATTGTTATTATTATCGCAGATTGGTTATGGACGAGATTGCAAATCAGATACACGGGGATCCACATCCGCATGGTCCACGAAGGGCTCCGCCAGCGCCGACAGATCCACTACACGGCCACCCCTATCTTGAGTTCCCGCCCGACACCGAGGCTGCCCGTGTTTGCGGGAAGCTACGCCGGATTTTGGGAGGTGGTCGCAGGGCATGACACTTGGGAGCATGTCAGGGCGAAGGGAGGATTTCACACGTTGCCGACCCGTTGTACAGGTACGTACGTTTATTACAGTAATTGTTTGATTAATATTGCTATGAATTAATTCCCGTATTAATATTATGTCCAGGTATCTACATCGGATGCTCGCTACGTCTATTATCGCTCACGGACACAGCGGTGAGTGGTGTACGAGCACCGATTTATTTTTCTACTATTGCCTATTGTATAGGAGGCCATGCGCACTTGCGCACGACCTCGCCCAGTACTTCGCCTCCGCCCATCACCGGCAGGAGCACGACTTTTTGTACAGCGGGGCGTACGTTACTTTGATTGCCCGGTCGTTGGGTCATCTGCCGGAGACAGATCCACACTTGCAGCCGGCCATACCGTCGACGCGAATGGGTTTTCAGACCTTGCGGGGGATGAAGCTGGTGAGCCATGGATTCCGGAGCCGCTGCCAGATCATTTCGATCCAGTCTATCCGTCGGCAGATGAGGCAGCGGTCGTTCAGGAGCCTCCGGTGGATTTAGACGGACCGGCACCGCCACCACCACCTATCAGGGCGCCCCAGTTTCCACAGCACGTTATTGCAGGTCATGCCCCGGGAGGTGCAGCATACACGCGCTTACGAGCCGACATCGACAGGCTTATGGATCTCATGGGCTGGGTGGTTCGGGAGTTACAAGATAGACGAGAGAGAGAGACGGGTTACTTCCCATACCGCTCCCACCACCTCGAGCACCACATCAGCAGCAGCAGCCAGTTCCCAACTCTGACTCGTATGCATAGTCGTTTTGTATTTAGTATTCAGCTGTAGATACATATTGTTATGGATGTACAAAATTATGTTATATATGTTATATATGCTATATATGTTATATTTGACTTTGTTTTCAGTTATTCGATTACTTGATTATTGTTGTGTTAAATCGACATGTAATGTAACACGGAAACAACATAATTTTCAAAATGTTAAGTAATATTTACACGATATAATACTTGCATTCTTCTTAAAATGTTGAAAACAATATTAAATTTAAATAGTATATTTAAAAAAATAAAATGTAAAAACAATTAAGTACTTAAACGATTGAAAACGCTAACTTTTTTATTTAAAAAAACAAAACTTTTTAAAAAGTTTGAAAAATCTAAAATTACACCACCAAACATCAACTTCCAACAACAACCAATTTACCCCACCAAAACACCCTTTTCAACCTTCAACAACAACCAATTTACCCCACCAAAATACTTTTTTTTCAACTAAAAAAAACCATGGTCCTAGACGGGTCGTCTAAATATAGACGGCCCGTCTACACACTTAAATTTCTACGCTCTACCATTCACCTGCAGACCCCTAAAAATCAGTGCCTAGACGGCCCGTCTAGGACACCAAAAGTGTCCAAATAGTCAGTTGAGGTGTCCAAATAGATTTAGCCTATATCAATTGTGGTGGTAGATATCTCCCATTTTGATTGCCTGAATGTTCTCTTTTTATTTTCAGCAAAACTGAATATGTAGATATTCAACGGAAATGGCCATCTGGTGTAATGGCTAACGCACGCTGTATACAATCGTATGACCTGGGTTCGAATCACCGCCCCCACCTGGTAGGTTTTGCCGATTTTAAGTTTATTTTTGGGTTTTTTTTTCATTATTTATTTCAAACGCAAGTAAATACCTTTTAACAAGTGTTTGAAATAATTTTTTTCCTTTTTTATTTATTAAAAAAAATTATATTTATTATTTAACTTATAATTTTCTTTTAATTTCATACCACTTAAAAAACCTATTTTCAGATTTTATATAACTAATTTTCAAGTTGTTTAACGGAGTTATTATATATAACAACAAATCTAATTGTAAACAGTTGAAATTATTGATGGGTTTGTTTAATATATAGGTTATAATATGTGACAACCCTAATTTTTCAGACCCATTTTCCAACACCTTTTTATATCATCACATACTAATTGTCAGACATGCATGATATTTCGTATGTTTAGATACATGTTGCATGATTCTTTTTGGTATAAAAATAAATTGGTGTATTTATAAATAACAACTAAACTACTTTACATAATTATTAGATCACGTATCTTTAATACAAAACAAGTGTAACTCCCTCTTGCTGCGCGGCGATAACGGTATTGGTACTCGCTATAGCATTTGAAAGAGAAAAAACATGACATGTCCAAAAGGATTTTGACACGTATCTTACATCGATAAAAAAAATGAAAACGAAGATTGATACTGATGTTGTTCGGTCGAAATCGGTTCAGTTTGTTACGCCATCGGTACGACACCAGTAAAAATTATATATTACTATTCATTGTTGATTTCAACTCGGTATGGTACGACAGTGGCACGGTATCAATTATCAACAAAATTTATATCGTAATGTTGAAAAAAATAAACATAATCGTGAAGTTAGAATTTTCTTTAAAAAAAGTTGAGATGCGTAAGTTAAAACAAATGCCTAAAAATTTAAAACTACTATTCAAATTAGATGATGAATATCATCATAATTTATTATTATAAAATTAAAACAAATATCTAAAAAACAAAAACACATGATGAATATCATCATAATTTATTATTATAAAATTAAAACAAATATCTAAAAAACAAAAACACTGTTCATCGTAACTTTAAAATAATAATATAAAACACTGTTCATCGTAACTTTATAATAATAATAATAATAATAATAATAATAATAATAATAATAATAATAATATTTGTACTTATAGGTTATATGTAACTTAGAACTTATTTTATTCTTATATTTAATATGTTAATGAATATTTCTATTTCTATTAGGTTAATTTGATATTAAGGAACATAGTAAACCATTTTTCTTGTTTAGAATATAACCAATATTCTGATATAGAGTCAATGTTTCTTTCTTAACATTTATCATACCTTGGATAAATCTGTTTATACTGGAATATTTGTTTAGTAAAGAAAATATATATTTTTATGTGTATAAATATATTTTAGACTCAACAATTTATACAATTTCGAATAATTTTGTATAAGCTGAACTTGTAAACTGTTTATAATGCGTAGACTGATAATGTAATGTGTATATTTCTCATAGAATTTGCCCATGAAAATGTCCTTGCTTTTTGTTTCGAAATGAGTTTGTGTAGTGGACTTTGCGAAATATTTATGCAATGAAAATCTCTTGTTCATGTAAAAATTGTTTTCATGAAAGGATCCTAGTGATTGTAGGCTAGACTCGAGAAAGAATCCTAGTTCACTACAATCGAAGTTCTGATTCCAATCTGTCACACCCGTTCATAGGCGGAAGCGCACGGTGTGATCTGATTGATTTTCATTTCATACAACATAAGTGAACATACTAAATGAATTAAACAAGCTCCAAATGCCATTACCGATATTGTTTCAAATCGCAACATAAGTTGAGTATATTGTTTACAAACCATGAAATGAAAATAAGTTGTCAAAGTGTTACATATCCAAAATGCAAGTTTTTAAATGATGAGGCTTTGACCCTTATATCACCGCAAGGAGGCGATATACAATGGGCAAACCCTTCAAAAGTTGGCATGGAGACTTGATACTTGTTTTCCTTGACTGAAATTCCTTGCATTGGTCCACTAATTCCCTGAAATACATGTTAAGTTGAAAATCAACAAAAGTTGGCGAGTTCATGTGTTTTAACTGTATGAGATGGATCCATAAAATATATAAAGTATTTGTATCAAAACCCGGTATGTAAAGCGTCAATGAAATCGTGATCATTAATGTTTTTCAAGGACATTAATATGTGTGACGACATAGGAAGCAATCCAAACCTAGACGATTTTCGTCGATTAACCTCAACTAGGACAATAAATGCACTCTTTCGTGTGGGTCCATGACCAAGAGTGGGGCTCGCCAACACCCGCTAGATCTAATCTTTGTATCATGGTCTTAAACAAGACTATTGGTGCTTACGTCCACCCTATTCGCACATGATCTAGTTATTTCATTCCCTAGCTTATCATACCATAGACATGTATTTCCCCCCGATAGTTGTAAAAACAGTAATACATTTAAGATGAAAAGGGGGACATGAACTCACTGGATTACTTTCTGTGAACTCTGTTTATCTCGCGTACTTTCCCTTGGTTTGTATCACAACCTACAAACTTTTTAGGTTTTGTTAGACACTTTGGTCTTTGTAACGATTCATCTTCATGTTTCTTGTCTTGAGTATTTATTAAGACTTATTCATAGTTATGTTCCGTTTAGATGTATTTTCGATGTATGATGTCAATTAATATATTTCATCAAATATATATGTATCCTTGCATCTCATGTGTTGTATGTACGGGCCTAGCCCTCTTGTCTCCTTGCCTCGCACGAAAGATGTATGTGTTTCATGACTTCTCATAGTCGGGTTCCACCCGGTTGCCTCGATGATGCCATCATCGGATATGTTCCATATATAATTCTTTTTAATTATATTTCCAAGTTCGATGTATTAGTTAAAATATCACATTTGTGATCCGTTTTATACAAAAAAATATAGGGATTTTTACATTTATTACTTTACTTGTAAGAACTTTGTAAACATATATTTTTCCAAGTGTTTAAATTTTATAAAAATTTTGCCATAGTTTCCCCTAGATTTAGGAGGTTTCCCATGTTTTAAAAAATGTGTTTTAGCTTTCAAAACTCATAATTTTATCCATTACAATTTCCACAACTATAATATATGCATGTAGATGCATTTTTCATGTTATGATGAACTTGAAAGTTAACCAAATCATGTAGTGTTTTAACCTTGTGTTTAACATGTTCATCCATCTTTAAAAATGGGTTTTGTTCTAATATTTACTAACTTTGTTAAGAATCATTTTTAACAACTTGTTCATACAACATCTTAAGAACATTATAAATCATTTTAACCACTTTAAATAGCTCTTTCATCATGCGTAACAAGTTCATCAACACTGTTATCATGGATCTTGTAAGATCCATGTGTATACTTGTTAGATCTATACTTCTAGCAAGTATACATATGATGGATATCATCCATAGCATAAAATAAAGAACTACATCTTCATTACAACTTCAAGATATGTTTATTTTCTTTAGATTATGTTACTAGTTCATGTGTTCATCTTTTAAAGGTGATGCTTTTAGATGGTTTAACTTATACATTAACAATATACTAGTAACAAGATATAAAATGAAAGATTAGGAGGCTCACTACTAGCTCTTGTGGCTAGGGAAGTGGAAAGAGGAACAAGATGATGAAGATGAAGCAAAGATGGTAGATAATAGCTTCCTAGAGTGGTCCTTCAACTTTCAATGCTTGATCCTTCCTTAGTTAGGCTTGTAACACCCTTGAGTATGCTTGGATTAGCTTGAAAGTTGCTTGAAGATGGAGGTGAAGTGGTGGTGATTGTGGCCGTAGGTAAGGGAGAAGGATAAGAAGATTGGAGTTTGACTTTGATAAAGATGATTATGTT
This sequence comes from Scalesia atractyloides, assembly GCA_947069175.1. NCBI lineage: Eukaryota > Viridiplantae > Streptophyta > Magnoliopsida > Asterales > Asteraceae > Scalesia > Scalesia atractyloides. Next base: position 76,633,742 of record CAMTDV010000022.1, on the reverse strand, counting down.
GGAGGATGTTTAGGATAAGGTGTCTTTGTGACAACTGTCACTTTTGGGATAATTCTGTACTTTAAACAAGTGAATTATATGATATAATTATGTGTTTTGAACAAATTAAACTGCGTGAATTGCATGACATCAATCTAGAAAGTGCACTGAATATATTACGTGATGCATATTATTTGTTTAGTGGTTACCATTTAAAACTGCTTGAAACAGTGCGTCGGAAACAACTATTAGACTAGCTGTGGTAGCACAGTGTCAGTGCGCAGTTAAACTGCATATTTAGGACTTAGATGAGAGTCCAACGCAAACTGTATATTAAACCCCATGTGGGAAAGCAAGGATTTATGCTAACACTTTCTGGAAACTATACGCGCACTAAAAACTGTCCAAAAATACACTAAACAACAATTCAGCAAAATTCAACAAATACAAACTTGTGTAATATGCAGAAATAATGTTAAACATCATGCACTGCTTAAAGAATATTGAAAGTATCATGTTGGCACAAAAACATATCGTATCACATAAGTCTTGAAAGTTAACGTTTTTAAGGAACCGGCAACGAAACGAACACCCGGACACAATCTAAAACATCATATGAACTAGTTAACAATATTTTTACATCACACAACTAGTTAAAAGCATTGAACACATTGTTTTGATGTAAAATCCCTAAAGTCCCTACTAGTTACTTAAACCTTCGTTTGAGGACCCTTTAACGAACCGAGCACCCGTTAAGCAACCGAACACGAACTAGACATAAAATATAAACTAGTTAATGTTATTTAACAATATTAAGCTAGTATATGGCCTTTTGTATCTCAAAATATATCAAAAGTCCCTAATATGCATAACCCCCCTAACTTAACCCCTAAATCCTAACTTTAGACTTAACTAAACAAACTAACCAAATTACTAGCATCATCATCAACATGGACGACCATGTGGGGGCCCACAAGCCACCCACAACTTTGTCCCCTTGTCTCCAACATGTTGGAAGTCATTTGTGTTTGCATGAAGGATCTTGTCTTACTTTCCAACATAAGAAGACCACCTTTCTTTCATTAATCTTATCTCAACAATTCAAAGACTTCTCCTTCCATAAACCCCTCTTTACCTACGACCACTTATACCCTCAATTCACCTCCATCTTCAAGTGTCTTGCAAGCTAATCTAAGGTGAACCAAGGTGTCACAAGGCAATCTAAGAAGGTACTAGGCATTGGAAGTTCAAGGACCTCTCTTGGGAGCTTTTATCCACCAACTTTGCATCATCTTCTTCAAGTTGTTCATCTTGCCACTTCCCTAGCCACAAGAGCTAGTAGTGAGCCTTCTAATCTTCCATGTAATGTCTTGTTACTAGTATCTTGATAATATATAAGTTACAGCATGCAAAAATATCAACTTTAAAAGATGAACATATGAACAAGTAACATGATCTAAAGAAAACAAAGCTATCTTGAAGTTGTAATAAAGACGTAGATATTTATTTTGTGCTAAGAATCATATCCATCATATGTACACTTACTAGAAGTTTAGATTTAACAAGTGTACACATGGATCTTACAAGATCCATGATCGAAGATGTGATGAACTTGATATATATTATAAATGGACACTTTAAAGTGGATAAAATGATTTGTAAGGTTCTTGAAATGTTGGATGATCATGTGGTTAAAATAATAAAAGACTTGATGAATATGTTTTAACATAATGGATGATCTTGAAAATGTGATTAGAGTAACTTGTAGTGTTTTCTAAAAATATATATAAACAAGTTGCCAAAAATGATTTCTAACAAAGTTAGTGAATATTAGTAACTAAAACCATTTTTAAGTGTGTATGAACATCTTAAATGTCACATCCGCTCATAGGCGAAAGCGCACGGTGTGATCTGATATGTTCTCATTGCATACAACATAAGTGAACAAACTATATGAATAAAACATTCTCCATACCTCGGGGAAGTTCCGCCTTAATGTTCTCTTCCTTGAGTGCTTCTACTTTCGCGTCATGAATCTGAGTAGTTAGGCTTATTTGAATGGTCATCTCTAACGCTCGAACCCTTAAGGTTTTGACTCGTTCCTTACGGCTCAACGCATCTGCTACGACGTTCGCTTTGCCTGGATGGTACTTGATCTCGTAATAGTTCAACCCAACGTCGCTGGCGCATATTTAGTTCTTTCTGATTAAATATATGTTGCAGACCCTTTTGTGATCCGTTAATATAGTACACTGAGTACCATATAAATAATGTTGCCATATCTTCAAGGCGAATACCACCGCACCTAACTCAAGGTCGTGCGTGGTGTATTTATTTTCATACACTTTTAGTTGTTGTGATGCATATGCGATGACTTTTTCACGTTGCATAAGCACGCAACCTAACCCTTGATGCGAAGCATCACAGTACACCACGAAATCATCGGTACCTTCAGGGAGTGAAAGGATTGGTGCATCATATAATTTATCTTTTAGGAGTTGAAATGCCTCTTCTTGTTTCTCTCCCCAATCGAACTTCCGGTCTTTCTGCTTGAGTGCGGTTAGTGGTTGAGCAACCTTGAAAAAATTCTCAATAAATCTCCGATAGTACCCCGCTAAACCCAAAATTGTCGAACCACGGTTGGCGTCTTGGGTGCTTCCCAATTCTTGATCGCTTCTATCTTTGATGGGTCTACACGAATACCTTTCTCGTTCACGACATGCCCGATAAATTGCACCTCACGAATCCAAAACTCACATTTAGAAAATTTCGCACACAGTTTCTCTTTCTTCAACAGCTCCAAGATGGCCCTCAAATGCTGCTCATGCTCGTCCTTCGACTTTGAATATATTAATATGTCGTCGATAAATACTATCACAAATTTGTCGAGATAGGGCTTGCACACTCGATTCATCAGGTCCATGAAAAGTGCTGGTGCGTTGGTCAGACCAAACGGCATAACAAGAAACTCGTAGTGACCATAACGAGTTCTGAACGCCATCTTCAGTATGCTCTCTTCCTGTATCCTCAATTGGTGATATCCAGACCTCAAGTCAATCTTGGAGTAGTAGCTCGATCCTTGCAGCTGGTCAAACAAGTCATCAATTCTCGGTAGTGGGTACCGATTCTTGATGGTGAGCTTATTCGACTCTGTCACACCCTCAAAAATCCACTTGCGGGGTTATACCGCGAGGCGCGTGACGAACCAGGATCACAGTCATTAGTCATATTGAACAACCACTATATGAGTTTAAAAATTTTCCTGTTTGCTCATTCATGAGAAAATACTGTTTATACAATTGAGTAGCGGAAGCGTAATCAATTACAGAACAAAAATAGCTAATGTAATTTTAAAGTTGTGTCTAAATATTTGATGAAATCAATGCGACACCATAATGCATCCTAGTCCTGATGTGTGCTACCTTAGCACATGAGAAAACATGTAAAATCAAGTGTCAACAATAATGATGAGTGAGTTCACAGGTTTTAGTTCACAAGTTTAAACATAAGTGTTTCCCCACTGGTTCAACCCTGAACCAGTGTCTCATAAGTTACCCTGATCCAACCGAATCAGATTAATATTATGTAGTTTAGCAGTTCATGTTATATGTTTAGGTAGCTAGCCTAGGTCATGTCAACAAAGTGTTCGATCCGAAGCTGACGTTGCTGCCCCTGTTGTGCCAGGCCTATCACCAACCATCGCTAAAAATTTAGGCAAATTCTACACTCGTGACCATCAACGTTCGGTCTAACTGGTGCGACCAGTTCGAGTGGGGCTTGTCGGGCCCAGTAGTACTACTAAAAATTCCCTGGCTATAATCCAATACTAACGGCATCGTAAGTGTTAAGGGGACTGACATGTGATATATGTTCCCTTGTGACCATAACCGTATAACATAACTTTAAATAGAAAGGCGTTACTGTACCGTGATGTATGCCACCCATACATCACTGTAACATGTACATGTTTTAAATAGAAAGACGTTACTGTACCGTAATATAATCAACCCATATATCACTGTAACGTGTACATGTTTTCTCCCCCTGTGTTTAGTAAACGTTTAAAGAAATAGGAGCCGTAAACTCACCTTAAGTTGCTCGGTTAGATAAATGCAAAAGAAGTAAAGGATGGAACCGCTAATCACGTCCTATCATGTCAACCGGTTCAAAGTTAGTGTGTGAACGCACACTGACACAAAACCCTACGCGTAACACACCGTACAAAACACGTAATGACAAGTTCAAAACCATAATCATACATGAAAGGTGTCACTATACGAAATAACGACCAACAACTTGTCACAAACACAGGATAGCACATACATCACTTAGATACACACAAATGTAAGTTGTTATGTTTCAGCTTGTACATTCATAACTGAGCTGTTTTCGGGAATTTTGTAAAATAGTTCACACGTTTCAAAAATTCCAATCTTTTAACAGAAGATGTCAACTAGACTTTAGAATTTTGTATAAAATTTTCAAGTCTTGGTTCCTTACCAATTATTTACAAGAATTTATTTACTAGGCTGCAGTCAGATTCGTCGCTTTCTGACTGCAGTCCACGAGAAAAATCATTTAAAAATACTCGTTTGTCCGATTGATGAAATACCAGTTGGAGATTTCTCTGAAAACTAGGAGTATCTACTGTATAATTTTCGTGACTTAATTCCTTTCGGTTTACAGGTTATGACAGAAAACATTACGTGAATTTTCTGCAGATAAAACGCAGATTCAGCTGCTGCACGAAATCACTAATTTAAAATAGCAAACGACTTCAGAAAAATGTGATTCCAGTGCCATTAGAAGCGTTTTTCGAAAAAGTATGTTTTAGGCTTCAGAAAATCGATTTTTCGAGTTATAATGGTTCGTTTACAGCCAACTGAAGTTGGCTGTCTTCGTGCATCAGCTTCCTGTTTAACCCTAAAACTCCACCCGAAACCCTCCTAACGATCACCACGACTTATTATAGCGATTTGCAGCAGGTTATACTTTAATTATCATGCATCTACAATCATAATATTAAAACCCTAAGCATATATCATGATTTTATAGAGAAAACGCAACCTATGATTCTAATACCCAACCATATCATCACAAACACTAAGAACCGCATATTCACCCGAAAAAAATCATACATAACAACACTTTTCATAATATTATCATACATAACATGATCATGATCGATATCACACAAAATCAATACGTGAAATCATAACACGATTAAAACCCTAACCTTGAAACGATGATAACTAGCGAACCGGAACTTGCAATCGATCAAGGGAGAGGAGAGTGGGGTTTGTTTGCGCGACCGAGAGAGGGGGGGGGTATGGCTTCCGTCGCACACCAAGGGAGGGGATTAGGGTTTGGTTATTATTATTTTTTAAAACTCCATGCACACACATATATGCATTTTTATAAATAAGAGGAAGGGTGGGGGCGGTTTGGGCTTGCTTGGGCCGCAAGGGAGTGGGTTGGCGTGTTGGGTTTTGCTTGGTCACGAAGTCGCAAAGTTTCGCAAGCTCGGTTTGGTTTGGTTCGGTTCGGTTCGGTTCTCGGTTTGCTAATTTTCAAGTCATTTATTAACTACATATATTACAACTCGACAATTTATTCGCGACACAGAATTTATAAAATATGAAATCATGTAATTGGAGCGTGACGCGATAAATAACCAAACGTCTAATAACAAATAGCACGTAATTCAGATACGATCCTATAAAATTCCCAAACATCGTGTATTCCCGAAATACTAAAGTTAGCGTAATTATAGCGTGCGCGTAATTAATTCTCCGAATCTAATTAGCGTAGGAGTAAATAACGATAAAGTTGCGCGTTTAAAATACTTGAAAAACCAGGATGTCACATTATCCCCATATTGAAAGAACTTTCATCCCGAAAATTGAGTAAACGCGGTTAAGAATGCAAGCGCACGAAAGTTCAGTTGGTTAGAATGGTACAAGAAAATCCCAGGCTGCCACATCATCCCCATGTTGAGAGAATTTCATCCCGAAATTCAGCTGCGCTACTTGGATTTTGTGATTCGGTTGTAAAGAGGTGAGGATATTGTCTCTCATTTGATCCTCTCCTTCCCAAGTGTATTACGATCCACGCATAAAGTTCCAATGAACCTTGACAATCGGTATTTTACCAAGTCTTCGTGTTTTGACCTCATGGTCCATAATTTCGATTGGTTCTTCAATGACCGCAGTTGTTCGTCCACATGGATCTCATCCAATGGAACGGCTAATGTTTCATCTGATAGACACCTCTTCAGATTTGAGACATGAAAAAAAAACGTTGTGAACTCCACTGAGTTCATTAGGAAGGTTCAACTCATAAGCTACAGGACCGATTTTCTTTGTTATTTCAAACGGGCCAACATACCGTGGGTTTAGTTTACCTCTTTTGCCAAAACGAATCACGCCCTTCCAAGGTGAGACTTTAAGTAGCAATCGCTCACTAACGTGGAACTCGAGAGGCATCCTACGCTTATCAGCGTAGCTTTTCTGACGATCACGAGCTGTCGTAATTCGTTGTCGGATTTGGCAATCCTTTCCGTTGTGTCGATAAGGAGTTCTGGGCCAGTGATTTGGCTGTCGCCAACTTCTGTCCAGCATAGAGGTGATCGGCATTTCCGCCCGTGTAAAGCCTCGAACGGAACAGCCTTGATGTTGGCGTGGTAACTATTGTTGTATAAAAACTCCACTAAAGGTTGATGCCTTTCCCAGCCGTTACCAAAGTCAATAACACATGCTCGAAGCATGTCTTCTAGAGTCTGGATGGGGCATTCAGTTTGCCCATCCCTCTGAGGGTGATAAGTTGTACTCACGTCTAGACGTGAGCCAAAGGATTTGTGCATCACCTGCCATAAATCAGATGCAAAGCGCGGGTCACGATGGAAATGATAGAAGTTGGCACTCCGTACCTAGCGACTACTTCCTTCAAATTGATGTCTGCGAGTGTAGGAAACTTGTCAGTTTCCTTGATTGCCAGAAAGTGTGCAGACTTTGTCAATCGATCGACAATCACCCAGATGGTGTCGTTTCCTCGCTGGGATCTGGGTAAGCCAGTGACGAAATCCCTAGAAATTTGCTCCCATTTCCATGTTGGGATCTCTGGTTGTTGAAAGTCCTGACGGCTTTTGGTATTCAACCTTAACCCTAGCACAGGTCAAGCATTTACTAACATAAGTCGCCATGTTAGCTTTCGTGTGGGGCCACCAGTGCAAAAGTCTTGAGGTCCTGATACATCTTGTCAGAACCAGGATGCACCGAGTAACGAGACTTGTGTGCTTCATCCATCACAAACTCTCGTAAGTTTCCATAGAATGGGGCCCATACACGTTCCATGAAGTAATAAATGTCGTCTTCCTTGCATTCAAGTTTCTTCTCCATGCCCAGTAGACATTCTGCTTTGAGGTTCGCAAATCTGAGCGTCACGAATCAGGGTAGGAAGACTGGAGTGGATAGAAAGCTGTAACGCACGTACATGCTTAGGTTTGGTATCCTTATGACTGAGGGCATCAGCCACCACGTTGGCCTTGCCTGGATGATACTAGATCACGCACTCATAATGGTTGAGGAGTTTGACCCATCGACGCTGTCGCGTGTTCAACTCCTTCTGAACGAAGATATGTTGGAGACTCTTGTGATCGGTGTAGACGGTGCACTTGGTACCGTATATGCAATGTCTCTCTATCTTGAGTGCAAAAGCTACTACTCTCCAACCCCCAAACCGTGGGTAGTGTAGTTCTTTTTCGTGAACCTTGAGTTGGCGCGATTGCGTAAGCCATGACTTTCTCTTGTTGCACCAACAAGTATCTTAGTCCTTGGATAGACGCGTCACAGTAAACAACGAAATCGTCTGCGCCTTCTGGTAATGAAATAATGGGTGTACTACAGAGTTTCACCTTCAACTGTTGAAACGCGGATTACTGAGTAGTCTTTCGAGTTAGAGTTGCGAGGGTTTGTGCCTATGATCAAGAAAAGCGAGCTTCACAACGTTAAAAGTCCTTTGTTAGAAGCTAAACATAAGGTTGTTTGTGTGGTAGGGGCTCCATGGTAAGGTGTAGGTATCGTTTGGATTCCTACTAGTTCTTGGAGTAGATTCGGATGTCGTCAAAGAAAACAAGTAGCATATTCGTCATGATACGCTAAATTCGAATGTCGTGACTAGGAACCTGTAACATTTGTCAAAAACGGGTTTCCAAAACCCGCTCCGTTTTGTAATCGAATATCAAGTTATAAATGTCACGTTGTATATTTATGATTATTTTGATTTATAATGATACATAATTAATAAACAAACTAAACTATAAAAATTATATTTGATAAAAAGTTAAAACAAAATAAATAAAAATGAAATGTTGCTGCCGGGACTCGAACCCGGGTCAGCCAGAACTGAAATCCAAAGACTTAACACACACACACATCACCACTCCGCCACTTGTTGTTTTCTATCAACTTAGGGAAACAAATAACATTTATACACAAACCGAGTTTAAACCGGTTGCGCCAACTGAGAAACCGAAATCGGCAAATCAACCGTCTAATCGTTTGATTAATCGCACATTCAGGTTTATAACCGATGCACCGACGATTTTTAATCAATTCAGATTGAATGAACATCAATTTTCATCATCATCGGTTTTTATAACCGAAAATAATCAAAGTCCAATTTACTTCAATCAAAACCCTTCTCGCGACTCAGAGACATCATACAACCCTTCCATTTCACTTTCGTCATACATTCAGTCCATCAGAACGCTTAAATCAACTCGCCGGAAATTTCTGCAAGATTCGCCGGAAAACCGTATTCATCATCAAAACGGTAATTCTTTCAATACCGTTGTAATCTAACAAATGTTAAGCTATTTCTAACTTAAACCTTTCAATTGAAATCGAATTCAGACACCGTTATCAGATAATTCTAGTTCGCCGGAAAATTTCTGGAAATCTTTATTTCCGTCTATGAAACGGTAAGGACCTTCAATCACACTGTTAACGTTTGTTTATAACTTCAATTCCACGATTGGCTAATCAAAATGGTTAATTGTTTGGTTCAGTTGAGGTGCACAAAAACAGAGCCGACGCCTTGCCTGAAACTCTGTGATAAATCATTCCTATGGTATGTTTACTTCCAACACCGTCTCTGCTATTTCATTCTAGTCTTATGAATGCTTGATAATCGTAATCGCAAGAAACGGATTAGTAATTCAGTCGACTGTAATTTGAATGAAGAAGACGAAGTTAGTTAAGTTATAAGTTTATTTAAAATCAGTAATATGAACGGGTTAGACACACAGTCCAGCGGTGGACTGTGTGCAAAATATACACGCATGTCACGAGTTCGAACCCTGATACACGCACTCCCTATGTAATAAAATGCCTTTTTGTTTAAAACTGAACCGGGTTAACTCCGTTAGTTGTTAAGTATAATAAAAACCGAGATAATAACCAGGTTAGACACAGAGTCCAGCGGTGGACTGTGTGCAACACTAAGTCGCACGTCACGCGTTCGAAACCTGTTACTGGCACCGGGTTGTTGAATTAAAATGTTTTTGAAATTAAAAGAATTTTGGTTAAATCGAATTAGTATATAAATATAATTAAAAACAAAACCATAATCATGCATGAAAGGTGTCACTATACGAAATAACGACCAACAACTTGTCACAAACACAGGATAGCACATACATCACTTAGATACACACAAATGTAAGTTGTTATGTTTCAGCTTGTACATTCATAACTGAGCTGTTTTCGGGAATTTTTATAAAATAGTTCCCACGTTTCAAAAATTCCAATCTTTTCACAGAAGATGTCAACTAGACTGTAGAATTTTTTATAATATTTTCAAGTTTTGGTTCCTTACCAATTATTTATAAGAATTTATTTACTAGGCTGCAGTCAGATTCGTCGCTTTCTGACTGCAGTCCATGAGAAAAATCATTTAAAAATACTCGTTTGTCCGATTGACGAAATTCCAGTTGGAGATTTCTCTGAAAACTAGGAGTATCTACTATATAATTTTCGTGACTTAATTCCTTTCGGTTTACAGGTTATGACAGAAAACATTACGTGAATTTTCTGCAGATAAAACGCAGATTCAGCTGCTGCACGAAATCACTAATTTAAAATAGCAAACGACTTCAGAAAAATGTGATTCCAGTGCCATTAGAAGCGTTTTTCGAAAACGTATGTTTTAGGCTTCAGAAAATCGATTTTTCGAGTTATAATGGTTCATTTACAGCCAACTGAAGTTGGCTGTCTTCGTGCATCAGCTTCCTGTTTAACCCTAAAACTCCACCCGAAACCCTCCTAACGATCACCACGACTTATTATAGCGATTTGCAGCAGGTTATACTTTAATTATCATGCATCTACAATCAAAATATTAAAACCCTAAGCATATATCATGATTTTATAGAGAAAACGCAACCTATGATTCTAATACCCAACCATATCATCACAAACACTAAGAACCACATATTCACCCGAAAAAAATCATACATAACAACACTTTTCATAATATTATCATACATAACATGATCATGATCGATATCACACAAAATCAATACGTGAAATCATAACACGATTAAAACCCTAACCTTGAAACGATGATAACTAGCGAACCGGAACTTGCAATCGATCAAGGGAGAGGAGAGTGGGGTTTGTTTGCGCGACCGAGAAGGGGGGGGGTATGGCTGCCGTCGCACACCAAGGGAGGGGATTAGGGTTTGGTTATTATTTTTTTTTAAAACTCCATGCACACACATATATGCATTTTTATAAATAAGAGGAAGGCTGGGGGCGGTTTGGGCTTGCTTGGGCCGCAAGGGAGTGGGTTGGCGGGTTGGGTTTTGCTTGGTCACGAAGTCGCAAAGTTTCGCAAGCTCGGTTCGGTTCTGTTCTCGATTCGGCTAATTTTTAATTCGTTTATTAACTACGTATATTACAACTCGACAATTTATTCTCGACACGGAATTTATAAAATATGAAATCACATAATTGGAGCGTGACGCGATAAATAACCAAACGTCTAATAACATGTAGCACGTAATTCAGATACGATCAGATAAAATTCCCAAACATCGTGTATTCCCGAAATACTAAAGTTAACATAATTATAGCGTGCACATAATTAATTCTCCGGATCTAATTAGCGTAGGAGTAAATAACCATAAAGTTGCGCGTTTAAAATACCTGAAAAACCAGGATGTCACAAACTCTATGTAGTCTATGCACATCCTGAATGTTCCATCCTTTTTCTTCACAAATCAGACTGGAGCTCCCCAAGGCGAAAAGCTTGGTCGAATGAATCCCTTATCCAATAACTCTTGAAGTTGTGTGGATAATTCCTGCATTTCTGACGGTGCTAGACGATATGGAGACTTGGCTATAGGTGTAGCTCCCGATACCAAGTCGATGTGAAACTCGACTTGTCGTTCTGGTAGTAACCCCGGCAAGTCCTCAGGGAAGACTTCAGGGTATTCCTTCACCACCAGAATATCTTCAAGCTTAGGCTCCTCGGCCTTCTTGTCAACCACATGTGCTAGGAAAGCTATGCAACCCTTCCGTAAGCATGCTCTAGCTTTCATACAATTAATGATCCGCAATGGTGTGTCACGTTTCTCTCCGTGAATAACAATGGTCTCCTCATTCGGTAGCGGTACGCGGATAATCTTCTCATGACACACGACTTCAGCTCGGTTATCGGACAGCCAATCCATACAGACTACTACGTCGAAGCTACCTAACTGAACTGGTAAGAGATCGATGTTGAACTTTTGCTGACCCAGCTCCAACGAACATCCTTTAATGATTTCCTTCGACTCAACTAATTTACCATTCGCCAACTCTATAGAATAGGGGGTGTCTAGTTTACTGGATTCTACGCCCAATATATTTTTAAATTCAATGGAAATAAAGCTAAAATCAGCACCGGTATCAAATAATATTGATGCAAAATGATTGTTGATAGGGAACGTACCAGTGACCACGTTAGGGTCTCTGCGTGCATCCTTTGCCTCGATCACGAAGCTCTCCCACGAACTTGATTTCCCTTGGGGCAATCTTTCTTCCAATGATCTTTGCTTCCACAACCATAGCATCCAGTCTCTCGCCCAGCTCCATTCCCATTTCCAATACCAACACCATTTCCGTTTCCACCCTTTCCTTTCGTCCCCCAACATGTCTCAGAACGGTGGCCAACCCTGCCACACTTGTCACACTTAAAAACTCGAAAAGCACCCAAATGGTGATACTTGCACTTGTCGCATTTAGGATAGGGGCCCTCATACTTCTTTGGGCCAGTGGTGGTAGTAGCTACGAAGGCTCTCACTTCCCGTGTCTGATTAGCCACCCTCCTTTTGTTACCACTGTTGTTGTTGGGATGGTTGGCGTGATTATTGTTGTTGTAGTTCGTCTGTGTACCCTTCTTGAAGTGGGAATATTTCCTTTTCCCATCGTTTGCCGATTCAACGTGCGATTCCTTCTTTTCTGCCCCTTTCACAAATAATTTCTTCATCCTTACCGCATCTTCTGTAAGACTAACCGCCAGTGTCACAGCCGAAGTATTAGTAGCAGGGCTCGATGCAGTTACCATACTACGTATTTCAGGCACCAAACCCAGATGTAGCGCTCAATGCGCTTGAACTCCGGGGTCACCAGGTATGGTATCACACGAGATAGGTCATGGGATCGCTGAGTATAACCCATGATGTCAGGTCCATTCATAGACAAGTTCCAGAACTCAGTTTCTAGCTTTTGCAGCTCAGCCCTTGAACAATACTTTTATCTCATTCTCTCCTTTAGACTTTCCCACGTCATTCCATACGCAGTGTCATAACCCAACGTTTGTACTTGTAAGTTCCACCAAGTAAGTGCTTCTTCTGTGAACAGACCAGTGATAAAAGTGACTTGCTGGTCTGGGGAGCATTTGCTCATTCGAAGTGTGGAATCTGTCTTCTCTGTCCAGCGTACAAAGGCCACGGCACCACCGGTGCCATCATAGTTCTGTGGCTTGCAGTCCAGAAACTGCTTGTAGGTACACCCTGAAATATTCATAAACAGATTATGAATGAGCAATTAATGAAACACACGAGTAGAATAAAAAGATTTAAGTTGTGATAACAACTGAATATTACCGTTCGCTTGGTTCCTATTGGAGGAATCGCCTTGTCCTTGACTTCTTGTTCCGCTAGTTCCACCACTTCCACCTGCTCTGCCCGTTCCACCAGTCCCTCCAGTATTACTTCATTCGGTTGGCCTCATATTGGCCAGGGCTTGGGATATTCTTTGTTCCAATAAGGCATTCAGTTTAGCCTCGTTCCTAGGCATGGATTGGGCTTGGTTTACATTCCGTGTGCGAGTTGTTCTCCGTTTTGGTGGCATGATCTTTCAAGATAATATGGTAGCCAAGGTTAGACGTTTATTTATTATATATTCTCTCAGTTGGTTATAATTTGTATTTATTCATACATATATATATATATATATAATATATATATATATATATATATATATATATATATATATATATATATATATATATATATATATATATATAAGCAAATAATCAAGTAACCAAACAGTAACACATAATAATTTTTAAATATATATATAGACGATCCAAAAAAAAATATATATATATAATTCGGCTCCGTGCAAACACCATGCATAGAAATCCATACAACGCATCATAACAAAGACATCAAGTTTTTATATAATAAGACAGCTTGTTACATGATCGTTTGTAAAGGAAACAATAATGTACTCGGGTTACACCACCCGGCCATACAAGTTTAATTCATATAAAAACAAAATATTCCTTCCACTTGCGATCTTCTTTCTTCGAGTTGCCTTCAAAACTTGATGTGCAAAAGTACATGCAAATAAAGATCCTAGGGTGCTGGGGGGGGATGGTGGTGGGGTAGGGGTGATAAGGCTACAGAGGTGGATAACCTCCTGCTCAAGCTCCCGCACACGGCGTAAAAGGACGCCAATTTGCTGTTCGAGCATTAGGATACGAGCAGCGTGGCCATTGGATGGCATGGGATGTTGTGTTGGAGGCATGATAACTGCCTGCCTCTCCAGGTCGCAGACCCTCTGATGTAGGGTCTGGATCTGATGCTCCAGGGAGCGGATCCAGCTATCAATGGAGAAAGGGTCATAGTGGTGGGGATGATAAGGGTCGGATGTGGGCATAACGTGTGGCGGTGAGTGTGGGGTAGGGCTGGTCGGCACCCGAGATGGTCCCACCTCAAAGCATGGGGATGGGGGTATATAGGATGGTCCAGAGAAAGGTGGGTGACGGGAGCCAAAAGCCTCCAGGTATGGGATCGATCTGGCCCGAGCAGCGCCTCCTACGGGCCTAGACATAGGGTGGTACTCTCTGTGGAGGGCGTGGGGGTACGAATGGGTGTATGGGTGGGGACGGGTGTAGGTGTCGGGGTAGCGATGGGTGGGGTGTCGAAGCTGCTGTCAGTGGCGTCCGCCCGAAGTCCGGCTCGGCGGATAGCAGCTGAGGACACGCGGTCGCTCTCATCTGATGATGAGATGGCCGCGACGGAGACGATGGGGGAGGATACCTCTAAAATAGCGATGTCGAGCACCTCTCCATCGTCAAGGTCCTCATCTAAATGGTCAACGTGAAATATCGGTACCTCGTCCTCATCATCTGATATCTCAATAACAGATGGCCATTCAGCAAGAGGGATGGCGTAAATCGGCAGAATCTCTACAATGTGCTCACCCTTCGGGTGACCTATAATGATCTGCTGGTGGTGCTGGGGAGGCAAGGCTAATACGTCGTCCACTAGAGGGACGTCTGCCTCTGCTACGAAGTCGGGGTCCTCCTCCGGCTACGACTCGCTATCTAATGAGATGTAGTGAACGAGGGGTCCAAGCTCACCGTCTGAGTCGACCTCCATGGTGTCATGATCGTCGTAAACCCCGCTTTCTGCCGAAGACATAGTGACCTAGAAAAAGGATTCGTACAACATGTATAATTTAATTGTTATTTAATATATATATATATATATATATATATGTATTACACAAAATGCAGGCATCACATATTGTCAGTTTTAAGTTGTGCTATTTGTTTTGAGTGGATCAACTTAGTGTTCTGTGTCTATCCTTTGTATACTAAGTCCCATAAGGTCCTTGCATTATTTTGTAAAATGAGTTTATGTAGTGGATCTTTTGAAATAGTTATGCAATGAAAACCCTTTGTTGATGAAAAATTGTTTTCATGAGAGGATCCTAGTGATTGTAGACTAGACTCGAGAAGGAATCCTGGTTCACTATAATCGAAGCTCTGATACCAATCTGTCACCCGCTCAAAGGTGGAAGCGCACGGTGTGATCTGATTGGTTCTCTTTGCATACAACATAAGTGAACAAACTATATGAATAAAACATTCTCCATATGCCATTGTTGAAATTGGTTCAAATGCAACATAAGTTAAGTATATTGTTACAAGCCATTAAATTGTCAAACTGTTAAGTAACCAAAATGCAAGATTTTAAAATAATAAGGTTTTGTCCTTTATATCACCGCAAGTAGGCGGGATATACCGGACAAATCGTTCAAAAGTGGCATTAGAGTCTTGATGCTTCTTTCTTGATTTAACTACTTGCAAAGATCCACTAATTACCTGAAATACATGTTAAGTTGAAAATCAACAAAAGTTAGCGAGTTTATGTGTTTTAACTGTATGAGATGGATCCATAAAATATATAAAGTATTTGTATCAAAACCCGGTATGTAAAGCGTCAATGTAATCGTTGATCATTAATATTTTGCAAGGACATTAATATGTGTGATGACATAGGAAGCAATCCAAACCTAGACGATATTTGTCGATTAACTTCGACTGGGATGACAAATGCACTCTTCTGTGTGGGTCCATGACTAAGAGTGGGGCTCGCCAACACTCGCTAGATCTAACCCTTTGTACCGTGGTCTTAAATAAGATTAATGGTGCTTAAGTTCCACCCTATTCGCACATGATCTAAGTTGTTTCATTCCTTAGCTTATCATACCATTGAACATGTATTTCCCCCGATAGTTGTAAAACAGTAAAACATGTAAGATGAAAAGGGGGACATGAACTCACTACTTTGCTTTCTGCTAAACTGATTAACTCGAATACTTTTCTCTGGTTTCGTACCACAACCTACAAACACGTTAGGTTTTGTTAGACACTTTGATCTTTGAATGATTCTTGTTCTTGTTTCTTGTCTTAATTATCTACTAAGACTTGTTCATTTTTGGTTTTGTTTAGATATACACCTCAATGTATGATAACAATAGATATACTTCATTAAGTATATGTGTATCCTTGCAACGCATGTGTTGCTAGCATGGGCCCAGCCCGCTAGACTCCGTGCCTCGCACGAGTAATACGTATGTGTTCCATGACACCTCATGGACGGGTTCCACCCGTTTGCCTCGACGACTCGGATATATTCCATATATAATTCTTCTTAATTATATATAATTCCAAGTTCGATGCGTCACTTAAAATATTATATTTTAACTTGTATTATTTGTATGCACCTCCTTATATATATATCATTTGTTTACGATGGGTTGGTTAAAAATAATATATTTTTAACATGTATTGATATATAATTATTTCATGTGCATGTTTCATAATATATATGATCAACTATTGAAATTGTTAAGTATTATACCAATGCATTTCCCCAAAGTATAGGTATACTTGTATTGGGTGTATTTGTGTATTTACATTCGTATTCTTATGGTTAACTACAATACTTATATAAATGTATTTTCACCAAATATTAATGGTATATATATTGGCATGCATTTGTACGTATAGGAATACGTATATTTCTTGTATGTATTACCCCTATTTTTGTATATTCTCAGATTATATAATTTTAAGATATAATCAAATTAATATATTATTATGCTTGGTAAGTGTATATATATCCAAAATAATATATTTTTGTGATTAGTTCTAAAAACCATATATTTTAGTTTCCACCCAAACTTAATATATATTTAGAAGGCTTTTGAAATATATATTTTTATCTACTACGAAAGTAATATGTTTTTAGTGCCGACGAAATACGATATAGTTTCTATATTTGTAAAGATATCTATTTTGTCACTTGTTCGGTTTCGAAAATTAATACTTACCAAGCTTCGAAACATTATATATTTTTAGTCCATAATTTACATATAGTCCAATGTCCGAATAGTCCATATTTGTTGCCATGTATGCTTAGGGATAGGTATATCTATATTTTATAATTCTTTGTTTGCCACTTATTATGTATTTCTTTGTATGATTTATTTTTCAAGTTCCTAACTATATACATATGTAATAAAATTAACAAACACATAAATTGTGATTCTTATGATCACTAAATATACATTTTTCCAAAATATATATTTATGCCCATTTTTATCTTTATAAAATCATGTCTTCTTGAACTTAGATTTTATACAAAAACATGGGAGTTTGTATATTTATGGTTTTTGAACAAGTTTTCTTGTAAGAACTTTAAAACTATATATTTTTCTAAGTGTTTATTTTTTATAAAAATTTTGACATAGTTTCCCCTAGATTTAGGAGGTTTCCCATGTTTTTAAAACATGTGTTAAGCTTCAAAACTCATCAATTTACCCAATTATTTCAACAAGTAATACATGTGTATATATATATATATATAAGTATTTTTAGGCCTTGATTAACTTGAAAGTTTAATAAAAACACGTAGTCTTTTAACCTTGTATTTAAGATGTTCGTACATCTTTAAAAATGGATTTAGTTACTATTATTCACGAACTTTGTTAAAATTTATTTTTAACAACTTACTTATATATATTTTTAGAAAAACATTACTAGTCACTTTAATGACATTTTCAAGATTATCCATTATGTTAAAACATATTCATCAAGCTCTTTATTATTTTTAACCATATGATCACCCAACAATTCATGAATCTTACAAACCATTTTGTCCATTTTAAAAAGTCCATTTATTATATATATCATGTTCATCACTTCTTTGATCATGGATCTTGTAAGATCCATGTGTATGATTGTTAGATCATGTTTTTAATCATCATCTAACAAGTCCACATATTATGGTTATGATCCATAGCACAAAATAAATATTTACATCTTTATTAGAACTTCAAGATGGCTTTGTTTCCTTTAGATTATGTTACTTGTTAATATGTTCATCTTTTAAGGTTGATATTCTTGCATGGTGTAACTTATATATTATCAAGATACTAGTCACACCCCGACCCGCAGCGGAACAAAAGACGGGGCATGATTGGGTTATCAGCAAAGCTCATGATATTTACTAAGAAGTTTCATATTTATTAAATTCAAATTACAAATTTAAATATCCAATAAACAAAATTCATACAAATACAAAGAAAAACAAATCTAATGTTTATTCCAACGCAATAACTTGTTTATTCTTCTAAGCCATCCTAAGTGTTTCTTTCCTCAACTGGATCACCTGTATCCTGTGTAAAACATGGGAGATTTTGGGTGAACAAAAGTTGGCGAGTGAACCTGGATAGAACATTTAAACTAATTGCTTGTTTTATTTATTAAGAAAATTCGTGCATAAATCACATGTGAGCAAGTATATATATGTAAACAATCACAAATCACATTGAATGAATATATGACATGAATGATGATGTATTTGAGATCAAGGCTCAATCAAACGGAGCCGATCTAATGAGGCACCTGATGCTCAACCCGTATCCCACGGGGAACTGATGGGCCTAATGAAATGAGTGCACTGGAATGATAAATTTAATCCACATATAAATCACACAACAACCAATACACATTTGATCACAAAATGATATAAGCACAAGTGTTTAGATAAAATAAAGGAATAGTACAACACATGATACACCCCATAACGTGATTAAAACGGGGAATTTGTAGAGATTCACTCACAGTGGTTGCGTTTCCTTGATTGACGGAGAGTACGCACGAATTTAAGGTTTATCCGATGAAGTAAACTAACCTAGACAATAGCGTAATAGTTTAACAACTAAAATAAAAATTAATAATTCAATGTAATACTTTTTATTTGGTTTTTAGATTGTTATTATTTGTTTATGATATTTTATAGCATTTTAAACTTGTTATGATTTGGGAATTATAAAAATAATAAAAGTAGTTATTTTAGATAAATAAATAAGTAACAATAAAAAAATTTCGGGCCTGACTGGCTGGTCAGACTGCTGGCTGGTTCGATTATGTGATTGGCATGCGTGTGGTAAGGCTTGAACTCGTGACCTCTCGGTTGCGTGCACGCAGCTCTTCCAACTGAGCTACGTGTCTAACCTGTTTAGATTTGGTTTTTAATTATTCTTATAGTCTTATTAACTTCATTCAGAAATCATTAAATTTCAAAAAGGTTTTAAAACAAACGAACTGCCTGCCATACTGAGAATCGAACCCAACACACTTTGCTCCACTGCACCCATCCCAACCAACTGGGCTGGGTGTCTAACCCATCATAGATTAAAATTATTTTGTATTAATAGCTTTACTGAAGTATGTTATTATTATTAAAAAAAATAACAGCTTATCTAGGAAACCGCCGCTTTATGGGGGATTCGAACTCGGGGTGGGCGTCTTATTTATGCACACAGTCCACCACTGGACTGTGTGTCTAACCTGGTAAAAAAACTGATTATCAAAACATTTATTTACTGATCGAAAACCATCTTCCCCAATGATTTCATTACTTGATCAGAACTTGATTTAACAAAAAAAAAAGCTTCGGTTTATCATTGTGTGGTAGGTGATCAGAGATGTGTTGAGTACATTTAGACAGGGATGATAAGAACTCATACCGACGGCAAATCGAAGTCCCCTTTGCTGCGGTGACCGATTCCGGTGAAGACTCTCCGGTGACAAAAATTAAAAACAGAATGCAGTACGCAAAGACTTTTTAGAGAGGGGGAGATAAGTGTAAGTTCTGTGAGCAAAGGGGTCGTTTATATATCCGATCATGCCAGACATAGATGTTTCGGTTACAACTAGAAATATGGGTCAATGATTTCTTTGATTCAATAACCGAATTGGTGATTATTGCTGCATAATTGCAGGATTGTAAACGGATTGTAAATGATTTTGGAAACACACAGATTGAAGGTTGATTAAACCTCTGGGCGGTTACTCGATTTCTTTTAAAAAGGAGAGTTGCAGGTTAAGCGAGTTAGAAGATAAAATTTATTTGTTTTCATTTCATAACACAAGTGCATGTGCAGCGCAGTGGTGTTTGTGTGTGTAATTATTCGGGAGACCTGGGTTCGATCCCGGTTTCCCTCATTCTTATTGTTTAAATTTTTTTATTATATTTTTTTGCACTATTATTTAAAAGGTTATGTTAACTTAGTTAATATTTTATTTATTCATTAATTTTGTTTTATTCTTGAAATACATTCATTATTTGTGACAAATTAAATATCCGACTCTAATAAATATACGACGAACATTTAATCAATACATAATAAATAACCAGTGCGGGTTTTTAGAAACCCAATTTACGCAACTGTTACAAGTAATGTGATATCAACTGAAAGTTTAGAAGGCTCACTACTAGCTCTTGTGGCTAGGGAAGTGGCAAGATGAACACTTGAAGATGATGATGTAAACTAGGTGGATAAAAGCTCCCAAGAGAGGTCCTTCCACTTCCAAAGCTTGAACCTTCCTTAGTTAGGCTTGAGACACCCTTGGATATGCTTGGATTGGCTTGGATACAACTTGAAGATGGAGGTGAATTGGTGGTATAAGTGGCCGTGAGTTTTTGGTAAGGTTGAAGGAGTTTGGAGTTTTGATTTCTTGTGATAAGTTAGTGAATGAAGTGATGAGATGTTTTTGCTACTTATGTTGGGTGAGAGACACATGAACCTTCATACAATTACATCTTACTTCCAACATGTTGGAACAAGGGGGACAAATGTGGGTGGCTTGTGGGCCCCCACATGACCGTCCATGTTGTTGATGATGATGACTAACTAGGTTAGTTTCCATAGTTAAGTGTTTAGTTAGTTATTTAGGGGTCTTAGTTAGGGGTATTTATATATTAGGGGTTTTTGATGTATTTTAAGATACAAGATGTTATACACTAGTCTAATATTGTTAAATAACATAAAATAGTTTATATTTTATGTCTAGTTCGTGTTCGGTTGCTTAACGGTTGTCTGGTTCGTTAACGGGTTCTTAAACGGGAGTTTAAGCAACTTGTATGGAATTTAGGGATTTTAAATTAAAACAATGTGTTTAATGTTTTTAACTAGTTGTATGATGTAAACATATTGTTAACTAGTTCATATGATGTTTCAAATTGTGTCCGGGTGTTTTTTCGTTGCCGGTTCGTTAAAACGTAACTTTCAAGACTTATATGATATGTTATGTTATTGTGCCAAACAATACTTTCAATATCTTTTAAGAATTGCAGGATGTTTAACAATAATTCTGCATATTATTTAAGCTTGTGTTTGCTGAATTTTTGCTGGATTTTGCTGAATTGCTGTTTAATGTATAGTTCCGGCAGTTTTCAGTGCATGCATTGTTTTCGGAAAGTGTTAGCATTAATCTTTGCTTTCCGACATGGGGTTTAATATACAGTTTGCATTGGACTCTCATCTAAGTCCTAAATCTGCAGTTTAACTGCGTACCATACTGTGCTGCCGCAACTAGTCTAATAGTCGTTTCCGATGCACAGTTTTAGGCAGTTTTTAAATGGTAACCGCTAAACAAATAATATGCATGATATAGCATATTCAGTGCACTTTCTAGATTGATGTCATGCAATTCAAGTAGTTCAGTCATTTAAAACACATATTTATATCACATACTTTACTGTTTAATTGTACAAAAATTATCCAAAAGTGACAGTTGTCACATTAAACACAAGGCTAAAAGACTACATGGTTTGATTAAACTTTCAAGTTCATCAAGACCTAAAAATACATGTATATGTACATGTATTACTTATTGAAATGATTGGGAATAAATTGATGAGTTTTGAAGCTTAACACATGTTTTTAAAACATGGGAAACCTCCTAAATCTAGGGGAGACTATGGCAAATTTTTTATAAAAATTGAACACTTAGAAAAATATATGGTTATAAAGTTCTTACAAGTAAACTTGTTTAAAAACCATAAATATAAAAATCCCCATGATTTTGTATAGAAAATAAGTCCAAGAAGACATGATTTTTATAAAGATAAAAATGGGTATAAATATATATTTTTGGGAAAATATATATTTAGTGATCATAAGAATTACAATTTATGTGTTTATTGTTTGTATTACATATGTATATAGTTAGGAACTTGAATAATAAATCATACAATTAAATATATAATAATTGACAAACAAATAATCACAAGTTATATACATACATATCCATAACCATACATGGAAACAAATACGAACATATTGGATATTCGGACTTTATACGGGTTACGGACTAAAAATATACAATATATTGAAGCTTGGTAAGAATTATTTTCAAAACTGAACAAGTGACAAAATATATATTTTTACAAATATTTAAACTATATCGTATTTCGTCGATACTAAAAGCATATTATTTTCGAAGTGTGTAAAAACATATATTTCATAAACCTCCTAAAAAATATTATTTTGGTGGAAACTAAAATATATATTTTTGTAGAACTAATCGCAAAAATATATATTAGTTTGGATACATAAACTTACCAAGCATAATAATATATACACTAAATTGAATATATCTTATAAGTATATAATTTAAGAATACACAAAAGTGAGAAGATAATAAATACAAGAAATATACGTATTTCTATACGTACAAATACATGCTAATATATACTATTAATATTGGAGAAAGTACCATTATTCAAGTATTATACTTAACCATAAGAATACAAATGTAAATACACAAATATACACAATACAAGTATACCTATACTTGGGAGAAATACATAAGTATAATACCTAACAATTTCAATAGTTGGTCATGTATACTATGGAACATGCACATGAAATAATTATATATCAATACATGTTAAAAAGTGATTATTTTTAACCAACCCATCGTAAACAAAATGATATAAAGAGGTGCATACAAATAATACAAGTTAAAATATAACATTTTAACTAACACATCGATCATGGAAATTATATATAATTAAGAAAATTATATATGGAACATATCCGACGATGGTATCGTCGAGGCAAACGGGTGGAACCCGACTATGAAAAGTCATGAAATATATACATTTTACTCGTGCGAGGCACGTAGGCTAACGGGCTAGGCCCGGGCATGCGACACTTGAGATGCAAGATATATATATATATATATATATATATATTATATAATATATTATATATATATATAATATATATATATATTGACATCATACACCGAAAACACATCTCAGTAGGCATCATACATCAAAAATACATCCAAATGGAAAAAACTGAATAAGTCTTAACGAATATTTTAGACAAGAAACATGAACATGAATCATTCAAAGACCGAAGTGTCTAACAAAACCTAATACGTTTGTAGGTTGTGGTACGAATTCAAAGAAAGGTACTTGAGTTAATCAGTGAGAACAGGAAGCAAAACAATGAGTTCATGTCCCCCTTTTCATCTTAAATGTTTTATTGTTTTACAACTATCGGGGAAATACATGTTCAATGGTATGATAAGCTAAGGAATGAAACATATTAGATCATGCGCGAATAGGGTGGAACTTAAGCACCATTAATCTTTTTAAGACCACAGTACAAAGGTAAGATCTAGCGGTGTTGCGAGCCCCACTCTTGGTCATGGACCCACACAGAAGAGTGCATTTTTCGTCCCAGTCGAGGTTAATCGACCTAAATCGTTAGGTTTGGATTGCTTCCTATGTCGTCACACATATTAATGTCCTTGCAAACATTAATGATCGACGATTTCATTGACGCTTTACATACCGGGTTTTGATACAAATACTTATACATTTTATGGATATAACGCATACAGTTAAAACACCTGAACTCGCCAACTTTTTTTGATTTTCAACTTAACATGTATTTCACGTAATTAGTGGATCTAAGCGGAAGGCAGCAAAATCAAGGAACAAGTATCAAGTCTCCTATGCCATCTTTTGAAGGATTTGTCCAGTATATCCCGTCAACTTGGGGTGATATAAGTGTCAAAACCTTAGCATTTAAAATCTTGCATTTTGGTTATTGGAAAATTTGACAATTTAATGGTCTGTAACAATATACTTAACCTATGTTGCGTTTTGAAACCATTTCAGTAGTGGCATATGGAGAATGTTTTATTCATATAGTATGTTCACTTATGTTGTATGCAATGAGAACCAAACAGATCACACCATACGCTTCCGCCTATGAGCGGGTGTGACAGTCTTTATAACATCATACTTAACCATCTTCCACTAAATCTTCCAATTATCCACCAAGACATCACTCAACTAGTTAGGAATTTATGGGTTTAGTTAGGGGTTATGTGTATTAGGGATTTTTGATGTATTTTGTGATGACTAGTGCCATATACTAACTTAACATTGTTAAATAATGTTAACTAGTCCATAAGTTATGTCTAGTTCGTGTTCGGTTGCTTAATGGGTGCTAGATTCGTTATTGGGTCCCTAAACGGAGGTTTATGTAATTGTAGGGATTTTAGGTACTTTTAAGCAAACCAATGTGTTTAAATGATTTAAACTAGTTGTATGATATTAAATATTGTTAACTAGTTCACATGACGTGTCTGGTTGTGTCCGGGTGTTCGTTTCGTTGTCGGTTCGTTAAAACGTTAACTTTCAAGACTTGTATGATATGATATGGTTTTGTGCCAACTTGATACTTTCAATATCTTTTAATTAGTGTATGATGTTTAACACCATTTCTGAATATTACACAAGCTAGTGGAAGCTGTATTTTGCTGAATTATGCTGAATTGTCGCTTAGTGTGTATTTTAGACAGTTTTCTGTGCATATATTGTTCCCGGAGAGTGTTAGCATGAATCCTTGTTTTCCTCATGTGGGATTTAATATATAGTTTATGTTAGACTCCCATCTAAGTCCGGGATCTGTTGCTTAGCTGAGTACTGAAGTTGTGCTGTCACAGCTAGTCTACTAGTTGTTCCAATAAAGTGTTTTAAACTATTTTTGAATTGTAACCACTAAAACGAATAATATGCATGATGTAATGTTCTCAGTGAGTTTTCTAGGTGTATGCCATGTAAAATTCATGCAATTCAGATGTTCAAAACACTTAACTGTATACCATAAATTACTGTTTTAATGTACGGAAATTACCCGGAAGTGACAGTTGTCACACACTTGGTCAGGCATTGACATGTCTTTTGAAACTTAGGTTTGGTTTATGATCGAATGCCCTATACAAGCTTTGAATTCATTTGTGACCCAGATGAGTCTTATAGCCTCATTTTCCATAACATTTGCATGGAAAAGAATGCTTCTAAATTATTTTGTTTAACTTTTTGATGTGATATTAAATAAGATATGTTTTGCTTTCACTTCTCTGCTTGTTTAGGTTAATTCAACCACTCGGAATTGAGCCGATAGATCATATGGGTAGTACTACTTGGGAATCCCCCACGCATAGTTGGAAAGCCCCCGTCAAGGCCTGCGTGTTGTTGCGGCATATAATCTGCTAGTGTTTTGTCACACCCCGGATTACAACCCAAATCCATACACCGGTGGGCCCGGGTGGGTAGTATCGTGACGTCAGTTGATAATCATCATAGTCAATTAAACATGGCACAACGGAAGCCTTGGAGTAAAATTACTATTACAAACTGATAGTTTGAAAATACAAAATAATATGCAGGCTCGTAATAGAAGATCCACAGGCGGATCATAAATTGTACATGGAAGGAATATAAAACAGACTTTGGGCGGATTTAGGATTTGCAAGATCCTCTATCAATACTGAGCACTTCCAGCCTATTTTCGTATTGTACCTGCAGTTTACTCCTTTAAAAATATGTCAGCTTTCGCTGGTAAATACACCCAACCGACTCATTAAGTGCGTATCAGCACAAAATCTTTTTATAACTTGGGTTAATTGACCGTCCAACCTTGTTAACAAATTCACATGTTTGTCTATACATACGGGCCCGGTACAGAGACCGAGACACAATTAACGTACACACCACTTTGGACTCACGAAGGAGTCAATTCTTCCCAACCTTGTGGGAATGCTTAATTGAGTGTCTATCGGGTGTATGCCTACACCCGCGCTAAGGTCGTGGCCATTTCTATTGTAATGAGCCGAGGATATTCAGGACACGGTAGTTAACCCCTGATGTTTAAGTTATCAAACAAAACTGATTAAAATAGAATACGCGGATATACTAGCCCAGAACCGGCGTTCGGATCGGATCCCGACCAAGCGGTAATAATTTAACGTAACCCAAGCCCATATAGGGGAAATAAGTCGAGAGTATTTACTTGAGCTAGTCTTCTTTAATTTTTAATAACTCAGCCGTACACAAAAGCACTAAGTGCAGATAGCATTTATCGGCAAGTCTCTAGTCTGGATTATGGCATAAACTAACCAATTAAATACTAACGGTCTTATTTAAGTCATAGACTTAGACCGACTAGCGTGCTTGATCAAAACGTATGACGCTAGATTAAACGATGATTGGATAGAATGTAGTTTAATCCCAACAAGTACCTTGACTTGTATAATATGGGTAAACTATTAACGTCTGGATTTGGAGATTAAAATGATAAGGTTAAACCCGTTTCGGTTGAATTTGTAAACTAGTTACGTATAAATAATCGTACGCTTATAAGCGATAATGGGTAACCGGTAAGTCATGGACAAGTTCTATACGCCATTATATTTTAAATAAGTTAAAATATCAGTAGGATACTAACTTATATGCCCGTTAAGGTTTTAAAACGAAACTATGCCTCATAAGGGCATGTTGGTAATTTTATACCGTATAAAAGGAACTTGAATAAAATTTAATGTTATAGTTATAAGTATTCTGAAAAATACTTTATTTATGATATAATATCAGTAGGATACCAATTATATGTCTATTTTACCTTTTATGACCAAACCATGCACCAAAGGGGCATTTTGGTCATTTTACACATAGTTTATAAGTTATTTGGGATTCTGAGTTTATAACATGTACCTACTGATAAATATGTTTAAAATAAGTTTTAAAATCAGTAGGTAACAAGTCTAGGTCGATTAATATGGTTTAAAACCATACTATGCGCCGAAGCGGCGCTTGTGTCGTAAAATGACGACTTTATGCGATGTTTATGAAAATTGATGTTAAGGTCAAATTAAAATGTCTTAAATATGTTATTTAATATAACATATCAGTAGGTAAAAGATTTACTTTGAAAAGATTCGATTAAAATCATTTTATAAGCCACATGGGCTAAAATCGTCATTTATCGACATAGTTTAAGGACCTATTTGAAAACTCAGTTTATAACTGGTTTAACATCCCAAATAATCCTATTTAAAATATTACATCAGTAGAAAACTCATTTTCAAGGGGGTGAGGATGTAACACCCTGTAAAATCGTGTCCATAGTATAGTGACACGTGTTGTATTTTAAATATAGTCTACTAAAGATCAATAAGGACTAAAGGCGTCAACATGCACAATATGAGCCTTGAGTGACGATCCGATGTCAACATGCATAATAACAACCTCTAAGTGACTAATATGTCAACATGCTTAAATCATTAGCCTCTGAGTGACTGATATGTCAACATGCTTGAAATTCGGCCTCTGAGTGACTGATATGTCAACATGCCCAGCCGCTGAGTGACATCGGAATAAACATGCTTGTAATAAGCCTCTGAGTGATCCTTTGTGATGTCCTAACTCTCATACATGCCATTTGTTGGACGAGATAGTTCAATTTTGTAAATTATGTGAAAGTTGGATAATGGAGGGAATAAAAGTGTCAACATGTTAAATTATACCTCTGAGTGACCTTTTAACGAACCGAGAGCTCGACAATGTCTGGGCATAATCCCGGGTATGCCAAGTATTGGCTACAGAGGGCTAAAAGTGCCAAAAAGGTGTTTAAAAAGGTTTTTATAAGCTTTTATAAGTTAAGGGGCTAAAGTGTCAAAGTTTGAAACTGCCTTTGGGGCGCTCGCGGGGGCGAGAGGCAGGGCTTGTGCCTCCCGCGGCCCGCCAGAGGGTATGTACTGCAGAAAGTTTTGTTTGGTCTCCAAGCAAAACTCCAAAACCATTAATTCGAAACCATGGCTTCTCTAAACTGCTATCCACATTTTGGGACACTTGTAAGCTTCTTCTTACACCCCTAAACACCTGGCTTCACCTCCTTTGAGCTCTCCGAACTATAAATAGTTGTTCAAGTGCTTCATTCCAACTTGCACCTTTCTAAATCATAACTCTTCTCCCTCCTCTGGAAGTTCCTAGCTGAAAGGAGCATCCAACTTAGTTCTCTTGCATTGTAGGAACCTCTTGTAAGTGTTCCTTGCTCTTGTATTTTCGTTTATAGGCTTTTATGGCCAAAAGTCAAGCGTTTTACGGAAAACGCTTTGACTTTCGGTTAAGACCATTATGGTCTAGCCATTGTTCAAAATGAACATGGCTAAGTGATTGTAATAAGGTAGGTGTTAGTCCCTATAAAGGGCACCTCCTGAAGATCACGTTTACTAAACCAATTGACGGGTCAAAGTTATGATATTAAAAAGTCAAACAAGCCATTTTTCGGAAAAATCATAAATTGATCTTATATATGTTATGAAACCTGTTTTGACACTTAAACAAGTTGGTAATAATTATTATAACATGTAAGAACATGTTCGGCTCGTCAATTTCAGTTCTAGGGTCGGTTCGCAACCGAAAGTCGCGAAGTTTGACTTCTGTTTTGACTTTCGATTCTGACCCGATTTAGATTAGTTACCTGCTGATCTAAAGTTGCAATTATGATCATAATATAATGTAGCATAACCCTCTGAGGTTATATTACATGATCATAATCAGAATCCGAGTATTATGCGCAAGTTCCATAATTATGCCATCTTTGACCAAAATGTCCTTTTTCATAACACAAGGTCTTAAATAATAATGAACTTGAAAATGAGTCTCCTACTGATGTAATATTATAAGTAGGATTATTTGGGATGTTAAACCAAGTTATAAACTTAGTTTTCAAGCAAGTCCTTAAACTATGTCGATAATTGACGGTTTTAGCCCTTGTGGCTCATAAACTAGTTTTAATCAAATCTTTTCAAGGTAAATATTTTACCTACTGATATGTTATATTAAATAACATGTCTAAGACATTTTAATCTGAACTTAACATCAGTTTTCGTGAAAATCGTATAAAGATGCCATTTTACGACATAAGCGCCATTTAGGCGCATAGTATGGTTTTAAACCATATTATGGGCCAAGACTTGATACCTACTGATTTTAAAACTTATTTTAAACATATTTACAGTAGGTACATGTTATAAACTCAGAATCCAAATAATTTATAAACTATGTGTAAAATGACCAAAATGCCCATTCGGTGCATAGTTTGGTAATAAAAGATAATTTACACATATAATTGGTATCCTACTGATATTATATCATAAATAAACTATTTTTCCAGAATACTTACGATAATAAACTTAAAATATATTCAACTTCCTTTTATACGGTATATAATTACCGAAATGCCCTTATGAGGCATAGTTTCGTTTTAAAACCTCAACGGGCATATAAGTTGATATCCTACTGATATCTTAACTTATTTAAAGTATAATGGCATATATAACTTGTCCATGACTTATCCGGTTACCCGATATCGCTAATAAGCGTACGGTTGATTATACGTAACTAGTTTACGGAATTTAACCGAAAAGGTTTAACCTTGTCATTTAAGTTTCAAAATCGATAATGTTTATAGTTTACCCATATTATACAAAATTCTAAATCTGCTTGGTAGTGATAGAGGATCTTGCAAATCCTAAATCTGCCTAAAGTCTGTTTTGTATTCTTTCCATGTACATCTTATGATCCGCCTGTGGATCTTCTATTACAAGCTTGTATATTATTTTGTATTTTCGAACATTTGGTTTGTAATAGTAATTTTACTCCAAGACTTCCGCTGTGCCGTGTTTAATTGACAATGATGTTATCAACTGACGTCTTGATACTCCCCACCCGGGCCCACCAGTGTATGGATTTCGGGGTTGGAAATCCGGAGTGTGACAGGGTTGGTATCAGAGCTAGCGTTTGAGAGAATTGAACACTAGCCTTTTGTGTTTAGTCTCAAATTTACACGAGCACATTCCTTAGACTTCCGAGTCTAGGCATTGACCTAGGATTACTCATTTCATTGTTAAGTTATTAGTATGTTTTTGAATTGAACACGATTTTTTACAGGGTGTTATATCCTCACCCCCTTAAAAGAAATCTCGACCTCGAGATTTTATTCAAAAAGATGGGGGTACTTTTGTCGCATAGTGGACTCAACCTCCCATGTGTACTCAGGACCTCTAAAAGCGTCCCACTTAACCTTTACTAAAGGTATCATTTTCCTTCGGAGCTTCTTAACCTATTGATCCTCGATCAAAATTGGTTTCTCAATGAACCTTAGGTTTTCATCAATTTGCATATCCTCGTGTGACATTGCTAGCGACTTATTCGGCAGACATTTCTTAAGGTTAGATATGTGGAATACGTCATGAATTCCACTAAGCTCTTTGGGCAATCTGAGCTTATAAGCTACAGTGCTGACACATTCGACTATCTCCTTTAGCATGACTTTGTCCCCTACTTGGAACTTAAGAGGTTTGCGCATCTTGTCAGCGTAGCTCTTCTACCTATCCCTGGAAGCTTTGAGACGATCACGGATTTGCACAATCTTTTCCGTGGTCTCCAGGACAATCTCTGGTCTTGATAGTTGGGCTTCCCCAACTTCTGCCCAGCATACGGGCGTTCTGCATTTTCTCCCATATAAGGCCTCAAAAGGAGCAGCCCTAATGCTAGTATGATAGCTGTTATTGTAGGAAAATTCTATTAGGGGTAAGTGGTGATCCCAACTTCCACCTAAATCAATCACACATGCCCTAAGCATGTCTTCAAGAGTTTGAATAGTATGCTCACTTTGACCATCAGTCTGCGGATGGTAAGCCGTACTAAAGTTCAATCTTGTGCCTAATGATTGTTGGAAACTTTTACAAAAGTGAGATGTGTATCTAGTATCTCTGTCAGATACAATAGATACTGGCACACCGTGTAGGGACACAATCTTGTCCACATACAACTTAGCCAATCTATCTGAATTATATGTTTCCTTTATTGGCAAGAAATGTGTTTGACTTGGTCAGCCTGTCCACAATGACCCAAATAGTGTCGTTACCACTTTTGGTCTTTGGTAACTTGGTAATCAAATACATAGTTACCATTTCCCATTTCCATGTGGGAATTTCCAATTGTTGTAGAAGTCCTGACGGCTTTTGATGTTTAGCCTTAACTTGCGAACACGTCAGACACATGGCTACATAGGTGGCTATGGATTTTTTCAAACCCATCCACCAATAATTCTTCTTCAAATCTTGATATATTTTTTCACCTCTCGGGTGAACTGTGTATCTTGAGTTGTGCGCTTCTTGGAGGATTAGATCTCTAAGTCCTCCAAAGACTGGAACCCAGATCCTATTATTAAATCGAAGGATTCCATTTTTTCCAGGTGCTAACTGATCAACAGTTCCGCCTAATCCCTCATTAGGGATATTAGCCTCTAATAGAGCTTGCTTTTGCGCATCTAATAGCTTCTCACTTAAGCTATTTGTGAGCTCAATGCTCTTGGCATTAATCCTTATAGGTTTAACTCATTCCTTGCGACTTAAGGCATCAACAACTACATTTGCCTTGCCTGGATGGTAGCGAATCTCGCAATCATAGTCATTAAGTGTTTCCATCCATCGGCTTTGCCGCATGTTCAATTCCTTCTTATTGAACAGATGCTGGAGACTTTTATGGTTAGTGTATATAATACACTTTGTGCCATACAAGTAATGTCTCCATAGTTTTAGTGCAAATACAACGGCACCCAATTCCAAATCGTGGGTGGTGTAATTTCTTTCGGGCACCTTTAAATGTCGTGATGCATAGGCAATCACTTTGCCTTTTTGCATTAGTACACAGTCCATGCCAGTGTGCGATGCATCACAGTAGACTACAAAATCTTCAACACCCTATGGCAGGGATAACACAGAAGCATTGCCCAGCTTGTGTTTAAGAATTTCAAAAGATTCTTGTTGCTTTGGACCCCCAATTATACTTAACACTCTTACGGGTTAATGTAGTTAAAGGAGTGGCTATTCTTGAAAAGTTCTCAATGAACCTCCTATAGTAACCAGCCAATCCTAGAAAACTACGAATCTCCTATAGGGTTTTGGGTACTTCCCAATTCTTGATGGCTTCAATTTTGGCGGGATCCAGTTGGATACCCCGCTCACTTACCATGTGTCCAAGAAATTGGACTTCTCTAAGCCAAAACTCACACTTAGAGAATTTAGCATAGAGCTTCTCTTGCCTTAGCAGTTCTAAGATGCACCAAGATGTTTCTCGTGATTGGCTTGATTACGATAGTAGATAAGTATGTCGTCTATAAAGACAATGACAAACTTATCCAGATATGGCTTGCAGACTCTATTCATGAGATCTATGAATGCTGTAGGTGCATTTGTGAGTCCAAAAGGCAATAGTAAGAATTAAAGTGACCATACCGGGTCGTGAAGGCAGTTTTAGGAACATCTTCATTTCTAACCTTCAGCTGGTGATATCAGATCTCAGATCAATCTTGGAGAAGTAACTAGCCACTTGAAATTGGTCGAATAAATCATCGATCCTAGGCAGAGGATATCTATTCTTGATTGTTAATTTGTTTAGCTCTCGGTAGTCAATGCACATCCGCATTGAACCATCTTTTGTTTTAACGAATAGGATAGGAGCCCCCAATGTGAGGAACTAGGCAGTATAAAGCCTTTCTCCAAAAGTTCGTCTAGCTGTGTCCTCAATTCCTTCATCTCCGTTGGTGCTAGCCTATATGGAGCTCTAGCTACGGGTGCTGACCCTGGCAGGATATCAATCTTGAACTCCACTTGTCTGTCTGGAGGTAGGCCTGGTAATTCTTCTGGGAATACATCGGGATATTCTGAGATGACTGGTAGGTCCTCTATGTTTGGCTTAGGCTCATTTATGGTAAACTTGTGCCATGTAAATGACACATCCTCTTCTCAAACACTTGGATGCCTTAAATAACGACACCTTGTCGGCAATCCATAGTGTGAGTCTCCGGGGATGGTGATTATTTCACTAGATGGGGTCTTAATCTCGATGAGCTTCTTATCGCAGTCAATTCGGGCTTGGTTATGAGATAAGTTTTATCTAGGGTTCTTAGGGTGAGTTTAATAGTTTACTAAACTTATGGTCAACAAATGATTTATCCGCACCCGAATCCAAAAGAACTCTAGCGTAAATATTGTTAATGAGGAATTTACCTGTTATGACGTTGTTGTCATTAACGGCCTCCCTGGCATTCATTTGAAAGGCACAGGCATTCTCCTTCTTGGCCTCTCCAGGCTTTGCATCATTGCTTTTAGGTTTCTTGGGGCAATTGTACGTTATTTTAATATGCCCTTTTTCATTGCAGTTATAGCAAACTGCGTCCTTAAGATCCTTGCAATCTAAGGTCTTATGCCCTTTTCTTTTGCAGATACCACAAGGTTTGGTTTGTGGATTTATGCCACATTGTCCTCAATGCCTATATTTACAGTTCTTGCACAGAGGTTTGTCATTAGACGCGTGCTGGTTCTTCTTGAACCCGAAATTTCCTTTCTTCTTAAATATTTGGGAGTTATTATCCTCCCGTTTCCTCTTTTCCGTCAGTTTCAGTCCTAACTAACCTTTGTCTTACCAAATCAAGGGTGAGGGAAAGAGATAGGTCTACAACGGACCTATAGGTACTAGGCTGAGCAACCTTTACCATGCCCTTTATTTCGGGCGCCAACCCGTTTATAAAACGCGCAATGCGTTTGGATTCGGGGGTGATCAAATAGGAAATTAACCTAGATAGGGAGTTCAAGTCAGAAACGTACTTCCGACAATCTAGGTTTTTCATTAAAAGAGACAAAAAGTCTGTCTCTAATTTCTCCACCTCATGGGATGGGCAGTAAGTTTCCTTGACAAGGTCCACAAATTTGGACCATCCTAAAGTATACAGGTCTACCTTACCTGTAGACTGGATCATGGCCTTCTACCATATTAGGCATCGCCCTTGAAGGATTGTGATACGTACTTGACTACATCTTTATCAGCACAGTTGCTGATATCTACAATCGTTTCCATCTCATCTAGCCACTTTAAGGCTTCTACGGCTCCTTTTCCCGTTAAAGTCTCAGGGCTTACATGAGACAAAGTACTTATAGGTACATCCGTCTTTAACGGAATCGAGATTTTTCAGTAAAATCTATTTTCTTTGGTTCACTCTTCGCATTGGAAGAGTGAACGGAGCTCTCCTTACGAGCTGAAGATGGGGTAACCGATAATGGCCTAGAGCGTGTAGCACTCGACTCTCTTAGCCTTTCTATGGCCTTTTCGACAGCCGCATCAATGCGAGCTTGAAAATTTCATCATCAATATTTTTGTTTCCAGCTTTGTTAGATTCAACATTCCTGTGGCTACTTTATGCTTCATTTGAATTAGCCATCTTTAAGTCTTGGGTTCTATATACCAATAAATCTTCATTTAGCCATGGCGTATCAACCATATCGGCTTTCAATATTGGATATAACAATCCATTGCCTATATTAGTGTGAATAACATCACAACTCTTAATCTTAACATATCTATATTTGGCCTTGGTCTTAATAGGACCGTCATAGGCAAATTATAATTTGGACGTAGTCCATATATTTTTGGACAGTGGATCGCAATGTCACAACTGTCATTGTCATCATTGACAATTATATAGATCATAGGCTCGTCCCTAATGGACATAATAATTGGGCACATTGGCCTATATTCATAATGGCACATATATCAAGCTATATTCCCTTTGGACATAAATTGGGCATATTGGCCTACATCATATAAGATGTATATGGATATATCAGCCTGTCCCGTTGGACATAAATTGGGCACATTGGCCTACATCATATAGATGTATATGGCATATTAGCCTGTCCCGTTGGACATAAATTAGGCACATTGGCCTACATCATATCAGATGTATATTGCATATCAGCCTGTCCTGTTGGAATAAATTAGGCACATTGGCCTACATCATATCAGATGTATATGGCATATCAGCCTGTCCCGTTGGACATAAATTGGGCACATTGGCCTACATCATATCAGATGTATATGGCATATCAGCCAATTGGGCACATTGGCCTACATCATATCAGATGTATATGGCATATCATCCTGTCCCATTGATGGCTAGTGTGGTTCCTCAAGTCACACTACCAGGAGTATGAACATTTCTTAATGCTAACATAAGAGTACCTTAATGATTGATTAATGGTCCCGGTCACCTTCGACCTTAACGACCTTAGAGGTTTGGACCTAGTCTCTTACCTCTGGATAGAAGGATAATTTCCCTTAACTATCCTGATAGAAGACCCCTTCGTACTTAACTATCATTTCTTGGCCAATATGTGGTCTACGCCACTTGGCATAATCAAATCTATTAAGGTCTTTTGGAATTATATCGCAGAGCATAAATTTCGAGTAAACCGAGACGCTCGTTTTCAAGAGGATGAATACATATATATATATATATATATAATTCCAAAAGTACTTTATTAAATTCCAAATTAGAAATTACAATACTAGAAAGTGAAACAAACTGTCCATGTAAGGACTTTAAAAAAAATGTCCACACAAGGACTAAAGAAACAACAATGTCTTCACATGGATTACATATAATTAGAAGAGACTGCACTCGTCCTTCTTTCCCTTGACCAACTTGGAGAGTTTCTTGAAGAATTTGTTCGTTTTCTTCTCCGTTTTCTCCGCTTGCTGCAGCATTTCTTTCATTCTTTCTAAGGCCTCATTAATGGCCTCAAGTGGTGGTGGAGGTTGTGGTTGTGGCATAACCGGATACTTGTACCCATAAGTTGGATATCCATTCGGTGGATAGGTAGGTGGGAAAGGAGACGGGTAAAGTGCGTTGTGCATAACCGCCTGCATGTAGGGGTCTTGCGACCATGCTTGATAGTCTACCGGTGTAGATGGGTTAAAAGGATCATATCCAGACGTGTCTGGATATATGGGGATTGGGTTAGTATAACCCGATGGTGGTGGTTGAACAGCAGGTTGGTGTTGGTTCCACTGTAGGTGACACATTAGAGGTCCACCTATTTATGGGTCCTCTTGAATTGTGGGGTAGGAGTTGGGCAAAGGTGGCAGCGATCCCGACCTTTGTCCAGCACGTACCGACATACGTGCTCCATGCTTCCTTCTTGGTGGTTCAGGTGGTGGTTAAGGTTGGTTCACTGGTTCCATGTGGACATCTTCTTGAACAGAAGGTGGTTGAGAGTGATGGGAAGGAGTGTGGGCGAAGATGAATTGGTTCCAGTATTGGTCCCACTCATTAGGACCTTGGTAGGGCGATCCGGCATATGAGTTTAAATCGCTTGAAATTTCAATGGGATACATATTTGATCCCGATGGTGGCATCTCCAGGTTGGAGTCTATTAGAGTGGTGTGAAATGATAGGAGTGGTGAGAGTGGTAAGAATTTTGGGAATGTGAGGGCGAGTGTCTATTAGAGACAGAGCTCTCGCTGGTTGCCAACGAGATGAATCTCCTGATTCTTGGTAAGCATCTGAGTTATGAGGTTGAGGGGGAGAACGCCCCGATGGTCCTCCCCTCATTGGACCTTTTCCTCTCCCACTTTGTCCTCGTACACCTTGCGGCATTTTCCTGTTAAAAATTTAATTCAAAAACAATACTAGTAACTTAATAATGAAATGAGTAATCGTAGGTCAATTCCTAGACTCGGAAGTCTAAGGAATGTGCCCGTGTAAGTTTGAGATTAAACACAAAAAGGCTAGTGTTTAATTCTCTCAAACGTTGGCTCTGAAACCAACCGTCACACCCCGGATTTCCAACCCATATCCATACACCGGTGGGCCCGTGTGGGGAGTATCATAACTTCAGTTGATAATCATCATAGTCAATTAAACATGGCACAGTAGAAGTCTTGGAGTAAAATTACTATTACAAACCGAAAGTTCGAAAATACAAAATAATATACAGGCTCGTAATAGAAGATCCACAGGTGGATCATAAATTGTTCATGGAAGGAATATAAAACAGACTTTGGGCAATTTAGGATTTACAAGATCCTCTATCACTACCGAGCACTTCCAGCCTATTTTGTATTGTACCTGCAGTTTAGTCTTTTGAAAATACGTCAGCTTTCGCTGGTAAATACACCCAACCGACTCATTTTGAAAACATTTCAAAAATGTTTTAAGTGCGTATCAGCACAAATCTTTTTATAACTTGGGTTAATTGACCGTCCAACATTGTTAATAAATTCACATGTTTGTCTATACATACGGGGCCCGGTACAGAGACCGAGACACAATTAACGTACACACCACTTTGGACTCACGAAGGAGTCAATTCTTCCCAACCTTGTGGGAATGCATAATTGAGTGTCTATTGGGTGTATGCCTACACCCGCGCTAAGGTCGTGGCCATTTCTATTGCAATGAGCCGAGGATATCCAGGACACGGTAGTTAACCCCGATGTTTAAGTTATCAAACAAAACTGAATTAAAATAGAATATGCGGATTTACTAGCACTGAACCGGCGTTCATTGATCCCATTTCCGACCAAGCGGTAATAATTTATCGTAACCCAAGCCCGTATAGGGGAAATAAGTCGAGAGTATTTACCTGAGCTAGTCTTCTTTAATTTTTAATAACTCAGCCGTACAAAAAAGCACTAAGTGCAGATAGCATTTACCGGCAAGCCTCTAGTCTGGATTATGGCATAAACTAACCAATTAAATACTAACGGTCTTATTTAAGTCATAGACTTAGACCGACTAGCGTGCTTGATCAAAAAGTATGACGCTAGATTAAACGATGATTGGATAGAATGTAGTTTAATCCCAAGAAGTACCTTGACTTGTATAATATGGGTAAACTATTAACATTCTGGATTTTGAGATTAAAATGATAAGGTTAAACCCGTTGGTTAAATTATGTAAACTAGTTACGTATAATCAACCGTACGCTTATAAGCGATCATGGATAACCGGATAAGTCATGGACAAGTTCTATCCATTTATTTTAAATAAGTTAAAATATCAGTAGGATACTAACTTATATGTCCGTTAAGGTTTTAAAATGAAACTTGCCTCATAAGGGCATGTTGGTAATTTTATACCGTATAAAAGGAACTTGAATAAAATTTAATGTTATAGTTATAAGTATTCTGGAAAAATACTTTATTTATGATATAATGTTAGTAGGATACCAATTATATGTCTATTTTATCTTTTATGACCAAAGCATGCACTAAAGGGTATTTTGGTCATTTTACACATAGTTTATAAGTTATTTGGGATTCTGAGTTTATAACATGTACCTACTATAAATATGTTTAAAATAAGTTTTAAAATCAGTAGGTAACAAGTCTTGGTCGATTAATATGGTTTAAAACCATACTATGCGCCGAAGCGGCGCTTATGTCGTAAAATGACGACTTTATGCGATGTTTATGAAAATTGATGTTAAGGTCAGATTAAAATGTCTTAAATATGTTATTTAATATAACATGTCAGTAGGTAAAAGATTTACATTGAAAAGATTTGATTAAAATTATTTTATAAGCCACAAGGGCTAAAATCGTCATTTATCGACATAGTTTAAGGACCTATTTGAAAACTCAGTTTGTAACTTGGTTTAACATCCCAAATAATCCTATTTAAAATATTACATTAGTAGAAAACTTTTTCAAGTTCATTACCATTTAAAACCTTGTTTTATGCAAAAATGACATTTTGGTAAAAATGGTATAATTATGGAACTTACGCATAAACTTAGATTCTGATTATGATCATGTAACATAATCTCAGAGGGTTATGCTACATTATTTACGATCATAATGCAACTTTAGATCAGTAAGTAACTAATCTAAATCGGGTCAGAATCGAAAGTCAAAGTAGAAGTCAAACTTCGCGACTTTCGGTTGCGAACCGACCCTAGAACTGAAATTGACGAGCCTAATAATTATTACCAATTTGTTTAAGTGTCAAAACAGGTTTCATAACATATATAAGATTAATTTATGATTTTTCGGAAAAATGGCATGTTTGACTTTTTATTATCATAACTTTGACCCGTCAATTGGTCTAGCAAACGTAATCTTCAGGAGGTGCCCTTAGGACTTTACGATCACACATGTAGCTGTGGACCATAATGGTCTTAACCGAAAGTCAAAGCGTTTTTCGTAAAACGCTTGACTTTTGGCTATAAAAGCCTATAAAAGAAAATGCACAAGGAAGGAACACTTACCAGTGATTCCTAGGGTGCAAAAGAACTATGTTGGATGCTCGTTTTAGCTAGGAACTTCCAGAGGAAGGGAACAGTATGAATAAGAAAGTTGCAAGTTCAAATGGTGAACTTGATCACCTATATATAGTTGGAGAACTCAAAGGAGGTGAAGCCTGGTGTTTAGGGGTGTAAGAGGGGGCTTACAAGTGTCCCAAAACGTGGCATAGTGATTACACGTTCATAGTTTCGAATTAATGGTTTTGGAGCTCTGTTTGGGGGCCAAGCCAAAACTTTCTGCTGCAGACCCCTTCTCGCGCCCCACGAGAGATCCAAGCCTGGTCTCTCATGGCCCGCGACCGCCCCATAATCGTTTAAAACTTTGACACTTTGACACTTTGACACTTTTAAACACCTTTTTGGCACTTTTAGCCCTCCGTAGCCAATATTCGGCATATCCGGGATTATGCCCGGACATTGTCGAGCTCTCGGTTTGTTAAAAGGTCACTCAGAGGTATAATTAACATGTTGACACTTTTAATCCCTCCATTATCCAACTTTCACATATTTACAAATTTGAACCCTCTCGTCCAACAAATGGACGTATGAGAGTCAGGACTTCGTAAGGGATCACTCAGAGGCTTATTATAAGCATGTTGATTCCGATGTCACTCAGAGGTTGGGCATGTTCACATATCAGTCACTCAGTGGCCAAGTTTCAAGCATGTTGACATATCTGTCACTCAGAGGCTGTTATTTATGCATGTTGACATCGGACCGTCACTTAGAGGCTCAGATTGAGTATGTTGACGCCTTTAGTCCTTATTGGTCTTTTGATAGACTATATTTAAAAATACAACACGTATCACTATGCTATTGGACACAATTTTACAGGGTGTTACATGTTTCTCTTATGTTTATGACATGACATAAGATAGGGGCTATTGTTGCTCAGGGACTCGGTTCAGATAGGGA
Organism: Scalesia atractyloides; assembly: GCA_947069175.1. NCBI lineage: Eukaryota > Viridiplantae > Streptophyta > Magnoliopsida > Asterales > Asteraceae > Scalesia > Scalesia atractyloides. Next base: position 76,593,191 of record CAMTDV010000022.1, on the reverse strand, counting down.
GCTGATTACTGGGCGCAGGTTTTGTTGTGGACTTATTTAATATACATCGTCATATACGTTTATTTATTGTATCTTAAATCTGTGAGGTCATTGACTTTTAGTTGACGTCTTTAAACATGCTTTTTAGGTGCCTAAACTTGAGGTTGCCAAAGGCATGGACATCAGGGCTAGGACATTTAGGAGCTAATGCGAGACTCTCAAGGACTTTGCTTTGATCTCTAGAATTGTTTTAAATCTTTTGTATTAGTAGCTTATTCTAAAAAAAAAGCCATGATGTGCCAATTGAGATTGTATAAATAGCCATGTTCTGGGTTTTGACATAATATTATTGTTTTTTTTAATTAATTTATGTTTTTAACTTTAAACTTTAATAGATTTATCACATGACCTATGAACTCTAACAATTCTTTATTATATATAATTTACATTTTTTACCTTGAATTTTAATAGATTTATCATATGACCCATGAACTCTATAAATTTTATTATTATATACGATTTACATTTATGCCTTAAATTTAATAGATTTACATACAGAAATTTAATAATAATTCTTTTTCTATAAAAGATTTACGTTTTGACCTCCCGAACTTTAAGACAATTGTTGTACGGGGCATGAAGTTTAATAAAGTTATTTTTTATATTTATAACAAATATTTGTTCCTTAATTTTTTTTATAAGTTTAATATTTTTATTTTACTTATTTAACTAAATATAGTTAAAACTAATTTTTAACCCTAACATGTTTACTTAATCGTGTTACTTCCCTATTTTCATCGTCGTTTAGATTAAAGTCTACATGATCTACGTTAACCCTTCAATATATTAGGTAACAAATTTTATTATGTTTATATTTACCTTATTATAGTTAAAGCTAACTTTTATCTCTATACATGTTTACTTAATTGTGTTGATTGAATATTTTTACCGTCCTTTAGATTAAAACTTGCATGATTTATAATATACCATCGCTACATTAGGTAAAATAAATATATCCTCACAAGCACCCTCGTACGACTCCGTCGAGAAACACGGGCCCCGGTACTAATTTTTTACAAACTGAACTTAATGAGCTAATTAATTAGAAGTATCCTTATAAACGTTTAATTTAATATTTTAACTAATTATAACTGAAAGAAATCATTTAAAAGATGTTTCGTTAAATACAAATTTTTTAGTTAACAAAAGAAATAAAAGCAAAAAACAATCATTTTAAAAGATTGTAATCTATTATAATAAATTTTAATAATTCACAGTTTTACACCGTTTTAAATTATAATTTATTTAAATTATGACGTATTTTTTAATGTAATTTCTGAATATACTTTCATCCCGTGATATTTAATCTATATTTATGTTTTTTATCTACATTTTGATGTGCAAACCGAACGTCACAAATCTTTTTTATGGTTCGATGCACTGCCGCAAAGCACATGTGTGCGTTTACTAGTTTTAATTATGTATGCATTAAAGTAGGAGAATAAGTCACATGTTAGTTGGTAGAGTTGGTTCGTGGGTCCTAGTCTTTCTTCTTTTCTTTTGGGGTGAAGGTTGGATTGGTCCATATTTCCTAGTTGTTGTGTATGTTCGGCATTTCCGTTTGTTTTCGTCAGAGAATAAAAATATCAAGAAAAGCTCTAAGCAGTTTTGAACTTACTGTTGTCCTCCTATGGTAGCTTTCACTCTCTCTTGTGTCTTGCTTTAATTACCATTTCTTAGATTTAATAAAGAGTAAAGTGCACAAAACATCCTTTATGTTTTTCAAACTTGCAAGTTCAGCCTTAATGTTTAAAAGTTGCTAAAAACAGCCTTTAAGTTTATTTTTGTTACAGGTTCAATCTTTACAGCTAACCACGTTATTTTCTTCAGTTAAGTTCCCTCACATGCATAACATGTGAGGGTATATTCGTCATTTTGGTTAATCTTCCCCCACGTCAATTATAAGAAAAAAGAATATTTAAGGTTTAACCTATTTTAAAAAAATTCTAACCGCAGGGACTAATGTGTAATAAAACCAAACTTTTAAAACCTAAACACCCTCTTTTCCGGTCTTCTTCTCCGGCGACTTCGCCGGATTCCGGCGAACCCGGAATTAAGATAGGAATCTTGTTAAGCTAGCCCACTAAGCTGTAAAGATTAACACAGATTTTGATCATGCCAATCAAACTCTTCAGGATTATATCAGTTGGAAGAATCGGCGCCTTATTCGCATCAGACGGAAACGAAAAACGACTCTTTAACCCTAGATACCTCTCACGGAACTCCGACGCCGTCAAATCAGAGAACTTCGTAACACCGTGTTCAGTAGTCGGATCCAGCAACTGGTGACGCTTAGGACGCCGCAAGTTAGACTTAAACACTATCAAACGGTAATCGTGCTCCTCTGTAGTCGCGTACGTTTTACCAAACTTTGTTTAAACTAGGTTAAAACTTAAATATTCTTTTTTTTTATAATTGAAGTGGGTGGAAAGATCAACCAAAATGAGAATATACCCTCACATGTTATGCATGTGAGGGAACTTAACTGAAGAAAATAACGTGGTTAGCTGTAAAGGATTGAACCCGCAACAAAAATAAACTAAAAGACTGTTTTTAGCAACATTTAAACATTAAGGCTGGAACCTGCAAGTTTGAGGAAACATTAAAGGATGTTTGTGCAATTTACTCTTTAATAAATGGTATCAGAGTCACTACTATTTAAATGTCAGACCTGCAATTGATTTGTTGTGTGAAGTAATTAATAACGACTACTTATCTTTCTTCATATTTGCAGGGAGAAGACTTGTGGGATAGCAAATGTAATGTTGTGCTTCGGTAGTAACAATTAAATATGAAACAATGTATAGACTAGTTTTAAAGTAAAAGACTTAATAATACTAACTACATATGTAACAAGCTAGCATACCTATCATAGTATAGTATATCATAGTTCAGGTAAACTATCGAGTATCAATCCTAGGACACGATTGCTTATAATACTAAATCCTTAAATAATATGTAACCTATGTATTAGTGAATTCAGAAAAAAATATTTAAAAAAAAGTTGATAAGTGTAACACCCTGTAAAAATCGTGTCCAATAGTATAGTGACACGTGTTGTATTTTAATATAGTCTATTAAAGACCAATAAGGACTAAAGGCGTCAACATGCTCAAATTAAGCCTCTGAGTGACGAACCGATGTCAACATGCATAAATAATAGCCTCTGAGTGACTGATATGTCAACATGCTTAAATCATTAGCCTCTGAGTGACTGATACGTCAACATGCCCAGCCTCTGAGTGACATCGGAATCAACATGCTTGCAATAAGCCTATGAGTGATCCTTTGTGAAGTCCTAACTCTCATACGTGCCATTTGTTGGACAAGAGGGTTCAATTTTGTAAATATTTGAAAGTTGGATAATGGAGGGATTAAAAGTGTCAACATGTTAATTTATACATCTGAGTGACCTTTTAACGAACCGAGAGCTCGACAATGTCCGGGCATAATCCCGGGTATGCCAAGTTTTGGCTACGGAGGACTAAAAGTGCCAAAAAGGTGTTTAAAATGGTTTTTATAAGCTTTATATAGTTCAGGGGTCAAAATGTCAAATTTGGAAACTGAATTAGGGGCGGTCGCGGGCCGCGAGAGACCCGGCCTGTGTCTCTCTCGCCCCGCGAGACAGGCTCTGCTGCAGAAAGTTTATTTGGTCTCCAAGCAAAACTCCAAAACCATTTAATCGAAACCATGGCTTCTCTAAACTGCTATGCCACGTTTTGGGACATTTGTAAGCTTTTTCTTACACCCTTAAACAACTAGCTTCACCTCCTTTGAGCTCTCTAACTACAAATAGGTGTTCAAGTGTTCATTCCTACTTGCACCTTTTTCATTAAATCACTCCTCTCCCTCCTCTGGAAGTTCCTAACTGAAAGGAGCATCCAACTTAGTTCTCTTTCATTGTAGGAACCTCTTGTAAGTGTTCCTTGCTCTTGCGTTTTCGTTTTTAGGCTTCTATAGCCAAAAGTCAAGAGTTTTACGGCAAACCCTGGCTTCACCTCATTTGAGCTCTCTAACTACAAATAGGTGTTCAAGTGTTCATTCCTACTTGCACCTTTTTCAATAAATCACTCCTCTCCCTCCTCTGGAAGTTTCTAACTGAAAGGAGCATCCAACTTAGTTCTCTTTCATTGTAGGAACCTCTTGTAAGTGTTCCTTGCTCTTGCGTTTTCGTTTTTAGGCTTCTATAGCCAAAAGTCAAGCGTTTTACAGCAAACTCTATGACTTTCGGTTAAGACCATTATGGTCCAGCCATTGTTCGAAATGAACATGGCTAAGTGATCATAATAAGGTAGGTGTTAGTCCCTATAAAGGGCACCTCCTGAAGATCACGTTTGCTAGACCAATTGACGGGTCAAAGTTATGATATTAAAAAGTCAAACAGGCCATTTTTCGGAAAAAAAAATCATAAATTGATCTTATATATGTTATGAAACCTGTTTTGCCACATTAAACAAGTTGATAATAATTATTAGAACATGTATAAACATGTTGGCTCGTCAATTTCAGTTCTAGGTCGGTTCGCAACGAAAGTCCCAAAGTTTGACTTTTGTTCAACCACCACCAACAGGTGGACCCTCTAATGTTCCACCATATGGAACTGTTTTGCCCAATTCTTACCCCACCATTCAAGAGGACCCACAAATGGGTGGACCCTCTAATATTCCACCTATAGTGGAACCAATATCAACACCTGCTGTTCAACCACCACCAACGGGTTATACTAACCCAATTCCCACGTACCCAGACACGTCTGGATATGATCTATTTAATCCGTCTATCAAGCATTGTCGCAAGACCCGTACATGCAGGCGGTTATGCACAATGCACTTTACCCGCCTCCTTTCCCACCTATTTATCCACCAACTGGATATCCAACTTATGGGTACCAGTATCCGGTTATGCCACAACCTCAACCACAACCTCCGCAACCACTAGAGGCCATTATGATGCCTTAGAAAGAATGAAAGAGATGCAACAGCAGGCGGAGAAAACGGAGAAGAAGACAAATAAGTTCTTCAAGAAACTCTCCAAGCTAGTCAAGAGAAAGAAAGACGAGTGAAGTCTTTTCTATTAAATGTAGTCTCTGTGTGGACATTATTATTTCTTTAGTCCCTGCGTGGACATTTTGTTTCTTTTAGTCCTTGCATGGACAATCAGTTTCATTTATTTGTTTCAAGTATTATAATTTCTTATGGAAATTTAATGAAGTACTTTGGATTTTATTATATATATATATATATATATATATATTCATCCTCTTGAAAACGAGCGTCTCGATTTTACTCGAATTTATGCTCTGCGATATAATTCCAAAAAGATCTTAATGGTTTTGATTTGCCAAGTGGCACAGACCACATATTTGTCCAAATATATATATATGATAGTTAAGGGAAGTTATCCCTTGATCTAGAGGTGGTGGACTAAGTTCAAGCCTCCAAGTTATTAAGGTCAATGCGACCGGGACTTATAATCAACCATTAAGTTCCTCTTATGTTAACATTCAAATAATGTGCATACTCTTGGTTGTGTGATTTGAGGAATCACACTAACCTTCAAGATAATGGACTATGTCTAACCTTATATATAGCCCTTGTGATCTATTTGATCCCGGCTAAATAGCCTTTGTGATCTGTTTGATCCCGACTAAAATCACTAGTGCGGTGATTAAACATCCATTAGAGATGTATTTTATATAACCCTTGTGATCTATTTGATCCCGGTTATATAGCCTTTGTGATCTGTTTGATCCCAGCTAATATCACCAGTGCAGTGATTAAACATCCATTAGAGATGTATTTTATAGAACCCTTGTGATCTATTTGATCTGGTTATATAGCCTTTGTGATCTGTGTGATCCCGGCTAAAAAGCCCTTGTGATCTGTTTGATCCCGGCTAATATCAGCAGTGCGGTGATTAAACATCCATTAGAGATGTATTTTATATAACCGTTGTGATCTATTTGATCTCGATTATATAGCCTTTGTGATCTGTTTGATCCCGCTAATATCACCAGTGGGTGATTAAACATCCATTAGAGATGTATTTTATATAACCCTTGTGACTATTTGATCCTGGTTAAATAGCCCTTGTGATCTATTTGATCCCGGCTAATATCACCAGTGCGGTGATTAAACAACCATTAGGATGTATTTTATATAATCCTTGTGATCTATTTGATCCCGGTTATATAGCCCTTGTGATCTGTTTGATTGACTAATATCACCAGTGCGGTGATTAAACATCCATTAGAGATGTATTTTATATAACCTTGTGATCTATTTGATCCGGTTATATAGCCCTTATGATCTGTTCGATCCCGGCTAATATCATCAGTGCGATGATAAATAAAAGATCCGTTAGTGATGTATTACCCTTTCGGGTTATAATCTATTCTATATAGCCTATGTGATCTATCCTGATCCCGTTTAATATCACCAGTGTGGTGACTAAACATCCATTAGTGATGTAGTGCCTATGTGCCCTATTATATGTCCATTAGTGACAAGCCTATGTGCTATATATGTAATTGTCAAATATGACAATGACAGTTGTGACTTTGTGGTCCCCTGTCTATAATATATGGACTATGTCCAGATTGTAATTTGCCTACGATGGTCCTATTAAAACCTAGTCCAAATATAGATATGTTAAGCCTAAGAGTTGTGATGTTATTCACACTAGTATAAGAGTGGATTTCCTTATATCCAATGTTTAAAAGCCGATATGGTTATTATACCATGGCTAAGATGAAATTTTATTTAGTATATAGAACCAAAGCTTTGAAGAATGGCTAATTCTAATGAGGCACAAAGTAGCCATCAGAACGTCAAAGACGCCGAAAATATAGCCATAAATAATGATAATGATTTCCAAGCTCGCATTGATGCGGCTGTGGAAAGGGCCATGAGTAAGGCCATAGAAAGGCTAAGAGAGCCGAGTGCCACTCGCTCTAGACCCTATCTATTCCACCATCTTCAGCTCATAAAGATAGCTCTATTCACTCTTCAAATGCGAAGAGTGAACCAAGGATAGCAGACTTTGCTGATAGGTCCGTTCTGCTAAAGACGGGTGTACCTATAAATACTTTGTCTCCTGTAAACCCCGAGACTTTAATGGGGAAATAGGAGCCGTAGAAGCCTTAAAGTGGCTGGATGAGATGGAGACTATAGTAGACATCAACGGCTGTGCTGAAAAGGATGTGGTCAAGTACGTATCAAGTCCTTTAAGGGCGATGCCCTAATATGGTGGAAGGCCATGATTCAGTCAACAGGTAAGGTAAACCTGTATAACTTGGGATGGTCCAAGTTTGTTGATTTTGATAAAGGAAACTTACTGCCCAACCCATAAGGTGGAGAAAATAGAGACAGACTTCTTGTCTCTTTCCATGAAAAACCTAGACTGTCGGAAGTACGTTTCCGATTTTAATTCCTTATCTAGGTTAGTTTCCTATTTAATTACCCCTAAATCTAAATGCATTGCGCTTTTATTAATGGGTTAGCGACTGAAATAAAGGGCATGGTAAAGGCTGCACAGCCTACTACCTATAGGTCTGCTGTAGACCTATCTCTTTCTCTCACCCTTGATCTAGTGAGACAAAAGTCAGTTAAGTCTGAAACTGACGGAAAAAGGAAGAGGGAAGATGACCACTCCCATAAGTTTAATAAAAAAATAAAGGGAGATTTGGGTTCAAAGGAAACCAAGGCAAGTCGGCTGTGATGCCATTTTGCAAGACTTGCAACCGCAAACACTGGGGACAGTGTACTTCTGATCCACAAACTAGACCTTGTGGCATATGTAAAAGGAGAGGGCATAAGACCCTAGATTGTAAAGATCTTAAGGATGCTGTATGCTATATCTGCAACGAAAAAGGGCACATTGCAACTAACTTCCCTAAGAGTTCAAAGAATAATAATCCAAAGCCTGGAGAGGCCAAGAAGGGGAATGCACGCACCTTTCGGCTAACTGCTAAGGAAGCTGTTAATGAAATAACATCATAACAGGTACTTTCCCCATTAATGATATTTATGCTAGAGTTCTTTTCGATACGGGTGCGAATAAATCATTTGTTGATCATAAGTTTAGTAAACTATTAAATTTACCCATAAGAACTGTAGATAAAATTTATGAGATAGAACTCCCGATGGAACCTTAGAAACTGCTTCTTCCATTCTTGATGGATGCTCTATATCCATTAAGAATCATTCCATCCTTATTCTCTTTTGCCAATGAAATTGGCGGGGTTCGATGTTGTCTTGGGCATGGATTGGTTATCTCATAACCAAGCCCGCATTGCCTGCGATAAAAAGCTCATCGAGATTAAGACCCCATCTGGTGAAATGATCACCATCCCTGGAGACTCTCACTATGGATTGCCAGACAAGGTGTCGTTATTTAAGGCATCCAAGTGTTTGAGAAGAGGCTGTGTCATCTATATGGCACAAGTTACCATAAATGAACCAAAGCGAACCTTGAAGATCAACCAGTTATCTCGGAGTATCCCGATGTTTTCCCTGAAGAATTACCAGGCCTACCTCCAGATAGGCAAGTGGAGTTTAGGATTGATATCCTACCAGGAGCAGCACCTGTTGCTAGAGCTCCGTATCGGTTAGCACCGACGGAAATGAAGGAATTGAGGAGCAATTAGATGAACTTTTAGAAAAAGGCTTTATTCAGCCTAGTTCCTCACCTTGGGGAGCTCTTATTCTGTTTGTAAAGAAGAAAGATGCTTCGATGCGAATGTGCATCGACTATCTGGAGCTAAACAAGCCAACCATTAAGAATAGATATCCTCTCCCCAGGTTCGATGATTTATTCGACCAACTTCAAGGGGCTAGTTACTTTTCTAAAATAGATTTGAGATCAGGATATCATCAACTGAAGGTTGAAGTGAAGATGTTCCTAAGACAGCCTTCAGGACCCGCTATGGTCATTTTGAATTCTTAGTGATGCCTTTTGGGCTCACAAATGCACCAGCAGCATTCATGGATCTCATGAATAGAGTCTGCAAGCCATATTAGGATAAGTTTGTCATTGTCTTCATAGACGACATACTTGTCTATTCTCGTAATCAAGATGGTCACAAGAAACATCTTCGGTGCATCCTAGAATTATTAAGGCAGGAGAAACTTTATGCGAAGTTCTCTAAATGCGAATTTTGGCTTAGAGAAGTCCAATTTCTTGGACACATGGTAAGTGAGCGTGATATCCAAGTGGATCTCGCCAAAATTGAGGCTATAATAAATGGGAAGTGCCCAAGACCCCAACAGAAGTTCTTAGTTTCTTAGGACTGGCTGGTTACTGTAGGAGGTTCATTGAGAACTTTTCAAGGATAGCCACTCCTTTAACTTCTTTGACCCGTAAGAATATTAAGTATAATTGGGGTCCAAAGCAACATGAATCTTTGAGGTTCTTAAACACAAGTTGAGCAACGCTCTTGTGTTATCTCTACCAGAGGGTATTGAGGAATTTGTAGTCTACTGTGATGCATCGCACACTGGCATGGGCTGTGTGCTAATGCAAAAAGGCAAGGTGATTGCCTATGCATCACGACAATTAAAGGTGCATCAAAAGAATTACACCACCCACGATTTGGAATTGGGTGCCGTTGTATTTGCACAAAACTGTGGAGACATTACTTGTATGGCACAAAGTGTGTTATATACACAGACCATAAAAGTCTCCAGCATCTATTCAATCAGAAAGAATTGAACATGCGACAACGCTGTTGGATGGAAACTCTTAATGATTATGATTGCGAGATTCGCTACCATCCAGACAAGGCAAATGTAGTTGCCGATGCCTTAAGTCACAAGGAGAAGGTTAGACCTATAAGGATTAACGCTAAGAGCATTGAGCTCAGAAATAGCTTGAGTGAGAAACTATTAGATGCGCAGAAGCAAGCCTTGTTAGAGGCTAACATCCCTAATGAGGGATTAGGCAGAACCATTGATCAATTAACCCTGGAAAAGGATGGAATCCTAAGATTTAATGTAGAATTTGGGTTCCGATCTTTGGAGGACTTAGGAATCTAATCCTCCAGGAAGCGCATAATTCAAGATACTCTGTTCACCGGGTGGTGACAAGATGTATCAAGATTTGAAGAAGAATTATTGGTGGATGGGTTTGAGGAAGTCCATAGCCACTTATGTAGCTAAGTGTCTGACGTGTTCGCAAGTTAAGGCTGAACATCAGAAACCGTCAGGACTACTACAACAATTAGAAATTCCCAGTTGGAAATGGGAAATGGTAACTATGGACTTGATTACAAGTTACCTAAGACCAAAAGTGGAAATGACACTATTTGGGTCATAGTGGATAGGCTGACCAAGTCAGCACACTTCTTGCTAATAAAAGAAACGTATAATTCAGATAAATTAGCTAAGTTGTATGTGGACAAGATAGTGTCCGTACACGGTGTGCCAGTATCTATTGTATCCGATAGAGATACTAGATACACATCTCACTTTTGGAAAAGTTTCCAACAATCTTTAGGCACACAACTAAACTTTAGTACGGCTTACCATCCACAGACTGATGGTCAAAGTGAACGCACTATACAGACTCTAGAAGACATGCTCAGGGCATGTGTGATTGATTTAGGCGGAAGTTGGGATGACCACTTACCCCTAATAGAATTCTCCTACAATAATAACTATCATACTACAATGTAAAAATCGTGTCCAATAGTATAGTGACATGTGTTGTATTTTAATATAGTCTATTAAAGACCAATAAGGACTAAAGGCATCAAAATGCTCAAATTAAGCCCCTGAGTGACGAACCGATGTCAACATGCATAAATAATAGCCTCTGAGTGATTGATATGTCAACATGCTTAAATCATTAGCCTCTGAGTGACTGATGCGTCAACATGCCCAGCCTTTGAGTGACATCGGAATCAACATGCTTGCAATAAGCCTCTGAAGTGATCCTTTGTGAAGTCCTAACTCTCATGGGTGCCATTTGTTGGACGAGAGGGTTCAATTTTGTAAATATGTGAAAGTTGGATAATGGAGGATTAAAAGTGTCAACATGTTAATTTATACCTCTGAGTGACCTTTTAACGAACCGAGAGCTCGACAATGTCAGGGCATAATCCCGGGTATGCCAAGTTTTGGCTACGGAGGACTAAAAGTGCCAAAAAGGTGTTTAAAATGGTTTTTATAAGCTTTATATAGTTCAGGGGTCAAAATGTCAAATTTTAAAACTGAATTAGGGGCGGTCGCGGGCCGCGAGAGACCCGGCCTTGTCTCTCACGCCCCGCGAGACAGGCTCTGCTGCAAAAAGTTTATTTGGTCTCCAAGCAAAACTCCAAAACCATTTAATCCAAACCATGGCTTATCTAAACTGCTATGCCACGTTTTGGGACACTTGTAAGCTTCTTCTTACACCCCTAAACACCTGTCTTCATCTCCTTTGAACTCTCCAACTATAAATAGGTGTTCAAGTGTTAATTCCAACTTGCACCTTTCTCATTAAATCACTCTTCTCCTCCTCTGGAAGTTCCTAACTGAATGGTGCATCCAACTTAGTTTTCTTGCATTGTTGGAACCTCTTGTAAGTGTTCCTTGCTCTTGCTTTTTCGTTTTTAGGCTTCTATAGCCAAAAGTCAAACGTTTTACGGCAAACGCTTTGACTTTCGGTTAAGACCATTATGGTCCAGCCATTGTTTGAAATGAACATGGCTAAGTGATCATAATAAGGTGGGTGTTAGTACCTATAAAGGGCACCTCCTAAGATCATGTTTGCTAGACCAATTGACGGGTCAAAGTTATGATATTAAAAAGTCAAACAGACAATTTTTCGGAAAAAAATCATAAATTGATCTTATATATGTTTGAAACCTGTTTTGACACTTAAACAAGTTGGTAATAATTATTAGAACATGTATAAACATGTTCGGCTCGTCAATTTCAGTTCTAGGGTCGGTTCGCAACCGAAAGTCGCAAAGTTTGACTTCTGCTTTGACTTTCGATTCTGACCGATTTAGATTAGCTACTTACTGATCTAAAGTTGCATTATGATCATAATATAATGTAGTATAACCCTCTGAGGTTATATTATATGATCATAATCAGAATACAAGTTTATGCGCAAGTTCCATAATTATGCCATCTTTAACCAAAATGCCCTTTTTATATATAAAACAAGGTTTTAAATGGTAATGAACTTGAAAATGAGTTTCTACTGATGTAATATTATAAGTAGGATTATTGGGATGTTAAACTAAGTTATAAACTGAGTTTTCAAGCAAGTCCTCAAACTATGTCGATAAATGACGGTTTTAGCCCATTTGGCTTATAAAAAGTTTTAATCAAATCTTTTCAAGGTAAATCATTTATCTACTGATATGTTATATTAAATAACATATTTTAAATATTTTAATCTGATCCAAATGTTAATTTTCGTAAACATCGTTTAAAAACGTTATTTTACGACATAAGCGTCGTTTCGGCGCATAATATGGTTTTAAACCATATTATGACCAAAACTTGATACCTACTGATTTTTAAAACTTGTTTAAACATATTTCAGTAGGTACATGTTATAAACTCAGAATCTAAATAATTTATAAACTATGTGTAAAATGGCAAAATGCCCATTCGGTGCATAATTTGGTCATAAAAGGTAAATGCACATATAATTGATATCCTACTAATATTATATCATAATAAATTATTTTTCCAGAATACTCATGATCATAAACTTAAATTATATTCAAATTCTTTCTATATGATATGAAATTACCACAACGCCCTTATGAGGCATAATTTCGTTTTAAAACCTTAATGGGCATATAAGTTGATATTCTACTGATATTTTAACTTATAGAAATGCTTGATTGTCCATGACTTATCGGGTTACCCGATATCGCTATTATGCGCACAGTTACGTATATGTAACTATTTTACGAATTTAACCGTAACGGGTTTAACCTTGTCATTTAGCCTCAATATCCAGAATGTTTATAGTTTACCCATATTATACAAGTCAAGTACTTGTCGGGTTTAAACTACATTCTATCCGATCATCGTTTAATCAAGTGTTATACGTAATGATCATGTACACTATTCGGTTTATAAGACCGTTAGTATTTAATTGGCTAGCTTATGCCATAATCCAGACTAGAGCCTTCTCGGTAAATGCTATCTGCACTTGGTACTTTTGTATACGGCTGAGTTATTTAAAAATAAAAGAAGAAGACTAGCTCAGGTAAATACTCTCGACTTATTTCCCCTATAAGGGCTTGGGATACGGTAAATTATTATTGCATGGTCCATTGCAAGGTTAACCTTCCTAAGTTAATAAAAGATTTTGTGCCGTTTGCACTTAAAATCATTTTTAATATTTACAAAATGAGTCAGTTCGGTGTATTTACCAGCGTAAGCTGACGCATCTTCCAAAGGCTATTCTGTAGGTATAATACGAAATAGGCCGGAAGCTACTCGGTAGAGAATATGAGGATCTTGTAAATCCTTAGATCTGCCTAAAGTCTGTTTTGTTTTCTTTCTTGTACATTTATGATCCGCATGTGGATCTTCTATTACAAGCTTGTATATTATTTTGTATTTTTGAACATTCGGTTTGTAATAGTAATTTTACTCAAAGACTTCCGCTGTGCTGTGTTTAATTGACTATGATGATTATCAACTGACGTCACAATACTCCCCACCCGGGCCCCCGGTGTATGGATTTCGGGTTGGAAATCTGGGGTGTGACAATAAGATGTTTAATGAAATCAAATATGAGATAAGATAACCAGTTAGGATCAGAATACTTCTAGTTCTTCTGGAAATTTTGTCAGATTACGAGTTTGAAAAGCTCATTATGATAGAAACCATTAACGAGGTGTGAAGTGTGACACCTCTGTAGGTCCCCTAGTCCTTATGGATCTTGACAGAGTCGCCTATCCAACCTAGAGTGCGGAATCCTCTAGATCAAATTTAACAGAAAACACAAGAACACAAACACGAATTCCTTTAAACCGTCTTATATTGATTTTCAAACACAATTGTTTTACAATCAATTCAAGACTCTTCCCTCAATCTCTCTGAAGCAATTCTTGGAGTAACTAAACAATAGAACCAGCAACCTAAACCCTAATGCAAACCTTCCTTTATATAGAGTCAGGTTATGCAACATGGGCTAGGGTTTCCTACATGGACTGCTAATGGGTTTAAGGCCCAATTCGCCTACCATGCTCTCTTTTGTATCTAGCTCAGCCCAATTACTTCTAATTCACTATTACAAAACTAAACGCGCTAACCGTTTATCATTTTACTAATTACAAGATATCCAAAGACCAAATCTAAGCTGTTGTCACAAATATGCACCAACAAACTCCCCCTTGATAATAGCTTTGTAAAATAACTTAGTCTTCATTCTTCTTGCAATCTTCAACATCTTTGAAAAATGTTGGTCTTTCGATTGCTTCAGCTTTAACAGCTTCTAGCAACAGACTCCCCCTAAGCTGATGTATCAAATCACCAAATCTTCGAAATCGTTAGCGTTTGAGTAAACTCCAGTTTAGCCCTTGCATAGAAATCTTCAAAACTCTTCAACTTTATCTGCAATATAGAAAGGAGGTTCTACCATGCATCCAAGCAAACTCCTCTTCACCAAACTTCCCCGCAACAAACTACTACAATCTGTATACTATAAAACAAACATCTCGAGAAACCATAAGAATTTTTCAACACAAGTTAAACAAATTATTATTATTCAAGAGACAGTAAAACTGTATCACAGATTAAGCACTTCTCAACTTAAACCACATGCGCAAATTTTTTGAAGCACACATAACCTGCAAGATCGTAAAAAAATTTTTGAACTCAGCTTCTAACACCGTCTCCCCCTATAGGGAACAACTCCTCCATGAACAACCAATATCCGTACAATAAGAATTACAAGAAAATGAAATATTTTTGGATTTTTATATTTTCTGAAAGCAAATAAAATACAAAAAATAAACACTCTATTTTTGTGAGTATCACCGGTAAGAAGATCATATCAGCAACTTCAAACTGTTTTCACACTATCTGATTATTTAATATGCAATATTCATGAATAGCAGATCAAGACGATTACCAGTATTGTTTATCCACTTAAACAAAATACATGAACCTTTCAAGTACCATTACCTTGTGATCTGTTTAGATAATTTATACTGATATACTAGTGTGTCCCACTTCAGGACATACCCCTGCGATCAAGGTATGCACAAAAATTCATCGCAGTAGGTGGGTATACCGAAATTCATCCTTTTGAATTTACAACGTTAGATAATTGGTGATCAGGTCAGTACTTCCGTACAGCAAAGAGAGACCAATATCCAACGAGGGCTTGGACAAATACCAAATTTTGGTATGATTAATGCAATTTGCACTTTTGAATGACTCTCTAGGAGAGCTTCTTCAATATTTGGGATTTGGCATTTTTTGCTCTTTTAAGATATCCCGGTTGTGCCTAGGCCAGCATATATCTGGATGCAGCAGAAGGACAACCTTGATACCCCGGATGAAATAACAATATAAAGACCTAAAACCTCAGATTTTGGCAATCTATCAACGAAAGAGTTAAGGTTATAAAACCATACGCCACTGATATGTTACCCACTCATACACAGTTTATTTATGTTTGTATCACAAAGGTAAGTTGATTATTTCATGCCTTTTGCCTACTGGTACATCATATGATGAAGCTGCTATCACACTTAAGCAATTTTCTTTTAATTTCAGTGTGACATTCTAACTCGCTGATGTACAATCATTTCTTCTTTTTCACACAGTGAAAACTCATTTTTGATTTTCTATTTTTTATGTTTTTGATTTTGAAAAACAATAAATTATTTACAAACTATTTTTATGGAAAAAATGGTTATTCAGGATTCCTCATCCCGTTGAGTTCGATTAAATGTTCAAAGCGAGCCCTGTCAAATGCTTTTGTGTAAAGATCTGCCAGGTTATCTAGTGTGTCGACTCGATGTAGTTCAATTAATTTCTTTTCAGCACAATCCCATATAAAATGATGACGAATGTCAATATGTTTTGTGCGACTGTGTTTTACGGGATTGTTGGTGACTGATATAGTGGCATTATTGTCTATCATAATAGGAGTACGAGTCAAATTCAAACAGTAATCTCGCATCTGCTGTTGAATCCAGAGAACTTGAGAGCAACAGGTATCCGCAACAATATATTTAGCTTCACACATCGAGGTAGACACACAAGAATGCTTCTTGCATTGCCATGACACGAGCCTCCCTCCTAAGAACTGATAACCACCTGTGGTAGACTTCCTTCTAGATTTGCATCCTCCAAAGTCCGAATCAGTAAAAGCAACAAACTTCAAATCACTAGCAGCTGGATACCATAACCCAAGTTTAGGTTTCCCTTTCATGTGGGACTCCTTTGGATTCGCTTGATATCTGGCACAAAGACACACTGCGAACATGATGTCGGGTCTTGAAGCAGTCAAGTACATCAGAGAACCAGTCATTGCCCTGTATTGAGTTGGATCAACATCCTCCACTGTAACGCCTCGTATTCCGAGATTTATTATTTTTATAAAAATTCACACTCGTTTTCTATTTCCTGAGTCGCAACTACAATCGGATCGAAAAACGGTTTGAAACGGAAACTACGCGTTGTTACGTGTTTTTAACGAAACAACAACCGAACGCGACCTTTTCGATGTCTTACATTTAATTCCTGTGTTTAAAACTTAAATAAAATTATACGCTATTTCATAACGTTCGGGCGCAGAAATGGGCTTCAGAATCGCGTTCGGGCCACTCTCAGGCTTTTAAACCCAACCTATCAAACCCTTACCACTTAACCGACCTATTTAAACCTCTCAAACCTCATCTTCTTCATTTGTAGAAAACCCTAGCCCCCACCTAATTTCCCTGCTCCCTCCCGTATGCGAACCCGCCACCGAGTTGGGGCTCCGGCCAACTTCCGGCCGTCTTCTCCGGCCACACACTCCCTTGAACCAGTACACACTCCACTCAAGGCCAACCACTCACCTCCCTCTCCCCACTCTCGCGCGGACAAACGAATGGTCGACGACCATCATCGGTGGCGGCGCTCGGTGACGGCAGTAGAACCACCACCGCAGCGGCAGTGTGGTAGGTGGCGTTCTGTGGCGGTTGCGGCCAAGAGACGGTGGTTACGGGCGGTGGCAGCGGCGACGACAAAGACGACAGTTCTGCCGTTCTTTTCCGGTGAGTTCAAATTCTTTTTCGGCTCACGCTTCAGTTTCGGTTCGAGTGAGTTCGGGCCTTGTTTGGACTCGGTTCAGGTTAGTCGGGTTTTAAGTGTCGTTTGGTTAAGTCTCGATTCAAGTCCGATTGTTTCTATTATTTCATTAGGCTTAGGTCATACACCGGCTTCAACTCGCTTCAGATCCAGTCTTGGTGTTCGGTCGACAGATCAAACTCGGGTCGACTTGGCTCACTGTGGTTCAACTCGGTTCGACTCAACTCAGTTTCGATTCGCTCGGCTCAATTTTAGTTCGTGTTTGGCTCGGTCAGATTAATCAACATCTGATTCGGTTCAGTCAACACAAGCCAACAACAGTCAACCTGGTCAATACCGGGTCAGGCCCAAAGTCAGATTTGTTTCGGTCCGTGTTCAGTCCAGATACATTTCGATTCAGGTACGGATCGTGCTTTGATTGTTTCAGTTTCACATTTGATTTTAGTTGGTTTGTTGAGTTCACTGTTGGTTTCATCTCAGTTCAGTTTGGCGTCGGTCAACGTCAGTCAACAGCAGTTTGTTTCGGTTCCGGTTCGAGTCAAACCTGGTCAACAATCAACAGGTTAACTCAGTTCAGTCTTGCTTCAAAGTTCGGGTCAAAATCAATCCACACTCGACTTAGTATAATGTCATGTTATTAATTATATTGTTTTGTATTTAATTAGTGTTATAATCGCGTAACCGAACCTTATAAAATTTGTAGACATAAAAAGAGTATGTAAACATTTATAGTGTTTCGTCGATTCTTGCGTTGTTTATTGTTGTGTTTTGGAAAAATATATCGACACATATGTTGTCGGGATTGTCCTAAAACAAGAGGAAACTCTGCCCGTTTATCGACAAAATATGTTTATTTATTATATTTATCGACAAAATATATATATATATTTATCATATCTCTCGACAAATATACTTATTTACTATACTTTCGACAAAACATATTTATTTATTATATTCATCGACAAAATTGATATATTTATCATATCTCTTGACAAATATACTTATTTATTATACTTTCGACAAAACCTATTTATTTTACTTTCGACAAATATATTTGTACACCATTCGACAATATACATATATATCTCATACAATTCGTTAGAATATAAATATATATATACCAAATATGCTTTTCGTCAAATATATTTATTAATTATTTGACAACACTCCTACAACCCTTTTGATGAATTTAATTTAGAAATTCCTTTCTTAAACGTTGTTAACTATATACGTACTTTCAACTCCAATTCGAATCCTCCGTCGTAGCTTCTATTATTCATGTACATTCGTTTGCCATTTTTAAGGTGACCTCGATGTCCCCTTTCTCCCACTCATCAACTCGTCGTGGAATTTTCAAAGAAGACTTAGCAATTTTGTGAGTACACTCGACCCACATTTGTTTATATCACTTTTTGGGTGTAACATGTTTCCATATACAAAAATCACAAACACTTAAACTTTATGAAACGCACAAACAATCCTATACACATGACTACTTGAATCGTATACTTGTTGCTTGTCTGGGGATAAACGTTAAGCTATGCTTTAGTCATTAACTATTTTTAGCCTTTGTTTGACATGCTTAGCGCTATAGGAATTCACGCATCCACCTCCATCGTGTTATTTGTGAGGTCATGTTAAAACATCGTGATTGCGTTACGGGTTTGATTATTAGCATTGCATGCCTTGATATTGCTCTTGTATAGATTTGGTTGCCATGAGGATTGTTAAAACTTTATTCGTATACGTATGCTATGCTTAAACTTGTGTACTCGCCTTTGCTTTTGCATTGACTTTATTTTAAAACATGTTACAGGTTGAAGGAGATGACGCTATGAAAACAATATAGCAAGGATTAGATACCCACAAACTAGACGTTAGGTTAATGTCGACGTATAAATTTTGTTATGACTTTGCAAATGTTAGGTTGTTCTTTGTTTTGTTACATTGATGTATTTGACAATTCTTATGAAATGAAATATGGTTTAATTAATTATTGTCACTTAATAATGTTGTGAGCAATGAGCAATCTCGTTTTCGTCTCATCCCGATGTTTCCGCCATCGGTTGGGGTGTTACAGATTGGTATCAGAGCCATAACTATAGGGAATTAGGTAAATTACTACGCTTTTGACCTAGTCTATAGTTAAGTACCATACTTGACCATACGTGATTCACATGCTAATTTCTTAAAACGTCTCTTATATGTTAAATTTATGAAATGCTTTACGTGTTCCTACTCGTTACATTATTTCAATCATACGCCTTCCCTAATGCATATTACTCGATTATACTAAACTCGAAAACACTCGTATTACACAAGTGAGACGACTTCACCAAAATAGGCGTGATATCCACAATTTGGTGAACGATTCTCATTACGCTTATTCTTTATTTTTTTTCACGAAGTTACACCATCAAGTTAGGAGTGACATCCACACCTTGATGGAAAACTTCCCATTCAAACTCTAGTGGACTCTCGTCATAGTGTCGAAGTTAATTTTGACCCAAAGAGTGCCAACCACACTTAGGGTACGAAATCGTCGAGTTAGGGGTGAAACCCGCACCTTGTCGATTAAGTCCCATTTCTCGATTTTCAATCTCGCCAAAGTTTCGATTTTCCAACCGATAAGAGACGTGTAATAACTGGAAGGGTAAAATGCTGTTAATCGCTTCTCGACGAGAGCGTTTTACCTATAGGCCAAAGCACGTTTCTCTAATTCGAAAGGATCTTCGATTCACTTTGGAATAGTCGACGTTTCTCTACCCGAAACAGTCTAATGTTTTCTGAGACTCTCTTTTATAACATTTCAATTTATACATGACTTTTTATATACTTGTTACCATTTCTTTCAAGTTTCTAATTTATTTTAAGGTTTTTACGCAATTCATATTAAACCTTTTCATCCACTTATACATTATTTGCATACATGATTTCAAAACGTCATCAACTAGACTTATATTTCTCGGAAAGTCCGAAATGGAGACCGTCGTCGAGATAGGAGTGAATTCCTTACCTAGACGATCAAACTTCGTTTCCTTCCTTCCTTAAAACGACCTCACCAACGGATTAGGGGTGATTCCCATACCTCGGTGATCGTTACCAACCCTCATTCTTGGAGACTTTATTACACAAACCACATGTTTAAATTGTATACCTAAATCTTTTACCATGTTGTCAAAATTCTTACTTAGACGAATTTCAAAACGTACTATTTTATCAAACGTATTTCCCATCCGGTAATCTATTTCATATAAATCCCATACGCATATACTTGGTCACCACATGAAACGTTTTGTTTTACGATTTTCAAAGCTCGACAGAATGCTACCTACCAACTTAATCGGTCCAAGGAATACCTTGCCCACAAGTCTTATGTTTAACTTAATCACTAAAACACGCTCCCGCAATAACTTTATGTTAAAAATTTTCGTTTGTAAAAAAAAAAAAAAAAAAAAAAAAATCAAACCAATATCTTATAGGCATTATGGGATCGTTGTACTAAAGGTGTGTTTGGGATTGTTTTTGCAACCTAATATTTTTATTTTGTGTTTGAAAGCGCAAATATTAAATAAATAAATAAATAAAAATTTATTTTTAGTGTTTGGTAAATAATTAATAAAAAAATATAATAATAATATATATAAAAAAAACTGATTTGTTTTACGTATTTTAGAGATCAAAGCTCATCTATTTATAACTTATTATATACACATATATATATATTTTTCAAACACTCAAATAGTTGATTACCTGATTAATGTGATATCAAATAACATAATCAAATCCAAACACTATTTTCCTACAGCACGTTTTGTTACAACTAATTATCTGATTTTGATTATTCAGGACGCATAATCTATTTTCAAAACTCAACCCCAAACACCCTCTAAATCTCTCATCGCGATTAAGAAAACATTTTGCTAAACGTTTTTCAACGGTCATTAAATCAATTAACACGGATTTCCTCTCAAGGGTCAACGTTTCATAAGCACCACTAAATTTCAAATCTCTTATATCCTTTGAAAACAATGCGAACTTACTATTTTAATACCTTATCATACACCTCCCGAAATGTCACATGAGTTTCAAAACATGTGGGCAAGAAAACTTTATGAAGACCAACCATTTTCGACCTACTTAAATTCTTTTAAAACAAATGGTAGCACTCCCGTCCTTTACAAAATACGTAACACATAATCGATAAGTACTTTATATTCCTTTGTACTCACACACTAGATCCTACATTCTAAGTTAAACTTAAGCCTATTTTAGAAGCGATAACCTCAGAGTTTTGCTCAAACAACAATACATGCGTATCCTCGTACATGGTTTAGTCAACTGTTGCATGACATTTTAATCATATCATTCGCTTTACACACCCTGATCTCTCGACTATTTTATAAATAAATTCGTAGCATTCAATTCATATCATACGCACAATTATCGTCTGTTACACTTGTTGACGTTCATAATTATACACATATTCATGTTCATGAAAATAACGTGTCATCTTTCATGCTTATTATAACACCTAATGGCATACCTCCCAACATCGTCCGTGGACAGGAGAGATTCATGGCTCATAAGTAATGCCCTACCTCTAAAATCGCCAACGCGTTTTGGGCTTATGCTAGTGGATGAGAGGAGAACTCCACAGTTAAGCGTGCTCAAGTGGGAGTAGTACTAGGATGGGTGACCTCCTGGGAAGTCTCCACCAGGGCAACCAAAAACAAAGCTGTGAGTTCCTGGATGGGCCACCCATCAAGGGCAAAGCGGACAATATTGGTGATAACGACGGGCAGGGGTGTTACAGGGGTGTTACACTTATACTTATCATCACATTCATGCATATACGTCTTATATCCATGCTTATACTTATTTCCATACTTATGCTTATACTCATACACATACCTATACTTGTACTCGTATTCATATTCATGCCTATGCGCGAGCGGAACCCGAGGGATTCGCTTACGTGGGCCACAAGCTAATTACACGCAACATACCTACGCACTACATTCTTACACACACGCGAACTTATTTTCAGAATGTATGTACACCTTTATTCATGCGCTGCTAGTACAAGCTATGCGGATCAGGTGATGATCGGTATAATCGCGGGTGCACACGGGATTATAGCGATAAGCGCATGAGAACCATAGAGTGTACTACCGCGTATGGTAACACATGGAACGTAACATTGCATCGAGTAACGAAACGGTCGCAACGTGGTCAAAACATGGTGGATACGCCACTGGTACTCCCTATACATAAGTGTTTTCACCATGCTGCCAAACTTTCGTAATACGTGCCATGAGAAATTCGGTGATTTTACAGACCATAATATGACCTAACACGACTCACAACTGCATTGCTAAGTGCGCGCTACCCGATTATCCACGACGAGTCTTAATCCCTAACGTAACGTTTTCGTTTGTCCATATACATATTGTAACATTTGTAAAAATCGGGTTTTCAAAACCCGCTCCGTTTTGTAATCGAATATCAAGTTATAAAAGTTACGTCGAATATTTATGATTATTTTGATTTAAAACGATGCATAATTAATAAATAAACTAAACTATAAAAATTATATTTGATAAAAAGTTATAATAAAATAAATAAAAAAATTATGATGCTGCCGGGACTCGTACCCGGGTCAGCCAAGACACTTCAGCGACTTAACACCCACTCACAAGACCACTCCGCCACATTGTGTTTTCTGCTAACTCTAGGAACACAAATGAAATTTATACACAAACCCAGTTAAAACCGGTTGCGCCATCTGAGAAACGGTAATCGGCAAACCAATCGTCAATTCGTTGTTTATTCACACATTCAGTTTATAACCGATGCACCGACGGTCTTTAATCAAATCGGAATTGATTAAACATAATGCCTCATCATTATCGGTTTTTAAAACCGAAAAAAATCATCAAGTCCAGAGTTCTTCAACTTCAGACCACTCTCGCGACTCAGAGATATCATACCAATACTCCATTTCATTTTCGTCGCATTTTCAGACCATCAGAACGCCTAAATCAGCTCGCCGGAATTTTCTGCAAAAGTCGCCGGAAAACCGTATTCAACTCAAACCGGTAAAATACCTCTACTTTACTGTTTCAATCAATTGTTAGAACCTTACTAACATTAACCCATCGCTCATAATCAACCGACATTACTGGACTTTCTGTTTTCACCGGAAAACTTCTGGAATTGTCGGAAACTCACTGATTACCAGTATGCTCATTCCAACGTGCTGATAATCAATACTCATTAGTTCAATGTCACATCTAACCCCTTAAACCTGTTAATTGATTCTCACAGCCGAAGGTTCCAAAACAGAGCCGACGAACTTCGCCGGATCCTCTGGAGAAGACGATCTATTCGGTATTTTCTTCCCCAAACTTTTCGGTTCAATGCATTCAAATTGGTCATCATGTTTATTAACTAAATTAATCGCATATCAGTTTTTTTGATTGATGTCTGTGTTTGTAATGAAGAAGACGAGTTCAAAGATGACATAAGATTAATTAAAATCGGAATTATAAACGGGTTAGACACACAGTCCAGCGGTGGACTGTGTGCAAAATACACACGCACGTCCCGAGTTCGATTCCTGCTATACGCACTCCTTATATAATAGAACGCCTTTTTGTTTAAAAACTAAACCGGGATAACTCAGTTAGTTATTAAGTATAATAGAAACCGAGATAATAACCAGGTTAGACACACAATCCAGCGGTAGACTGTGTGCAACATGAACCATACGTCGCGCGTTCGAAACCCGTCACTAGCACCGGTCCGATTGAATTAAAATGTTTTTGCAAATAAAGGAAATTCGGTTAAATTGAATAAGTGTATAAATATAATTAAAAACAAGATTATTTCGGGTTAGACACGTAGCTCAGTTGGTAGAGCTGCGTGCACGCGTACGGGAGGTCTCGGGTTCGAGCCTCACCCAGCGCAAACCATGTCATTGACCGAACCGGTCAACAAGTCAACGGGTCAACGGTCAACGCAAAATAAACAATTTTTTTATATTTTTTATTTATTTAATTTAATTTAAAAATCAATTAAAAATACTTAAAAATAACATTTTTAAAGATAGAAAATAGCCTTAAACTCACAAAAATATATCTAAAAATTTTATTAAAATCCTTAATAAAATCCACTCATTTAATATATTTTTCCGTTATTATTTAGGTTAGTATTCCTCGTTGATCCGCTCATCTAATTCGTGCGCATCTCACCATCTCCAATCCAACGCACCCAATGTGAGTGAATCTTACAAATTCCCCGTTTTAATCACGTTTTGGGGTGTATCATGTGTCTTTGTATATATATTATAACTAAACCATTGTGCATACATCATATGATGAACATGTGTATTCAGTTTGTTGCTGTTAAGTAGTTATTATTGGATGCAATTTATTATTCAGTACATGCAATTTCATAGGCCGCCGCTCCCCATTACATTATGAGCGTTGAGCATGTTCCCCATTTCATTATGAGGTTGAACCTGGCGTGCCCACATACGATCGGCTCCGTTTGATTGAGACTTGATCGCACAGACATTTTCATTTTCAGTACATGCAATACGATCGGCTCCGTTTGATTGAGCCTTAATCGCACAGTTTCATTTTTGTTATTTACAGTATGATGTTGGTATGTTCATGTATGCTGTCATATGTTATTGTATGTTATAGTGTGACTGCTATTTGCCATTGCTTGATTATTTACATTTGCTCATCTATGATTATGCACAAATTTTCATTGATAAACTAACAATTAATTTATTAATAAATGTTTATCTAATAAGGTTCACTCGCCAACTTATGTTGACCCAAAAACTCCCATTTTTACACATGATACAGGTGAACCAGCAGCAGCTAGGAACACATAGGACTTGGACTAGAAGAATAAAACGATTTAGAGTTGGGATTGTTATGTTGGTTTATTTTCTTTGTATTGAATGAACATGTTTGGATTTTTGGAAATGTAACTTTGACTTTTTTAAATATGAAACATATTAGTAAATGTCATGAGCTTTGGTGATAACCCAATTATGCCTCGACTCTTATTCCGCTGCGGCTCGGGGTGTGACACATATGCCATCCTTACACGAGTATTCGTTGATCGAATCAATCGTCCGCTCTTATGCCTCCGTTAGCCCCGTTAACCTTGTCTTTTTATGCAACCTCGTTTACCATCAATCGTGTAAGCATTCAAACCCTAAATGCCTTCTTACTCTAAAGTTATCTCCCATTCTCGTAGATAGCAACACGCTTAATTAGCCGTTACCTCGATAACTAGCTTATTTTAAATACCTAACCTTCTCGTTTTCCATCATTAAACAACTCTCTACAAAACCGAGATTTATTAACGCTCTTCAAAGTCTATAGAACTTTGTAACAACCTACGGTTCGACCACACTCACCGTTAAACTGCATACCACTTCTTACGAGAGCTTTTCTGCTTAGATGGCATATCATTGAGTTATTCAAGCTCGTTTAAACCACACTCCTATACGCATACTTACGCGCTTTACTTACGCTTGATGGCTTTAGTCTTTCTAGTCAAGCAACTTCTTCTTGCAAACCTAACTCTTCGATGCTCTAAACTTCATGCTCTCCCTCATGTGTCCAAACATCCAAGTCTCAATTTTAGACGATCATTCTATAGCCAAATCTTTCTAGAGTCTTCCTCTTGAATAAATTTCGGGACGAAATTTCCTAAAGGAGGGGAGACTGTAACGCCTCGTATTTCCTAGATTTATTATTTTTATAAAAATTCACGCTCGTTTTCTATTTCCTGAGTCGCAACTACAATCGGATCGAAAAAGGTTTGAAACGGAAACTACGCGTTGTTACGTGTTTTTAATGAAACAACAACCGAACGCGACCTTTTCGATGTCTTACATTTAATTCCTGTGTTTAAAACTTAAATAAAATTATACGCTATTTCATAACGTTCGGGCGCAAAAATGGGCTTTAGAATCGCGTTCGGGCCACTCTCAGGCTTTTAAACCCAACCTATCAAACCCTTACCACTTAACCTACCTATTTAAACCTCTCAAACCTCATCTTCTTCATTTGTAGAAAACCCTAGCCCCCACCTAATTTCCCTGCTCCCTCCCGTATGCGAACCCGCCACCAGAGTTGGGGCTCCGGCCAACTTCCGGCCGTCTTCTCCGGCCACACACTCCCTTGAACCAGTACACACTCCACTCAAGGCCAACCACTCACCTCCCTCTCCCCACTCTTGCGCGGACAAACGAACGGCCGACCACCATCATCGGTGACGGCGGTAGAACCACCACCGCAGCGGCAGTGTGGTGGGTGGCGTTCTGTGGCGGTTGCGGCCAAGAGACGGTGGTTACGGGCGGTGGCAGCGGCGACGACAAAGACGACAGTTCTGCCGTTCTTTTCCGGTGAGTTCAAATTCTTTTTCGGCTCACGCTTCAGTTTCGGTTCGAGTGAGTTCGGGCCTTGTTTGGACTCGGTTCAGGTTAGTCGGGTTTTAAGTGTCGTTTGGTTAAGTCTCGATTCAAGTCCGATTGTTTCTATTATTTCATTAGGCTTAGGTCATACACCGGCTTCAACTCGCTTCAGATCCAGTCTTGGTATTCGGTCGACAGATCAAACTCGGGTCGACTTGGCTCACTGTGGTTCAACTCGGTTCGACTCAACTCAGTTTCGATTCGCTCGGCTCAATTTTAGTTCGTGTTCGGCTCGGTCAGATTAATCAACATCTGATTCGGTTCAGTCAACACAAGCCAACAACAGTCAACCTGGTCAACACCGGGTCAGGCCCAAAGTCAGATTTGTTTCGGTCCGTGTTCAGTCCAGATACATTTCGGTTCAGGTACGGATCGTGCTTTGATTGTTTCAGTTTCACATTTGATTTTAGTTGGTTTGTTGAGTTCACTGTTGGTTTCATCTCAGTTTAGTTTGGCGTCGGTCAACGTCAGTCAACAGCAGTTTGTTTCGGTTCCGGTTCGAGTCAAACCTGGTCAACAATCAACAGGTTAACTCAGTTTAGTCTTGCTTCAAAGTTCGGGTTAAAATCAATCCACACTCGACTTGGTATAATGTCATGTTATTAATTATATTGTTTTGTATTTAATTAGTGTTATAATCGCGTAACCGAACCTTATAAAATTTGTAGACATAAAAAGAGTATGTAAACATTTATAGTGTTTCGTCGATTCTTGCGTTGTTTATTGTTGTGTTTTGGAAAAATATATCGACACATATGTTGTTGGACTGTCCAAAAACAAGAGGAAACTCTGCCCGTTTATCGACAAAATATGTTTATTTATTATATTTATCGACAAAATATATATATATATATATTTATCATATCTCTCGACAAATATACTTATTTACTATACTTTCGACAAAACATATTTATTTATTATATTCATCGACAAAATAGATATATTTATCATATCTCTCGACAAATATACTTATTTATTATACTTTCGACAAAACCTATTTATTTTACTTTCGACAAATATATTTGTACACCATTCGACAATATACATATATATCTCATACAATTCGTTAGAATATAAATATATATATACCAAATATGCTTTTCGTCAAATATATATATTAATTATTTGACAACACTCTTACAACCCTTTTGATGAATTTAATTTAGAAATTCCTTTCTTAAACGTTGTTAACTATATACGTACTTTCAACTCCAATTCGGATCCTCCGTCGTAGCTTCTATTATTCATGTACATTCGTTTGCCATTTTTAAGGTGACCTCGATGTCCCCTTTCTCCCACTCATCAACTCGTCGTGGAATTTTCAAAGAAGACTTAGCAATTTTGTGAGTACACTCGACCCACATTTGTTTATATCACTTTTGGGTGTAACATGTTTCCATATACAAAAATCACAAACACTTAAACTTTATGAAACGCACAAACAATCCTATACACATGACTACTTGAATCGTATACTTGTTGCTTGTCTGGGGATAAACGTTATGCTATGCTTTAGTCATTAACTATTTTTAGCCTTTGTTTAACATGCTTAGCGCTATAGGAATTCACGCATCCACCTCCATCGTGTTATTTGTGAGGTCATGTTAAAACATCGTGATTGCGTTACGGGTTTGATTATTAGCATTGCATGCCTTGATATTGCTCTTGTATAGATTTGGTTGCCATGAGGATTGTTAAAACTTTATTCGTATACGTATGCTATGCTTAAACTTGTGTACTCGCCTTTGCTTTTGCATTGACTTTATTTTAAAACATGTTACAGGTTGAAGGAGATGACGCTATGAAAACAATATAGCAAGGACTAGATACCCACAAACTAGACGTTAGGTTAATGTCGACGTATAAATTTTGTTATGACTTTGCAAATGTTAGGTTGTTCTTTGTTTTGTTACATTGATGTATTTGACAATTCTTATGAAATGAAATATGGTTTAATTAATTATTGTCACTTAATAATGTTGTGAGCAATGAGCAATCTCGTTTTCGTCTCATCCCGATGTTTCCGCCATCGGTTGGGGTGTTACAGACACACTCTCATGATCTGGAACAAGATTGTGATTCTCACAGATAAGTGCATTGAAAGTAGCGCAATCCTCCGTCTTGAAACGAGACAAAATGTCATACACATACTTCGTCTGATGAATAAACATCCCATCCTTCTTGTGTTCAACTTGTAAACCCAAAAAGTTGGATAATTCACCCATCGCACTCATCTCAAACTTGCTCTTCATTACCTCTTCGAAATCATGACACATGTTCTCATCAGATGACCCAAAGATGATGTCATCTACATATACCTGTACCAGCAGAAAGTCTCCCTTTTTCCTTTTAACGAACAGTGTACTGTCAATCTGACCTCTTTCGAAACCATGTTTTAACAAATGTGCTGACAGTGTC
The DNA here is from genome assembly GCA_947069175.1 of Scalesia atractyloides. Classification (NCBI taxonomy): domain Eukaryota; kingdom Viridiplantae; phylum Streptophyta; class Magnoliopsida; order Asterales; family Asteraceae; genus Scalesia; species Scalesia atractyloides. The sequence goes on along the minus strand of CAMTDV010000022.1, from coordinate 76,563,968 downwards.
TCATACCACGCCCTAGGTGCCTGATGCAATCCATACAATGCCTTATCAAGTCGATAGACTCGACCTGGATAGTCTGGATCAGTAAACCCATCTGGTTGTGAGACATACACCACTTCTTAGACTTTCCTGCAAAGAAATGCACTCTTCACGTCGAGTTGGTAAACTTTGAAGCCCTTGAATGAAGCAAAAGCAAGGAACAAACGAATTGCCTCCAACCTTGCTACTAGTGCAAACACTTGATTGTAATCAATCCCCTCTTGCTAATTGAACCCTTTTGCCACCAACTGAGCCTTATTCCTTATCACGATCCCTCGGTCATCTTTCTTGCACTTAAACACCCACTTAGTGCCTATTTCTTTTTCTCCTTTAGGTAGATCAACTAGCTCCCAAACCTTCAATTTCTTGAACTGAGCTAGTTCCTCTTGCATAGCTTCAACCCAACAGTTGTCTTTTAGAGCCATATGAACATTCGTCGACTCCTCTTGGGCAATAAAATAGCTATACAAACATTCATTTATCAACCCTGTCTTCTGAATTAAAGTAAACAAACAGGAACCTTCGAGCACACCTCTTCTCGTCTGAACACCTGCAGCAGGATCACTAATGATGTTTTCAACTAGATGATCTCTGTGTACTCGTGTGGTAGCAATAGTGTCAACAACCAGATTATCTCCCAGATTAGATCTAACCTCCCCCTGAATAGTAGCAGTGGCAAACGGATTAGTGAAATCCTCCCCCTGAATAGGTTCAAACTCACTATCACTAGAGTCCTCTTGAGCTGCACTAGAAGAAGCTTCTGAAGCATCTGTCATCGATACACTCAATCTAAGCATGAAGTCACACTCACCATCTTCACTGATCACAGTATGGATCACTTGAGACTCACTGCATTAGAAAAATCAGGAATATTAAATGATTTAAACACACTGTCATAATCATATAATATAGGTGGACCACTCGTTGATTGTTGAGGCGAATAACTAGTGATTTCCATGTTAAACACCACCTCAATTTTACCAGTTTTTAGATTGAAAACCCTTTTATTCAGTGTTCCGGCATATAGCCTAGAAAGTAACCCTCATCGGCTACCTCACCGAATTTTTGCTTATCTTTATTTCGCACAATGGTGCAGGGTAATCCAAATGGTTCAAAGCCTTTTAAGTTTTGTTTTCGGTTAAACAATAATTCGTGACATATTTTTTAAACCGTTTAACCGTCAAAACTTTGTTCAGGACATAGCAAGCTGTGTTCACAGCTTCTCCCCAGAAAAGAACTGGAAGCTTTGAATCAGATAGCATAGTCCTTGCGGCTTCAATCAACGTCCTGTTCCTCCGCTCAGCGACTCCATTCTGTTGAGGTGTATAAGGAGCAGAATATTGATGTTCAATTCCCTTGCGAAGACAATAGAGATCCAGAACTTGGTTCTTGAACTCCGTGCCATTATCACTCCTTATCCTCTTGATCCGTACATCATGGACATTTTCCAATTTTGTAAAAAGATCAATCAGCATCTCCGCTGTCTCATCTTTTGTACCTAAAAAGAAAACCCATGAATAACGTGAGTAATCATCTGTGACAACTAAACAATAGTACTTTCCACCTATGCTCCTTACGTTCACTAGACCGAATAGATCCATATGAAGTAATTCATAAGGGGCATCTATGGAATTTACTGTTTTAGACTTGTGAGGTTTCTTATGTTGTTTTCCCTTTTGACATGGAAGACATTTATCTTCCACGTGAAACCTCTGCACTGGCACACCTTCCACTAAACCATTTTAAAAATATAGTTCATTTTTTGGTAGTGGATGTGGGCCATGCGTCTGTGCCACAACAATGACTCAGCCTCAGATGCTTTTGATAGAAGACACGCCACCAAGTGGAAGAATCCTTAACACCCATGTCCATGACATAAGTATCATTTCTCCTTGGGCTCTCATCACTATCCAGTCATCCAGTATCACCAAACCAGGTTTCAGCACCAAAGCTTCAGACTTTGTAAAATGGATCGAGTGACCCTTGTCGCAGACTTGAGACACGCTCATCAGATTGTGCTTCAGCTGCTCAACATAGTTCACTTTGTCCAGTGTGATCTTCCGTTAGTCACTTTTCCTCGATCGGTAATGTGCCCTCCTTTAGCACCTGCAAAATTCACATATCCACCATCTATACTTCTAACACTCAGTTAGCAACCTCGCATCCCCCGTTATGTGCCTGTAGCAGCCACTATCAACATACCACAAGTTGATAATCCTCCTTAGCAGCTCCTGCACCATCCAACAAAATTAGTTAGATTGGGGGACCGAAGCCTTAATGGTCTTGGGTCTTCCAGATTCATCAATCATGGGAACATCCATCCAATATTCCATCACTCCTAATAGGAGTCTTGGATCTTAGAATTGTTGATGGAAATGGTTTTTGATTTCCACTAGGTCTGTGGTCCTGAGGTTTCCTAACTAAGTTTGGACTTCGTGACCTTTGGAAATTATGATTTTGGTCCATGAATTTTGATGATGATAATTTCTAAAGACATCGTTATAAAAATTTCGATTACCAACATTCTGGTATCGATTTTGATATTGACCTTGACTTCTGAAATTATTGATGGACCATTAAAGTTATTCATTCTTGGTGAACTACTTCTAGGTCTATCATATCTGCCGTATGTAGATGCAGGCTGAAATCTTTGTTGATTTCTTTGAAAATGAGGAACTTGGTGAGTTCCTTTTTCAGCCTTATTACACCCTAAGCAACACTCTGTTGCTTGGTAAAAAGATATTTTTGGTGAGTTAATCTTCTTCTCACCATCACCACTTTTTGCTGGTGATTTTTCTCTCTGCCTCTCACTTACCTATGCTTCACTCTTTTTGTTAGGACAGCAGCTGGCTACATGTCCTTTTTCATGACATTTGAAACATATTTTTCTAGCCGAAGACTTCTTAACTGAAGCCTCTTGCTTAGGTTCATCAGGTGATGATGATGATGATGATGATGCCTTTGAAGGATCATGTTCAGTTTGCTTAACTTCTGATTTTTCTTTATTTTTATTTTTAGCAAATTGCACATTAGACTCTTTAGTAATACAGGGACCTCTTCGTTCATATCACTCCCTTTAACAAAATCAACCTTTTTAACAAAAACTTGTTTTTGATTCTTAGGGAGTGTATTCATTGTTTTCAAAACAGTGTCTCTGTTATTCTCCTTCTTGGCATTTCAGAACCATCAACACTTCCTGATGTGGAACTACCAGGTGTAGTTGACACAAAGTCTGTAAGCTCTTCTTCATCTGGCAAGAAAGAATAGTCGTGACCAAGAGGTGGTGGAACTTCATTCAAACCTTTGAATCCCACACACGTCTTGTCATTACTCTTCTTCAAGCCATTCATCATATGTTTCATGACAAAAGATGAATCTCTGAATTGATTTAATTTCTTTTCAAGTTCACAGATTTTAAGTTGTGCTTCAGACAACTCTTAGCAATTTCAGAAACCTCTTTTGTTTTCTCACTCATCGTATCATGAGCTAAGTCAATAACTTGAAGTTTTTCATTAAGCTTACAGGTTAGAATATTAATTTCTTCTTCATAACCTTTAATTATCTTCAAGTATAATGACTCATTTCATTTTACGAAAAAGTTTGATTCTTTTAAGTTCGAGAGCTCATTAGCCAGACTTTGGTTTTGTTGTGTTAATGTGTCAACCTCACTTTGTAGTTCACAACATTTCAAACAAGCATAACTACTAGAGTTAGAACATACCTCGCCTGATGATTTGCTTAGATCAGCCATGAAAACATCAAAATCAGCAGCCATCTTCTTCTCTGTAGCAGTCTGTTCTCTATCAGCCTTCTCAGTTACCTTCTCTTGCTCTCCCTCAGCATCAGCTTTCACATCTTCATTAGCAACTGGAGCTATCTCAGCCATGAACGCCTGGGGCGTTGTTATCACTCTCCAGATGAACACTCCAATCATAAGAACCCTCTCTGGCAGTAGAATCAGGGCCTTTGATCCAGTGTTGTTTGATGCATTCCTATTGCTTGAACCATGACCAGGAGAATCTTAAAGGATGAACTAGAACGCGATTCAGACTCTGCTCTTTGACATTCTCTAGCAAAATGTCCATAGTTGTGACAGTTGTAACACTTCACTTTTGACTTGTCAAAGCCCACACTTTTGCCAACGAACTTCCTGCCTGTTCTGTTCATAAATCTCTTCACCCTTCTAGAGATTATGGCCATCTTCATTGCAAATCCATCTCCTCTAAGTCATCAGGGTTGATTTGATCATAATCTTCATTAAACATAGCAGGATCAGATATTTTTCCCTGAATGTAGTTCTCATAGGAAGCAACAAAAGAAGCAAGCAATGCTAGGTGTTCTTAAGCACTTTTGACACTCAGAGGCATAGACTTAGTACTGCTGTTACTTGATTGTTGTCTCTTAGCCCCTGACGAGCCTCCTGAAGCAGCAACAAAATATACTTCTCCATCAGAATTAGTCACGACCTGTTCATTCTCACATGAGAGAATCGCAGTTGCATTGTCACTAGAAGCATTGTTGGAAGACGAATGTGTAAGACCTTTATAAATCCCTGGATCTTGAACCTGATCATAACCAGTCTCCTTCTTCTTCATATTGAGCTCATAAGCTCTTAACTTCCCAACAACCTCTTCCAAGTCTTTCTTTTCATAATCAGCTTCACCCTTTATCATCAACGTGTAAATATCCCACTTTGCAGGTAAAGCATCCAGCAACTTGTCGTTTATCTCCACATCTGTGTATCTCTCTATATCATAATTATCGATTTCTGACATCAGATGATAATATCTCGTGATAATATCTTCTAGAGATTTATTTTTCATTCCTTAGAACATAACAAACTGTTTCTTCAGCAGATCCACCTTATTCTTCTTCACATCTGTATTGCCCTCATACCTCTTTTCTAGGGCATCCCACATCTCCTTTGATGTTGTATAACGCTTGAATGTATGTTTGATGCCTTCAGGTAACGACATCTTTATAGCAGCTAAGGCTTTCTTCTCTCACTCATACATCCTCTTCTCAGCTTCAGACATATTCACGTAAGCAGTAACACGCTTTCTACCCTCAAAATCATGCGTTGCGTTAGCGTACCCATCCTGAATATAGATCCACATCCGTGTGTCCTGATATTCAATAAAAGATTGAAATCTATCCTTCCAAGTAAGATAGTTCTCCACCTTCAACATCTTTGGAGGTTTGTTTGTGGTGCCAGCCTCGTGCTCCATCCTGAACATCTCATTTAGGTTAGACATATTCGACATTTTTACCAAACCGACTCGATAAAAACGTTAAAACTTGTCTGAAATGAGTGGTTACCAAATTATACTGTTAGACTCGTCTCGACGATATGATTCTAATGATGTATATTGTCTGATTATGATTTTTGGAATTTTCGTGCCTTTTTTTGTAAAAATCAACCGAGTCTAACTGTCCAAACGATTCGTCAAAATTGTCTATGGATCAATTTCTATGTCCGAAAACGTTTAACTCTGGTTACGTCAGCTGGTTAAGTTTCCACCTTTTTATGAGTAACTCGGAACAGTGTCAAATCCGGAATGGTAAACCTGATTAACAATCCGAAATGAAAATCCAGAACCGTAATCCGAACTGCCAATCCGAAATGGTGATCTGGAATAGTGATCCGAGATGAGATCCGGAATGCACTATTCTGATCCGGAATGTAAATCCGAAATAGACTACTCTGATCCGAAATGGAATCCGGAATAGTACTAATCCGAGATGGAATCCGGAATAGCTACTGATAGGAAGTTCAATCCGAAATCTAATCCGAAATGGCTTCTGATCCGAAATACAATCCGAATTGCACTGTTTTCCAGATCCGAAATGCAGATTCTGGTCCGAAATTCAAGTCTTCAATCCGAATTCCTATGATTTTTAATCCGGAATGCAAGTCTTCAACTCGAAATGCCTGCTGCCAATCCGAAATCACTGCAGAAAATCCGAAATACCTGCAAAACCCTAAATCAGCCGTCACAAACTTTAAGAACAGCCTCTAAAAACGCCCAAAAATCCAATTTTTGCTGTCACGATTCTGTACCGAGCAATAATCAAGAGCCGTATGCTCTGATACCAATTGTAGGTCCCCTAGTCCTTATGGATCTTGACAGAATCGCCTATCCAACCTAGAGTACGGAATCCTCTAGATCAGATTTAACAGAAAAAACAAGAACACGAACACGAATTCCTTTAAACCGTCTTCTATTGATTATTAAACACAATTGTTTTACAATCAATTCAAGACTCTTCTCTCAATCTCTCTGAAGCAATTCTTGAAGTAACTAAACAATAGAACCAGCAACCTAAACCCTAATGCAAACCTTCCTTTATATAGAGTCAGGTTATGCAACATGGGCTAGGGTTTCCTACATGGACTACTAATGGGTTTAAGGCCCAGTTCGCCTACCATGCTCTCTTTTGTATCTAGTTCAGCCCAATTACTTCTAATTCACTATTACAAAACTAAACCCGCTAACCGTTTATCATTTTACTAATTACAAGATATCCAAAGACCAAATCTAAGCTGTTGTCACAAATATGCACCAACAACCTCGGAAAATTATATCAAACGATATGGCAATACGTATCCAATAAACTCTCAAATATTCCAGACATGTTGGACGAGAGGGACTAAATTGTACAAAATGTGGAAGATTGAAAGTTGAGGGGTCAAAGATGAAGACATGCCAAACATTTGGCTCCGTACGCTCCCTTTACGGACCGCAAGGCATATGCCTTACGGTCGTAAGGCAATTCAAAACAGTGGGTGTGCTAGAGGTCCTTACGGACCACAAGGCATATGCCTTACGGTCCGTAAGGCCTTGCTGGTAGACTTGTTGCAGCGGGCAGCTATTGCTCTTGCCACCCATGTCATGATTTGACCACCTTTCTTCCTCCTCGAGACACCTGGGGTGCTACTAATCCACCTCCATAACACCTCAGGAGACACAAGTCTTGATTTGGAAGCTTGAATCAACTATAAATAGAGGTGTTCAAGCACTATTCTAACTTGCACCTTCATTCTATCTTTCTCTCTATCTCCTGGAGTGCTTCTGATCTAAAGAGGCCTCCTACTTGAAGTTTAGACTTCCCTTGAACGCTTGTAAGTGTTCTACCTCAGTTCTTTTCATTCGAAGTCTAATTATTAGCCGAAAGTTAAGCAAATTGAGTTTTGCTTTGACTTTCGATTCTGACCATTTCAGTTAAGCCAAAGTTTGAATCGAACTTGGTTACGTGATCGTAATACTGAAGGTGTTAATCCCTTGTGATGGCACACTTTGTAGATCACGTTAAGTAGGCGAAATGACGGGTCAAAGTTTTATTAAATAAAAGTCAAAACACAAATTTTTGCAAATTACGTTAATCAAGTTTCTAAGTATCGAAACCTTAATTTTTTAAAATTATAACACTTTATCTAATGTATTAGGACATGTTCATCATGTTCAACTCATCATTTCCAGCTTAGAGCTAGCTTCGCAACCGAAAGTCAAATAGTTTGACTTCTGCTTTGACTTTCAATTCTGACCCGTTTGGTCAAGTTTAGAGCATGAATTAAGGTTGTTATATGGATCATATTATTGAATGGAATAACCCTCTGAAGTTATAGTATTTGATCATATCAATTGATAGGCTTTATGTATAAGTCCACATAATATGCCTAAAAATGCCAAAATTACCCTTATCACCTAAAACTGGTTTTAAAATCAACTGAACACATATTCTGAGTTTGAAACTAATATTGTAACATAATGAAACATGTTTTGGCATTATGGACTTGTCATAGACCTATTCGACCATCCAATACCGCATATGTGCGTACGGCTAGTTTAAGTAGCATAAACTATGTAAACTAGCCGAATCGGGTCAAAACCTTTCCATATCAGTTCTAATCAGAACGTATGTTATTTAACCCATATTATATGAGTCCTTGTACTCGGAAGGTATAAACTACATTCTATCTGGTTAACACCTAATCTAGCGAACTTTACTTATCTTTTAAGTTAATCGGTCAAAGTCAAATGACTTGAATAGACCCGCTAACATTCTAATGGATCATAGTTCCGTTCATTCCAGATTAGGAACATCCAGTAAATTGCAGTTGTTTTAGTTGTTTGATTAACAGATGTTCTTAACACCTTTGATTTGTAAAGACTAGCACAGGTAAATACTTATAGCATATTAAGGGCTTTGGATACGACACTAGCCGCTTGGTCGGGTATTGAATCAATGACGAATGATGTCCAAAATTTAAATAACCCGTTTTAATCCGTTTTGTTTGATAACTTAAACATTAGGATTAATACGACCGTGTGCTGGATATCCTCGACTCATTTACTTGCAAATGGCCAAGACTTAAGCGTGGGGTGTAGGCATACACCTGACAGACGCGAATACTATTTTATATAATATTGAAAATGTGTGTGTTGGTTAATCATGTATCGGTGTTTAGCTTCTGGTCCCCATATGTATTGACAAGCACCTAAAACTGGTAACAAGAAACGTTATCTTATCCCAAGTTATTTTTCAAATGATATACCAAATAATCTCAAATGCTTTTTGAAAATATTTTCAAAAAGAGTCGGTTAATTGTATTTACCAGTGAAAACTTACGTATTTTCAAAAGACTAAGCGCATGTTATATAGAAAATACGGAATAGGCTGGAGCTGCTTGGTCTAGGCGATTTGGAATTTGCAACTCCACGAAAGACCTATTAGTCTCAAGTCATATTTTATTTCATTCGGTCCACCTGTGGATCTTTTTAGTACGAACCGTCTGTATATTATTTTTGAACTTTGGACTATTATGTTTGTACTCTGTAATAATTAATTTAATATCCCATCTTCTGTTGTGCATTGTGATTACTAATATCAATTGTCATGCATAAACCACAAGTCCAGGCCCACCTGGAAATCAAGGTGTGACATGAAGTGCCAAAAGATCATTGCCTTGCCAGGCTGACCACATAACCCCAAATAACTATGTTATAGACACACCTAAACTATCTAGTTGTAAGTAGATAAGTAATTCACCAATCCCTTGTGATTTAGAGCCTCTAATTGTTTAGCTATAAAGATTAACTAACTGAGCGATTTACTATCTATACAACTCAATTTCAAGCAAACTCTAACTAGTTTACAAATCCTTTCATTCAAATCCATCCCATAGGTAGCCCATATACTTTACCAACCCTTGGATCGATTTATCTATTACCTACTAAGCACAAACCCTAAGTTAACGATCGATATATAACCCATAGATAGACTAATCAGATCAAACATGCATAATCTCATAGAAAGACAAATATCCACACAAACTCATCTGAAGATTAATGCATGTCATATAGTCAAACACACCACAAGTTCAATAGTAAACACTTATGTAAAATTACACTTTCATAAACAAAATCATTTAGACCTAACAAATACTAGAATTCATCCTACCTAATCGACTATAAGGCGGTTAGCTAGCCATACACATAACTAAACAATGAGAATTCATTGAATACATACCCGACTATAAGATGGCTAGCTAGCCATAAACAAAACTAATCTCATCTTTAACCTTGGAAATCCATCTTTTCAATAGTAGGACTTGCAAAACACCAACACATAAACAATTACTCATTCTAGGTGAATTGCAATAAACAACTACCGAAAAATGGGGGGGGGGGGGCTTTAGGCATTGAAATCAATGTCGTCTTTTAGACACATCATTTGTCAAAGAAGAATGATACTCAAGGTCAGGAAGACAATCTTCATCTTCAAGAAGACAGTGGAAGGAGGGCTCCTGAACACATCAAAGATACAATGAACCTTAAAACGACATGAGATATGTTAGCAAAGGTCTTGTTAAAGAATAATGATGCTCGTCTTCAATGTTAAAGAATGAGTTATTTTGTGTAACTTAGGGGGATCTAACCAACGCTCAATATTTTTACAAAGTCAAGACCTCGTGTAGGGAAATTGGTGACTTTGATCCATAGTTCGTCATTGAGATGCTCGAACGAATTGTATTATCATTCACGAGTTAAGGTTGAGTTTAGGAATTTCCTGGCTATAATTCAGAGTTGACCTACTCAACCTTCCCTTGGTGAGTTGGAGAATTTTTTGGCTAGTCAAGAGGCTTTAGGTAAACAAATAAGAGGTCTAATAGTAGGTTCTATGAAAAAAATTGAGACAAAAGCGTTGTATGCGGAAAGGAGCAAAGGAAAGTACAAGCAAGGTTGAAATTAATGTGGCTCAAACCGAGGCCAAGACAAAATTTGGATCCATGATATTGGTGCAAGAAAAATGGTGAACCTGGCTAAGGGGACTCTTCTAGTGAAGGAAAGCATCATCGGAATGGTAAGAAATTTTCTATATGTTAGAATTGAGTTTGGTACTTAGAGAATAAATACTGATTATCACAATAATATTCACAATAGGAAGTCATCATCAATGTTTTCATTAATCTCAAAGGATTCAAATGTTTTACAAATCAATTGACTCTACAGACTCCCCTTTAGTTGAATCAGTCAACATTATGTTTGTACACAAGAAAAGGCGATGTGTGTGATGGATAGATCACTAACAAGTGTGATCTCTTTATACTAAGTACGAAAGCACTGTTGCGTGATTGGCTAACATCACCCTGATAGTGACATCTAACATTCCTAACAGAAAAGATTCCACAGATGTTACAAACATCTGTGCAAACCTTAGCATTTGTTCTAACTACTCTAAACACTGTTACAAGATAAATAATGTTACATTGGGAAACCACTATCTAAGATATCCTCTGTTGTAGTTATCCAAAGATCTGTTGGGCAATATAGATGTTTGGTCTTCTTCATCAGAGCTTTAACTTCATCAGTGCTTTAGTGTTCAACAGTCTTTAGCTTTCCACAAATGTTGTTTCTTCTTGAATAGTGATTCCAAGTCTTGAACAGATGTTTGCTTTGTTCTTGAATAGATGTTCCGAATAGGTGTTCAAGATTCACTATCTTTTGTTTATTTCTTGATCAGTGGATCATGCTTTGGATTTTGGATATCATCTATTCTTTTGTAGGTCCAACACTATTAGATGTTAAAATTGTAACAGACGAGGGTATCTAACAAAGAATTAAGGTCCAATTGGCTTGAAGAAATCAATGTTGCGACTACTAGAGACAAAGAAGGCTGGGACGCAGAGGCATTTATCTCCCATAATAAAGAACTGTTCCGTTCACAACCACAACCTAATGTCTATACAGTTGTTTGGATGTCTGGATTGTTAATTTGGGGTGTTTGAATCATATGATCGGAGACAAGGGGAAATTGAGCAATTCGAGCAAATATAGAGGAAACCGGGTAGTGGTACTAGCTGACAAATTCAATCACCCCATTGATCATATTGATGTTGTGCTCTTTTTCGTTCCCACAAAAGACTGCTGAAAAGGTTAATTAACCATAAAAGATGTATATCATGTGGCAGGAATGAAGAACCTTCTTTTTGTTCCTCAAATAATAGAAAACGATCATTATGTTGTGTTTTGGCCCAAGGAAATAATGATATACAAGGAATTTGAGACTTCTTCTACTCGGATCATTCATGGCCGGAAGAGTGACATCGTTTACGTGCTAATGCTTAGTCAAAATAGGTTCAAAAGACCGAAGGGAACCACAACATTGATTTGTAGCATCAACGGTTAGGACATGCGGGTTATGACAAGTTGGGCGTATTAGCTAATAAAGGTATAGTCAATGGGCTTCAAAAAGTTCACGTTAATGAAGAAATTATTTGCCCTGGTTGTCAATTTGGTAGACATAACTCCCATTTCCATAGAAATCAGAGAATCCATCGAATGCATGTCTCGAATTGGTGCACTCCGACGTCTTCGGACCTATGAAGTAACTCTCTATTCAAGGTTTTCATTACATGCCAGGTTATTTTTGCACGAGTAATCCGAGGTCTTTGAAAAGTTTAAGTAGTTTAAAGCTAATGCAAAAATCATGAAGGAAAGAAGGTTCGATGTTTGAGGTTTGATAATGGAGGTGAATACCTCCCGACTAACTTCAACAATCTATTAAAAGAGAAGCCGACTAGAAGGTAATTGACATGTGGCAAGACCCGCAACATAATTGAGTGTCTGAACGCAAAAATCGACATTTAGGAGAAGTCACATGGAGTCTGATTCATGGGAAGAATTTGCTAGGGAGATTTTTTGTGATGTTAGGCAGAGGCCATGCGTATAATTGCATTCATCATAAATCACATTCCATCTGAAGGTATAAACTATGTTTCACCTTTTGAAAAACTAATAGGAATGAAACTAACTGTGAGCTACTTTAAGGTGCTTGGAAGTGTGTGCTATGTTTTTGTTCCAAGCTAATTTCGTGACATTATTGAAAAGCGCGTAGGTCGGTGTGTGTTCGTTAGGTATGATGCTGAAAAGGAGGGATGGCATTGTTACGATCCTAACATCAGAAGGATATATGTTTCAAGACAAGTGATCTTTGACAGAAGTTCCTCTTGGTGGTTGAATTATAGACAAGTGTTACCTGATTTAGAACAACTCAAAGAAGATCTAGAATCCCAAGTGAAACTGGGATTTAATGTCACTGATGATACAGGGTCTGTTGTAAAAATTCAAAATTTGAAGCTTCCAGTGCTAAAGAAAGCAGTCAACACAATGATGTACTAGTGGTGAAGATAGTGGTGAAGAACCATGAGACTTGAGGGGGTCCTAAGGGGAAGAAAGCCTAACCTTAAATATGTAATTGCTAATGTGGTGCTTGCTGAAGATAGGTTACTTGAACCCGCATCATTAAAGAAGCCTTTGGAAAAGAAGAATAGCAGTTAGCAATGAAAGAGGAAATGTCAGCTCTTGCATACAGGTTTATAAGTTGAAGAGGGGAGTTGATCGATCTAGTTATCCCCAAACACTACATTCAGCCTAACCCATTTGTAGAACTTATTTGGCCAGTCCCAACCCACAAAAGTCTTTCAAGAACTTTCATCTTGAACTAGGTTTGCCCAACTCAGTTGCAAAAGTGATTGGCCGACCAACCCACAAATTTAAATTGACATTCTCCCCTGGTTTTTTTGGTTCAAGTAAAATAAAAAAACCCAACTAGTTCACCTAATTGCGATCCCAACCGATGCGAGCCAAATTGGCGAGATGTCTGGTTCTCGGTTCGACTTAGTAGTCTATTACAGGTTTAAAAACGCTGAATTTAACGGTGAGTGCATGTCTATTAGTGATTCTAGTGTAATCATGATCATTTTAGTATAATCAAGATTAACCTATAGACAAAATCTATATAGGAATGTTGGTATTCGAACTTGCAAATCACAGGTTTTACATACAAAGAATTTGAGAATAAAAGAACAATAAACTTACTAGTAAGAGTTGAGAGCGATGATTACAATTGACATACATGACCCTATATATACTAAACGAATAGGTGCGAATCGAATAGACGTATCTCTTCGTGAATGGATTTGTCTCCTTGTGAAAAGTTATGTCTTCCTTGTTCCTGTGTGATATTGGTGCCCTTTCTGAAGAGGTGCGTCTCCAGGACAGGCGTCCCTTGATTAGGTGTGGGTTACAATCTTCCATTGTGTCACATCTAGTCCTTGTACTTGCATAACTAATCTATTTACCATACAAACTATCTAATATTTACCCTATGACCCCTATATTTAGTTTAAATATCAATATTTCACCTTAAACTAAATATTGTTTAATGAAGGTCTTCAATTTGCATGACTTGCAATAGCATTGGTTATTCTTCCAATGCGAGATTGGCTTCTTACTGCATGTCTTTCTCCCTTTCCTTCCATTTGGTGCAATCTTTTGCAAAATGTCCAAGTTGACCATAACTATAACATGTGAACTTGCTCTTGTCTTGGTTTCTTAGACCCATATCTTTCCATGTCCTCTTCCTCCTTTGAAAGATCCTAGTCCTTGACTTCTACCATGGTTTTGAAACACCACGACTCTTTCCATGATGCCAACTTTCACATTGATTATTTGCACTTGCCATCATGAGTCTTCCTTGATTATTACCTTCTTGCTGGCCTTGACTTTTGAGACGTTCTTCAAAAGCTATTATTCTTCTCATAGCTTCTTCAAATGGCATTTTGTTTATTTCTGAATAGTGTCCGATATTTGCCATGATAGGCATAAACTTCTTCGGAACGGAGATAAGTAATATCCTCACAAGTTTCTTGTCTTTAATGGTGGTACCGAGAGTTTTAAATTTGGCTTTTATACCACCCAACTTGCTTGCAAACTACTTACTGGTTTGTTCTCATCAATCTTTAAAGCTTCTAGTTCGCTCCTCAAAGTTCATAGACGTGCTTTCCGAACCATATTTGCTCCAAGATAATGAACTTTGATCGCATCCCACACTTCCTTTGCTTTTTCGTGTTGCACAACTTGCATCAAAACATCTTCCGGTAGTGTTTGGAAGACAATTGCTTTCATTTTATGCGCCTTTTTTTCGTTTATCACTTCCATTGAAACAATTGTTTCCCAAAGACTATATGCCTTCAAGATTGTTTCCATCATAACTGCCCATTGGGTGTGATTCGACTCCTTCAATTTTGCGCATTGAAGTGACACATTCCGTTGCTCGTGGAGTGACGTTGATGCACTTCCTTCTTTGTCTGCCATGCTTCCTTTCTTTCTCGCCTTGTTTTTCTTGCCTATCTTGCTTGTAATCGGATGATCCCTTTCTTGATCGAGTAGATCAAATTTCTTACTTAATACTTGCGTCTGGCTAACTTGCTAAACAGATTCTTGCATTTCAGGACCGACTTGCTAATCCGATTTTTATGTACCCTGACCCACATGCTAATCGGGTTCTGACCGACTTGCCGATCAGATTCTTGCTAACTTGCTATTGTGAGTTTGATCAAAAAACTATCCAACCAACTTGCTAATTGGACTTAATTTGATCGGCCCGCTATACTTGCTTTTTCTTGCTTTTCTTTCTAAATTGAATCATTATGATTCAACGTGCTACTTGCTATTTTGAAACAAAGGGTCTAGGCCTTGCTAGTTGAACCAAGAATCGGTTTGACTTACTATGAACCGACTTGCGTTGTTTCCCTTTTTTTTAAGTCGTTTAAATTTTACTTGAAAAAAACTGAGACAACAACCCTCCTTTCTATGTTTGATATTCCAATATGGTTTTTGCAAAAAAATCAAACTTTCAATTAAAATAAAGACTCGTGGTTCTTGTTTATGATTCTTTAATGAATCAGTAACACATTTTGATGCAAACAATTGAAATCAACTCAAAAAATTCAACTTTGATTTTTTTTACACAACACCGGACCCTATTATTCCTTTCTTTTCTTCTGTTCGTTTAGAGCTACAAGAAAAAAAAAATTACCTTCTGATGTTTTGGACTCAAGAGAACCATACCTTTCTGCCAAAGTTGTTCTTTAGATGGTTCGGTTGTTAATTCTTTCCTTCAATTCTCTCTTTCAAGTCTTGCTTGATTGATTTTTGCTTTCAATCGGCAATAGCAGATTATAGTTTATTGCTCATAGTCTTGCACTACGATTTTTCTTTTTTGCTTCCTCTTGGATCGATTAGCGTGGTGCTACGATACCACTTGTTGGCATTCGAACTTGCAAATCACAGGTTTTGCATACAAAGAATTTGAAAATCAAAGAACAATAAACTTGTATTGATTTGAGAGTGATGATTACAATTTACATGTATGAACTTTATATATACTAAACAAATAGGTGTGAATCGAATAGACCTATGTTTTCGTGAATATATGTCTCCTTGCGAAAAGTCGTGTCTTCCTTGTTCTGGTGATATTGGCGCCATTTCTGAAGAGGTGCGTCTGCAGGAGAGGCGTCCCTTGATTAATGTAGGTTACAATCTCTATTGTGTGCATCTAGTCCTCGTGCTTGCATAACTAATCTAATTACAATATAAAGTATCTACCATTTACCTAACGACCCCTATATTTAGTATAAATATCAATAAGGAATACAGATTAATACAATTTAGGAGTGCTGGAGTACACGCACATTCATGCCTATTATTGTTTCAAGGATCAGTGCCCCTTAGTGTACACTTGTTATTTGCGTCGTCTAGCACCTCCACTCATCGCTCAACCAAAACCCCAATGTTCATGACTGTATGCTGACAGGTACGTTTTTATCCTGCATATCAATTTCCACTTCTATTCTAATCAGAAGAGTTAGAATGCCAATGCTATTACAACTTTCTGTTCTTCCCAAAAACTTAAAACACACACACACACATTTCTTTCACTTAACCCCATTTTATTTCCTCTTGTATGTAACTAATAAACCTAAAAATGTTAGTGGTAGATCCGACAACAAACGATATGAGATTCACCTGAGATGTCACAACCATCCTTTAGGAAGTTATCGTCCTCGATGAGGTTCACCACCATCCTAATTCCTAAATAGAACATGTGAGACTATAAGAACATTAGTAAGGTCTTACCCTTCCGATGCTTTTCCCACTTGGAGCTCACAACTTTGTGTTTTATTACTTGTGTAAGGTCACCTATCCTAAAACTTCTTCCACTCAAGCACACTTAAGTGTGCATCTCTCCTCTCTTCCACCACCAAGATTCCAAACTCCTTTGATGATATTTGAGGCAAGACATTCCATATGACTGAAGTATCCTACACGTAGTCAAACGAACTGGCATTTGCCAAAGGTGTCACACGCGTCTCTTAATATGGGTTCAACACGTGTGTCTTGCAGTTTTGCTGATTATGTTGGCAAGTGATCGCGTAGTGGCGCAGTTTCTCTCCTTTCTTTGCTTTTGGTGTGAGAGACTTGTTGGACATGCCAAAGTATTTACACGGATCCAAGAAAAGGAAGAAGGCATTCCATGCGGTGGTCTTATCAGGTTTGTGGTGTATATAGAGCATGCAAACGATGTGATATTTAATCATAAGCAGCCGTCTCACTCTAGAGTGATAGAAGAAACGAAAGCGCTGGGATTTTTCTGGTTTAAGAGCAGGGCCAAGGAGCAGTCTTTAGCTTGGGAAGATTGGAGGAAATTTAATGTTTTCTAAGGCTGGTTTGTAGTCTTTGTTTTGTTGTTTTTGGCTTTGTTTTCTTCTGTTTACTGGGGCTGTTTTGGTCTCTCTACGGGAGCTCCGTGTACTGTTTTGGTGGTGATCTTGTGTCTTGCTAGATTTCTTGGCGTAGAATGAAATGGTTTTGTGTTGATCATTCAAAAAAAAAAAAATCATGTGGTTGTAAGCCTTACTTTAGACATAAAACTTCTGACAAGTTAAAATCCTTTTATAAAAATGTACTTTAATGGGATATGCTAAGGAAACTGTATGATATTATTTCTACAATCAGAGTGATATTATTTCTCAAGGCAATGTAACACTTCAAAAATTTCAGAACATCAAAACACAATGAAATAAAAACCAAGATTCGAACTTTTGAAAACAAAACAGAAAATATAAAATACACATGGTAAGGTAAAGACCATCAATGCATGACCATCAAAAGTGGAGGTTACATATATTAGCATTTCGTGTACTCTAAAGATTTCTTTAGCCATTTCTGGTGAAGATATAATAACACAAGGTGTAGATCCCAGGTAGATGCGGAACACAGGCCCGTATCTGATAGAAAGCTTGTGAAAAGCTCGATGAGCGCTTGGAGCAAGAAGATGAAGATGCCCGATGATGGGAAGACGGAAAGGGGTTGGTGGAAGATGAGTATCATCACACGAAGATTTGTATAATTTCCAGATTATCATGGTTGAGATCATGCAATAACAATGACTGCAAATTCGCTTTGGAAATCACCCATGATTAGCAGAACTATTAAGGTGATGTTGTGCTAATCAAATACTCTGCAATTTATAGACAATGTTGAACCACTTTTCATTTGATTATATCATCATATAAGAAAATTTAGCCAACAATATACAAGGAATCAACCCCTATAGAAATCTATAGACTAAATGGTACCAATCTTCTATATTAATTTAATGTGGCTTTGAAAAAGAAGAGAAAATAGTTGTAGCTATTTTATTGTGTTCTTATTCTCTTACATACTTTTCTACATATAATTTCTTAAAAGTTTTGTTTAGGATATTTCCTTTTCTAAAACTTCGTTTGATGCCATCCCTACAGCTTAAATTAGTTAACTTATATGTTAAATGTTTACATACAAAATATAAGTTATTTTGTATAAAACATATAATTACCCAAAGAACTTGCTAACACCATCTACATGCCTACATACCTATGAAGTGTCATTTATAACTTGTGTTATTACATTGCTGTCTCATAAGCTGTGTGCTAATATGTTACAGCTATGGGTAAGTTGTTACATTTATATAAAACTATATTTATCCAATAAACCAGTGCACCAATATTGAAAATACATCAAATAAACATATGAATTTCACAATGTATAACTTGTGGATTGATGTGTTAGTGTTAGTCTAGGGGTGTATACGAGCTCGAGCCGAGCCTGAGCTTGACAAGGCTGGAGCTCGGCTCATGAGTATTTTTCAAGCTCCGACTTTGCTTATTTATTATTTCTTAATTAAAATAATTTACCTATAATTATTTTTATATGAACTTTATATATAAGATAACACACACACACATATATTAGTTATTTTGATAAAAAAGTTATAAATAATAAATAATTATTCCATAAATATATATTAAATAAAAATTATATAAATAATAAGCTTGTGAATCGACTCGACGGGATTGATAATTGAAGCTCGGGCTCGCTTACTAAACAAGCTTATATCTAGTTCCGGGCTCGAGCATGTTAAGCTCGGCTGAGCCAATCTCAAATAGCTTGCCTCGTTACACCCCTAAGTGTATTACATACATACAGTTTACATGATCTGTAAGAGTTATACTAAATTACTAAGGGCGGCTCAGTATAATCGAGTCTTAATTGCACTAATCAAGCTTTTAAACTCTAGAATACAGGAATCAAAGATGTTATTAGTATACAACGAAAGATGTATGTTACCACTATGTAACCAACAGTTGACTAATTAAACTCAACATAGAAGATAGAATTACCTATAATCCCAAAAGGCAGTTAGATGAACTGATGATTCGATATACAGAATGATTTTCTGCAGCTTCTATGATTTCTCCAATTGATTTGATCTTTTCATATTGCAATGTTTACCTAACTTTCAGCAGGTAATCGTAATAGTCATGATGATCGTTATGGGAACTGAACAAAAAAAACTTATAGCATTCACATTATTGAGCTTTATCTTTAAAAATAGACTAAAATGCCATTCTAGTCCCTATAGTTTGGACAGTTTTGTTACTTTACTCCAAAGGTTTCATTATCGTCTTTGGGTCCAAAAAGTTTTTAACATTGTCATTTTAGTCCAACCGATTTAACCTCATCCATTGACCTCAGTTAAAAAAGAGCAATTTTATTATTTCCGTTATTATTTTAGTTAAACCTTCATGATACCCACCCTTGTATTTCCCGTCTTTATACAAACCTTAATTTGTATTCCTGGCAAAGTGAATTCGTTGCCAACACACCTGAGAATTCAATCAATCCTTTTGACTTCCAATCCACCTGAGAGACAATACAACTCTACCCCAAATGATAGCCGGAAACTGGCTACTTCCGGTGGAAACCACCATAAGCGGTTGCTTAATCCTCCGCCCAGGTGAAGTTAAATAATCTCTACAACCCTTAGTCGACCTACTCAACAAGAAAAACCCAATCTCCCACACCTTAAATCCGGTCTCCTCAACCTCACCACCCATCGTCTCCTCTAGCTCCCCAACTCCGAATGCCCCACATCTTAGGCAACTGCAGTAATCGATGTCGTTAGGTCGGTCAAAAATATATTTAAAAAATGTCCTATTCACCTTTACTAGTAAAGAGCAAGTAGGGTGTCGAATCCACCGGGAATTAGTGGAAAGTGTTAAAGTTCATTGCTTTTTGTAATTATCTAATTCTAAAACTGTTGTTTTTGTTGATTGAGAGAGATGTCTTGAAAACGAAGTTGATTGATTTGAGAAACAATTATGAGTAGAAGGTAATCCCCTCTAGGTAAGTTTGACAAAACACTCGATCTAATTAACTTAGTGAGAAACCATTAATGGTGGTCCGTGTGTGAGTTAAACAAGTGATGTCTATGTAATTAACTTAATGGGTTTATACAACACTTCAATTCAATCATATGAATATATAAACCAATAAACAAATCGTAGAAAAAATGTTCATCAGTTTAATACCCAAAATAACCGAACAATTTTAATGTAAAAGCACAATTAGATTCACTGAAAAACTTAAAGGGTTTAAGAATCTAATCCCGAAACTAAGAAAAATCAATCAAAGTGTTTATCATAAATCCTACACCCGGAGGAAATCACAAGTGGATTAGCTGCGCATGTTCTTGATCAAACGGAAAGACATGTACTTGGATTGTTCTTGCATCAAAACTGAGATTGAAGGGCGTTTTGGGAGCTCTGGAATGCCTCTAGGATCACCAGTTGAGATTGAAGGGCACCCTCATGTGAGAAAATGGTGCTATCCATTGAAACAATGGAGCCCTCAATTAGGTTTTCTTTATCTTCTTCATAAGTCAGTTACCTTTCTAACCATACAACTTCTAGCTTCCACCAAGCTTCCTAAATCCTTCAATTGACATCTGACTTACATAAACTAAGCTCCAAACACCTATAAATCACATAACACTCAAAGTATTTCGATTTCACACATAAAAACACATATAAACTTATTATTAAACATATTAGAACGTGGTTAAACACTCTCTCATCACATCCCCCCACTTACCATTTGTTTACCCTCAAGCAAAATTCTCTTGTAACCATCCAACCATCATAACAGACGTACTTCGCATTTTCCATACCAACCCTCAGTTAAGGTCCAAAGTCATACCCAAACTCACAAGACTTGCACATAAAAGACTGACAAACCAGTAAGTAAAGTGATGTTGCATTTATAAACAACGAAATAGCCCAACTAAACCTAACTAAGCTTTGCGTTTCACATGTTTCACACCCTCACCATTTTTCACTCCACTTGGCTTGAAAGCTAGACTAGTGAAAAATGCACTAGTATATATATAATCACTTAAAAACCAAAGTGTAAAGCTATATTATCATAAGCTTGAAAGACAATCACATCATAAGGTCTTAGGTGTTTTGGGCTTAGGCTTAAGGTAGGGAATTTGTGGCTTTTTAAAGTGGATAAAAATAAAAAGAAAACCAAACTTTAAAGCAACTCTTTGTTCTTTAACTGCATACCAAATTCGGGTGATTTTGACCCTTTTATTTCTCTATTTTTCTCAACCGCCTTATTGGTTATCTCTCAAACAATCGAAACAAATGCAAGCAAATGTAGGATATATTTGAGAAGAAGATAGGCACAAAGTCTCGCCGAAAGAAAGGAATTGGGCTACGATGTGAAAACATATTTACGTTCAGCTTGTTACCCCTAATCAGCAATGAAACTTAAAGAGTTTTGACCATGAATAAGGATCTATACCGAAGAGCTAGCAGGCAAAAAGTTGATGTTTTACATTAAAAATCCAGTTTTCAGTCACAACTAAATCTGCTCGAAAGCATTTTTGAAAAATGTTAAACTTTATCAAATTTGTCAGTTTTTTTTGAATGTTTATCAACTTTTTTCCAAAAATTTTCATAACTCCCCCATCCCCACATTCGGGATACATCGTCCCCAATGTATGGTTTATCTAAATAACATTATGCATGTAAGGATGAGGCTTCCAAATTTAAACCACTGCTCCTCCGGGTGACTCACTGACACAACTAGACACAAACATAAACCAAAAACTCATTCCCGAACACCAAAGTTTAAACACCACCAAATATGAAAACACACATAAAAAACAAAACGTATAACTAGAAACAAACTAAGATAAAGAAAAGAGTACATGTACTTGATCAAACGAAACTTCCCCACACTTGTCTGTGGCCATGGTGAAGAACAACACAGACATTGACACACAAACTCGGGTTGCCTCCCGAGAGTGCTAAGTTTTAGATCTTTAGCTAGATCATAGTTGTGGTGCTTAAGGTGGTTGAAAAGAATGCTTGCCTCCGGACTTCTCTAAGTAACTTAGCTTCCAATGGTCCGATAAGTTTTTAGTTGCACGCCACTTAGTGTCACAATAACCATCCTAAACCCTAACACATCTACAATCAGGGGGATCACTCTCCTTCCTCACATGATCTCTCTTTTCTCATGCTTAGCCTTGTAACACTTAACATCTTTCTCATCTATTGTGTCCTCACTCACACATGAAGTGTAAGGAGTAACAGACTTGTTAGTAACAAGTATTGCACCAAAATCATCATAAACATCGTAAGTAATGGATTTTGAGAAAACATTAAAGAATAACTTACGATTGTCAGAGCTCATGGTAATCGATCCATCTCTGCAGTTGATTTGAGCATTGATGGTATGCAAGAATAGGCGACCCAAAATTACTTTTCGTTGCTCATTCATCCTTTTTGGTGCATAGTCCAACACCATAAAGTCTACCGGGTAATAGAAGTCCCCAGCTAGATCATCACATCCTTTACCACCCCCCGGGGATGTTTCCAATTATCACCCACCAGATTTACCTTACTACCAGTGATACGCAAAGGGGTCAAACTATTTGGCCATAACATTTATGTACAAAACCAAGTTGTAATATGATTTTGTAGATTAGAAATTCGGGCTTTAGTGGTTGCTTGTATTAAGTCTTCTCAGTTTTGTAAGCCAAGATAGTAAACTTCATAGCCTTTATACATGTCATATAACAATCGCCTGACTAACAACTATATATATTTTATATATATATATAAAATCAATCAGCAACAAGTCAGATTACCGTTATGTAGAAAGACAAAACACGTAAACAACAATCAAAGCTCAGAGGTACGACATGGCTGCAACAAACATTGCCAAGCCTGATGACGACAACCATCACAACCTTTATACACATGCACCATTGTCACTCTCAAATGACCATCTAGTCACCCTTATTGAGACCCAATTTCTAAAACAATATAACTATTAACATAAAGATAAAAAAACCACCAAAGCCATATGGTTAGAGAGGCATGTAACTTCCAAATGAAGCTAACAACAGAGATACCAACTTTAAATACCCATAATAAGTACAAACTGATTAACACAAAGTACAATCCAATTAAACACATAAACCACTAAAGCACATTGTACAAACCACTTTAGCAACCAAATATTGCTAATTGACAATATATAAATTGTCATTCCTAAGAACATCGAAGCTTAGAACCTCCTAATGGCTGTAATAAACATTACCATGCAACAAAAGAAGCACAATCATAGCCATTACTCTTAGATGATCAAGTACCCATCTCCATCGAGACCTAAACTAAAGGTCCACTGAGAAAACAAGTTGCATTAGGCTCAGAACCTCCTCCTGATGGCTTCAATAAACAATGTCACGCCAAAACAAAAACCATCATAGCCATTACTCTCAGGTGAGTAAGAATTCATCTTCATTGATACCCAAAAACAACCATGCGTTCCCAAAAAAATGTCACATAAACATTAAGGGAAAAATGTCACAACAAAAATCTCGAATGAACACAAAAGATTCATCTTCATCGATACCAAAGGACAAAGAAAATTAACCGGCGACCATAATAGAAAAGGTCTAACTTAATAACCGGAATCCAAGACCAAAAGTAAACCAACAGGAAATAACAGTTTCACTAGAAAACCCAAAAAGCCCAAACAACTTCAACATAACAGCAAGCGTTATGCCTTAACCCTAAAAGGGTCACTACAACATCAAAATAACGAAGTGGTCATTACTTTACAACCAAATTATAACATGCAACCACAAATCATGGAATATAGAGTAAAGAGTAGATGAAACACATGAATAAAAAAACGATTCGGAAAAACCAATCACCAAAAAAACATAAAAACCCAAGAAATAACTGGCCTAAACATCTTATAAGGTAAGCATTTACCTCAAAGTAGATGAAAGAAACACATGTTTTCGAAGATAACAATGATCGGAACACCCTGACCACCATATGGGGTAGAGGAGTTGTTTTGTGGTAGTGGTGAGAGAGTCTAGTAGCTTCCAATGAAGCTTTTAACAAAGAAACAAACTTTAAACACCCTTATTAGGTACAATCCAATTAGCACAAATTACACATCCATAAAACACATAACACCTCCTAAGAACATTGTACAACCCACTAAAGTAACCAGTATTGCTAATTGATAATGTATAAATAGGGTAAGGATTTAGAGAAAACACCTAAAAGTGTGCAAACGGTGAGAACGCCCCTCATCCGTTGGATCAATACAATCTATGGATTACAATGGCGCGGTGGTGTTTTCATATATAACATCAACTTTATTACTTGGACGTACTTCATTAAGGGTAAAAGGGTCTTTTTACTGCTCTAATACAAAACGCCACAGTAATGAGCAAAATGCCATTCAAATGAAATGACATATTTATCTAAAACGCCATTGATACAAAACGTCAAAATTTAATGATAAAACGCGTTGGAGACTTAAATAGATGTGAACAAACAGTAATGGAAAGTTAATTATTAACATTTATTACAAAAAAATCCCTCCTAAACTACGCGCCAATATGATCATTATATAAACACGTTACCATCACTTCCATTATCACTTTAAATTGATCATACTAAAACGCCATCTTTAACCAAAACTCCAAATTTCAAAAACAAAAAAAATCTGAGAGGAAGAAAAATGGCAACCATCGTTTCATGGAGATACACCCTCGGAATCAGAAGATTCGTATTCCGCTTTGACAATAGAAGAAGAGTGTTAAAACAATCAAAGCCATATTGAACTTGGAAGAAGAAGTACAAAGGTGCATCCTAGCACTTGCCATCCCTTTAGATAACCACTGTGATAAAACACATACGGTTATAAGAAGATTAACTAGAAAAATTGAACCTAACAAGGCAAATGCAAAAATGGACCCAGTCATCAGATCATGGCGTTTTGATGAAGACACTGACATGGTGACCGTTATATGTGACAACGGGGAGCAGGAAGACTACATGCTTGAAAACATCATGACCAAGCAGGGTCTTGGGTTCATGGAGGAGTTACACAATCCAACATGTTTGAACATAGAGATCAACAAAAAAATTGACATTGTTGCATGACATATTCAAATGGAGGCTTTAAACTCTTCAAGAACAAGAGGCTAATGAAAGTGAAAGTGATGACTTGGATGAGAAACTAGAAGAAAAATCTAAAGAAGAAGACAAGGGGAGTGATGGGTACTTCTCAAACAAAATATCTTCTGACAAGGAGTTTTAAAATTTTTTTCTTTACTTTTTCTTTTATGTATTTTTTTCTGTGTTTGTTATGTACTTTTCAAATAATAAAATACTATATTTCTCCATTTAGTTATAAAAGCCAAAATGCCACAATTGTAAAATACCAAAAGTTAATTAGTGTATTTCATCATCTTTATCTATAAAACGCCATTAAAATACAAAACGCCAAACATAAAAAGATGGGACATGTTACAACCTTGACAGATAAAGATGAACAAATAGTAACTACAAACAAAACTACAAATAGTAACTGAAGCGACGGATACTTCATTACTAACATTTATTAAAATAAAATTCCGCCTAAACTACGCACTAAAAAACTCTTATATAAACAAACATCTCAGGAACTTTCATTGATCACACCAAAAAACAAACGCCATGTTTTCTTGCCAAACCATTCACTTTAAAACGCCAAAAAAGTTAAAACAATCACAGATCACATACGTCGTTTCTTGGAGATTCAGTATTGTTCTCCATTTTTAGGGTTTTCAAAGGAGTTATGAGTTTTTGAAGTTTGAATATCATCTTTGGAGCCTAGATCATCATCCTAACCATCTCCAATCCATCTCAATCAACATCGACCATCCACCCTCATAAACCTTGTTCCTAAACCTAATCCACAACCATCATCATCATTATCCAATCCAAATCCATCCACCTCCATAATCCACCACAAACCCTAATCCTCATCATTTTCACCATTAAAGCTTCAAAATGTAAAAGTTCGAGCCCTCGTCATCCGTTGATCGTGTTCCATTCACCATGAGCGGCTAATTCTCGCGGGTTTAACCCCGGTGTAGACTTTGTAAGGTTAAGGTTTGCTTTATGTTTCTTAGTTGATTTGTGACAAGTTGAATTGTATTTGAATTGATTGATAATTGTCGTACATTTAAACTAGATTTGTGAATTGTCGAATGATTATAAAATTTGACTTTGTGAAATAAGTTTGTTTATTTATGCCTTATCTTTCAAAAGGATTTACTTGTCCGAGATAACGAAGTGTATTGCGGTCCGTTGTACACGTTGATAGCAATTGCACCTAAGCTTCGTGATAGAAAACCGTTAATGACAAATTCAACTAAATCAATTTAAAAATGTGTAGCAACCCTAGCCTTTGCCATTGTTGAACCGGGTGTGAAACTTGTTTCTCTATTATTGTTTTAACCATCAATTAAGTTTTCGTGCAATTATTCAAGTTTTAGTAGTAACCATTTTAGTACCAAAGTTGTCGGTTTAATCCGACATCCCTTTTCAAACAAACAAATAATTAAATCATTTATGAAGCTTCATAAAAGTGACAACATTCGTTAAAATCAATCGCATCCATCGCAAACCACAAACTCTTCATGGTTCGACCCGCTTACTACCACTAACGCATTGTTAAGGGTAATTTGCTTGTACTTGAGATTTGATGTGGGTTCA
The DNA here is from genome assembly GCA_947069175.1 of Scalesia atractyloides. Taxonomy (NCBI): domain Eukaryota; kingdom Viridiplantae; phylum Streptophyta; class Magnoliopsida; order Asterales; family Asteraceae; genus Scalesia; species Scalesia atractyloides. Next base: position 76,537,120 of record CAMTDV010000022.1, on the reverse strand, counting down.
CCGTAGTGTCGCTTGGGAGTCTTCCCCACTTCTCCGCGCTTGGGCCACCTCTTCCACAAGTTGACCAACTTGCTTTGCCAACGCCTCGTGCGACTTGTCCCGCACCTAATTTTCTTTTCTCGTCTCTTTCATCATATTCAACATGGCATCCATTTTTGCACTTAAGTCATTACCGCCACCTTGATTGTTCACAGACTCGCTACAGTTACCCCTTGGTTGTAACCCCGTTGGTAGTTGTTATCTCGATTTTGATACCCTTAGTTACCACTCCCTTGGTTGTAATTGTTGCGTTGGTAACTCCCTTGGTTACCGCCTTGACGATTTTGATACGAGAACTCATCTTGATTACCGCCTTGATTTCCCGGTTGGAAATTTGGGTTCATTTGATTAGAGGCATTATCATACCTAAAGTTAGGATGGTTCCTCAAACGCGGGTGGTAAGTGTTGGAGTTCATATCAACTTGCTTCCCGTCTCCATACATTTGATTCACCTCATTGGCGGTTTGGGCCACATCCACGTCAACAAAAACTAATCGGGTTAAAGCTTAGTTTGAAAATACTCGTTGGGAAAATATATTAAATGGTGGAACACTTAGAAAAAATTTTGTAGTTAGGATTGTTGACAATCAATTGCTAATAGTTATGATTATTTAAATCCGTTATTCCTTTTAGTTTTTATTATAGTTGATTATTTTGCTTGTTTACGTTTTATTCATTTTTGGTGTTGGTTAATTTTTAAGTTGAGAAATATTTTAAGTTTTGTGAAAGTGTTTTTCTAAAAGAATTTTATGATAAGAAAACTAATTAAACCAATGTTTTATCATCCTATTACTCAACACTTAAAAATTGGCAAAAGAAAACGTTGAACTTCTGGATAAATCTAATTATTGGTGATCTTGTTTAAGTAAGTCGATTAATAATTATTAGTCTAATTCATATACGATAGGAAGTAAGACAACATTACTTATTTTATTTACTAATTCATATACGATGTACCGCCCCCCTCGGTCCCAAAAATTTTTAGGGTGAGCAGCACCACCATCATCCCACTCGTCCTCATCTCAAACATTTGACAGTTGCTCCATGTTACCATAACAATGGCTATAAAAAGTTATTTAGATTTAATTGTACTTTTTATCCTTTTATGTTTTTAGTTACTGCCCTAAACTAAGGAAGTAAAAGCAATTGTCATTTACTTTTTAAAAAGTGCAAAGTTTGCAAGTTCCATCTTTGAATCAAACGAACGTTAAATTTGTCATTTTAAAAAGTGCAAAGTTTGCAGGTTCCATCTTTACCTAACGGGTTCCTAAATGGGGGTTAAATTTGTTGGCGTTAAATTTGATTTGTTAAACCAGGTCATGTACATTACATATAACGGTAGTTTAGTTCTTTTACCCATTTTAGTTAAAAGAATATCTGATGCAGTTTCTCACGTAATCAAATGGCTCAAACACAATGGTTTAAAGAAACCTAAAAGATTTTCTTTACAATAATCAAACTGAAAAACTTTTTAAAATAAGAAACGCTAGCTCCTATTTTATAATAAATAAAATAGATAAACTAGGAAATTCAAATCCCCTAAGGAACTAAATAAAAACATTAAAATTCAAATAATAAAAGATTATAAATTATTAGAGTTTGACTGAAGATGCTCCTGCATCATACTCTTTCTCTTCGAAAAAATTTGTCCTTGAGTTTTGCCTTCGGACCAAAGCCGTATAGGTCGATAGAAACATCAAGCCGATTCCCATTAGACCACCTATCGTTCGTTAGGGACTTAAACCGCTAAACATTTATATTTTGGAGTGGCCTGCTTGTAAATTTACATTTACCCACCGAACCCTTAAGATTGTTGATATTATTTCCTTTTATCACATGTATAGATAACCTTCTTTTGCTCACTATTTGAATAAAGGTTATCAGTAACTTTTTCATAGAGCTTCATGCTTGCTGAGTCACCATTTTAAATCAGTTTATCATCTTTTTTTGAAGCCAACGTAATGCATGGGACAAATGCTATCTCTAAATATTATTGGACCCACCCACCACATCAAGTGCAACCTTAATATCTTCATTAATCACCGAAGGTTTATGCATGGCCACCCCCATATTATCATCTTCTTGAATTTTGAAATTGATAGATAATCCCGTAACTTGCGGCAACATGATTGGGACGTCCAAACAGGCTCACCACCACCAACATTCGCCCCAACTCCACCCATAACCACCGCATCTCCACCGATAATGATCGAATCATTGTCATGGCCGTCATCGGCCCCCTCTTGAATGGGCAACCTGTTAAGAACCCAGTTCACAAATAAACATTCATATTCATCGAAATCACTTCCATTTTCATCAAACTTCGGTCCTTCATCAAACTTCGGTCTTTCATTAAACTTAGACTCATCTTGCGATTCGCCCTTGGAATAAGTCGGCTCATAGAACCGGGGTGAGTGACGGCCAAACGAATGCTCCTCTCAGTCCCACCTTCGTCCCAAACGATGGTATTCGACTCGGTTTCCGTCTTGCGCATCTCCCATTGCAACTCCAGATCTCGGACTCGTTTTTGGAGTCGTCTGATCTTTTCAAGATCTCGGACTCGTTGTCGGAGTCTTTCGATCTTAATAATATCCTGTGGATCACGGTTTGATCTCGTTGCCTCAGCCGGCAGATCCACGGTCATAATCTCAACGAACATGTGAATCACCAATGTCTTTTTCGATGCCTTGGTCGGCGAGTCTTCAAACTAGAAAACACTTGTCTTCACATAGGGCATTTGAAATAGGCATTTGAAAACCAAAGCTTTGATATCACCTGATACAGTTTCTCACACAATAAATAGCTTAAACACAACCTGAAACCAAATGATTCAAAAAAAACCTAAAAATTTTTCTTACAATAATTAAACTCAAAAACTCCGTAAAACAAAAAACGCTAGCTACTAATTTATAATGAATAAAGTAAATACACTAGGAAATTCAAATCCCACAAAACTGGGAACTAAATAAAAACACTAAAATTCAAATAATAAAATATAATAAATTATTTGAGTTTGACTAAAGATGCTCCCACATCAATATCGTAATAAATAAGTTAGTTCTTTAACTCATTTTACTTAGAAGAATATTAAAAGCTCAAATATTCACACACCTTATTGTTTATTTGGACACTTTTGGTGTTTTAAACGGGTCGTCTAAAGCTAGAATTTTATGAGAGTAGATGTGCCGTCAAGATCTAGACGACCCGTCTAAGACCATAGTGTTTTTTTTGAGTTGAAAAAGGGGTGTTTTGGTAGGGTAAATTAGTTGTTGTTGGAGGTTGATTTTTTTGTGGTGTAATTTGAGATTTTAAATTTTAAAAAGTTTTATTTTTGTATAAAAATAAGTTACCGTTTTCGAACGTTTAAATATTTCATTGTTTTTACATTTTATTTTTTAAAAATTATGCTATTTAAATTCAATATTGTTTTCAACATTTTAAGAAGAATGCAAATATTATATCGTGTAAATATTACTTAACATTTTGAACACTATGTTGTTTCCGTATTACATTTCAATGTCGATTTAACACAAACAATCATCAAGTAATCGAATAACTGAAAACAAAGTTAAATGTAACATATATAACATAACTTTGTACATCCATAACAATATATATTTGTACAGCTGAATACTAATACAAAATATCTATGCATACGAGTCGGAGTCAAAGCGGGATCTGGCGGCTGCGGCTGTTGCTACTGATGTGGTGCTCGAGGTGGTGGGAGCGGTATGGGAGGTAACCCCTCTCACTCTCTCGCGTCTATCCTGTAACTCCCGAACCACCCAGCCCATCGGATCCAAAAGCCTGTCAACGTCAGCTCGTAAGTGCGTGTATGCTGCACCTCTTGGGGCATGAACTGGAATAACGTGTTGAGGAAACTGGGGCGCCCTGGAGGTGGTGGTGGTGGCGGTGCGGTGTCGGTCCGTCTAAATCCACTGGAGGCTCCTGAACGACATCTGCCGGCGGATATACTGGATCGAAGTGCTCCGGCAGGGCCGTCGGAATCCAGAGCTCACATGCGCGGTTTTTAAACCGCTCGCCGAGCACCCCGCACCTCTTAACCAGCTTCATCCCTAGCAACGTCTGAAAACCCATCCACGTCGACGGTATAGCCAGCCGCAAGTGTGGGTCTGTCTCAGGCAGATGACGCAACGACCGGGCAATGACGGTGAAGTACGCGCCGTCGTACAAAAATCTGCGCTATTGTCGGCGATGGGCAGAGACGAAGTACTGGGCGAGACCGTGGCAAGTGTGCAGGTCCTCTTGTACAGTAAGCAATAGTAGAAAAATAGGCCGGTGCTGGTACACCACTCACGGTTGTGGCCGCGAGTGGTGATAGACGTAGCAAGCATCCGATGTAGATACCTGCTAATATTGTTAGCAAAATATGGAAATTAATTTATAACAATAATAATCACAATAATTACTGTAATAAACGTATGTACCTGTACACGGGTCGCCAACATGTGAAATCCTCCCCTTCGCCCTCACATGCTCCCAACTTTCATGCCTCGCGACCACCTCCCAAAATCCCAAAAGAGTAGCTCTATCCACCACCACTAGCCCCTGCGTATAAACATCCGTAGCGATCTCCTCCTACAGGTATAAACCCGCCCCGTTTGAAAATCTGATATGTAATAAAATTCGTATGTACTCAATAATTAAGGATATTTAAAAAAATTTAGTCTATAAATAAATTACTTTATTAAAATAATAGTCAAAATAATAATAATAATAATAAATAAATAATTAGCTATAAAAAATAATAATAATATAATAAAATAAAAACGGGACAGCGTGTTTTGAACCTTGTACCCATCAACCGCACACACCATTTTTACCGCTGACCCACACACTACTTAGTTTTTTATCCGAAGCAAATAAATGATATGCATAAATGAAGATCAAGTCTTAACAATTCAAATTTTGGGGAAGCCTGTAACAGTCAAGAAATGCATATCTCTACAAATCAAAGCATGATTAAGTGTTTAACCGGAGTCAAACATTCATTATAACCGTAGCAATTAACCAAATGATGAGTAACTGTTGAAATCAATGATCCAAAAACTGAAAAAAATTAAAAACACAAGGATGTTTTGCCTATAAATAGTCGATCTCAAACCATTCTAAACTCGCCCTCTCCCAATTTTTACTTCAAAGCAACTCGAAGAAACTCACTATTTCGTGTTCGACGCTCGCCGAAATTCTCTGCAAGTTGCCGGAATTCTCTGCAAGTTTCCGGAATTTATCGCCGGAAAACCGGTATCAACATTCTATCGGTAAATCCTTCATTTATCCCTTTATAATTCGCTATACCCAGCTTAAATCTTTACACAAATCGCAACAATTATTGATGTTACCATAGTAATCGAAGAAAACAGTTCTGGGTTTTAGATGTATGAAGATGATGAATTTCAAGCAGTGTTTAAATATAATTTAAATTCGGTCTATAGCGGGTTAGACACCCAGCCCAGTTGGTAGGGCTAGGTGCACACTAGCACTGAGGTCTCGAGTTCGAGCCGGGGTAGGAGTGGCGGTTCCATCATTTTAAAAAGCTTTTTAAATAAATGATTTCTAGAAAGGCTAAATTAATATAAAATTATAATAAAAATCAGAACTTAAACGGGTTAGACACGTAGCTCAGTTGGAAGAGCTGCGTGCACGCAACCGAGAGGTCTCAAGTTCGAATCCTGCACACGCCTTCTTATCCCACACGGGAACCGGTCAGGTCTAACAGACGTGACAATTTTTTTATATTATTTTTATTCCATTTTAATTAATTATGTTAATTATACATTATTTTTTTAAGTATAAATCAATTAAAATACTTGAAAGAACAATGTTAAAGGCTTTAAGACCAAATAAAATTTGGTGTTTTTATTTGGTCTTAAAGTCTTAACATTGTTCTTTCAAGTATTTTAATTGATTTATACTTTAAAAAATAATGTATAATTAACATAATTAATTAAAATGGAATAAAAATAATATAAAAAAAATTGTCAAGTCTGTCAGACCTGACCGGTTCGCGTGTGGGATAAGAAGGCGTGTGCAGGATTCGAACACTTGTGCTATTACCCATATATCTAGTCTGGACATTAATTAGTTTAAATTTACCGAATTATCACGTTATTATTTAGGTAGTATTCATTTGTCGATCAGCTACTCAACTCGTGCGCACCCACCATCATCCAAGAAAAACGCATCCACTGTGAGTGAATTCTTACAAATTCCCCTTTTTTTATTTCATGTTTTGGGGTGTATCATGTGTCGTTTATACATTTCATTTATCCAAACACTTGTGCTATTACCCATATATTATTGAACGTGTGATGTAAATGTTATTTGTTGTTACATTTTGTCAAGTTGCGTGCAAATCATTCATTAGGCCCATCAGTTCCTCGTAGGAGACGAGTTGAGCATCAGGTGCCTCATTAGATCGGCTTCGTTTGATTGAGCCTTGATCTCATTGTTTATCATTTGATGTGTGTGTGTGCATTAATTGATATTAGGTGTTATGTGATTAAATTTACATATGCGTAATATATGTGGTTTATGCACATTTTTATAACCAATATAACAAATTCGTTCAAACGTTTTTATAAGATTCACTCGCCAACTTTTGTTGACCCAAAAACCATCTTTCTTTTTATACATGATACAGGTGAACAGGTTGAAGCAGGGAACACGTAGGAATTTGCCTTAGAAGAAAAATAAAGAGTTCATAAATGTGGTGTTTAAAACATGTTGTAACATCCGTCAAAAAACGGGTTTCCAAAACCCGCTTCGTTATTAATCGAATATCAAGTTAAAAATTTTCGTTGCTCATTTAATGCTCAAATTAATTTTAAACGATACATAATTAATAAATAAATTAGAATTTAAAATCTATAATTGAAAATTAATAATAAATAAGGAATAAAAAAATAAAAGGAGACCGGGTTTCGAACCCGGGTCACCCGCTTCAACAAACGCAAAACCCACCGCTCCGCCACTTGCCTTCTTTGTTAATATACTGAAACAAATAATACTTAAATTAAAACTCGAAATCAAAATCCGGAAATCAGCGCGCCCAATCCGCAGTCGCCGGAAAAACCGACGATTTCGCAAATCACGGCCGTTTTTCTTTGACTGAACGCGTGAATTAACTTCGGTATCGGTTATAACCGATGTCTAATCCCCCAATCCAAGTCGTAACCGCCGGAAAAACATTGACCACGAATCAAGATCAAATTCGGACTCGATTCATTCTGTTTCTTCCTTATAAATACTCACCCAAGTCTCTGTAATCTTTTCGCTCAAAATCGCACAATTTCTCGAAGTCTTAGCACTCGCCGGAGATATTCTGCATTCACTGGACTTTCACCGGAAAACCGAGACTTACACCAAATCGGTAATTTTCTCGACTCTTTCGTTTTCAATCCATTGTTAGACATATATTAACTTCATTCCTTCAACCAGAATCGGTCTTAGACGACGTTGCCGGAAATTCCTGCACTCGCCGGAAAATCACTGGAAATTCCGAAGTCACGCTGTAATCGGTACAATCATCTAAACCCCCTGATAACCCTTGTTTAATAACTTAATTTCACAATTCGTTGATCAAAACTGTTAATTGATCCACTCAGACGAAATTCACAAATCAGAGCCGACGACCCTTGCCGAAAATCTAAGAAAAACATCCTGTTCGGTACATTCGATTCCGTAACTCTCTTTATCCATTACATTGCAATCAATTATATGTTAGACGAACGCTTTAAACAAGAACAGTTGGACATCTTTTTCTGTGTCTTTATAATGAAGAAGATGAAGTCGAACATTGTGTATAAGTTTAATTAAAACAGAATATTTAACCAGATTAGACACACAGTCCTGCGGTGGACTGTGTGCAATCACACAGCGCACGTCACGAGTTCGAACCTTACAACGCACCGATTTTAAGATTAAAACCAACCTTTTTAAAACTGAATCAGAACAAGTCACAGTATGTTTATAAGAGTAATATAAACCATAAGTTAAACAGATTAGACACACAGCCCAACTGGTTGGGCTGTGCGCTTACGAACCGAAAGACCCGAGTTCGACTCCGGGTCCCTGCAACCGGTTCGACATATAAATCCTTTTTAATATAAACCAAATAAAATAACAGGCTAATCAGTATATATATATAATTAAAACATAGGATATTTCGGGTTAGACACGTAGCTCAGTTGGTAGAGCTCGTGCACGTGTACGAGAGGTCCCGGGTTCGAACCTCACTCAGCGCACAACATTTCCACAGTCCGACCGGTCAATGCCGGTCAACGGCCGGTCAACGGTCAAAAATCAAAAATAATTTTCTTTTTATTTACTTATTTAATTTAAAAATCAATTAAAAATACTTAAAAATAATATTTTTAAAGTTAGAAAATGGCCTTAAACTCACAAAAATAAATCTAAAATCCTATTAAGTTTGTTAATTAAAAGTATTAGTCTCAAATAAAATCATTTATTTACCGAACTATTTCGTTATTATTTTAGGTTACTTTTCCTCGTCGATCAAATCCCAAAACTCGTGCGCATCCAACATCATCAAAAGAACGCACCCAATGTGAGTGAATTCTTACAAATTCCCCTTTTTATTCATGTTTTGGGGTGTATCATGTGTCGCTTTAATTATTTCTCTTATTTAAACTCGTGCTATTACCATTATATGATCTAAACTAATAATGTAAATATGGTTTATTGTAACGTGTGTTTACATTTAGTCAAGTGCGTGCAAATCAATTCATTAGGCCCATCAGTTCCCGTTGGAGACGGGTTGAACATCACGTGCCTCAAAATCATTCATTAGGCTCCATCCTGTTCCTCGTGGGAGACGAGTTGAACATCGCGTGCCTCAAAATCATTCATTTGGTGTGCGCGTGTGTATTATTTGACATTATGTGTTTTGTGATTTAATTTACATTTACGTTTACTCATATTTGGTTATGCAAAATTTTATTCAAATAACTAATCATAACTAATCCTTTCAAAGTTTAAATAAGATTCACTCGCCAACTTTTTGTTGACCCAAAACCCTATTTTTACACATGATACAGGTGAACAGGTTGAAGCAAGGGAACATAGGAAATTGCCTTAGAAGAAAAATAATGAAGTTATAAAAAATGTATTTGAACAGTTGTATTTGTATGCTTATTGTAATGTTCTTTAAAAAGAAATAATAAATATGAAACTTTATAGTAAATGTCATGAGCTTTGATGAAAACCCATATGCCCCGATCACCTTTTTCCGCTGCGGGTCGGGGTGTGACAGATTGGTATCAGAGCTTTTGACTATAGGATATAGGATAGGTTATTAGACCCTTAGAGCCTAACTATAGTTGATTAGATTTTAATTGTTTATGTGGTTACATGCAAACTCATGATGTTTATTTGTTTCATATTTATTACATACACAAATGCATGCAAACACTTCCACTATCATATTGGGTGATATTTAATAAGTTATACTTATTGTCAAACATAACATGCTTACATATACATTCATCACGCATATTTCGATGTTACATAATCAAGTCATCCTCATATTCCTTTATTCAAGATTTTGTCGCATTTTTCGTTTTTTCAATCTCATCAAAGTGAGTTCTACGACGGGCATGTAGTAACTGTAAGGGTACAAGTACCGGTAGTCGGAACGTCCTGTCTAGGTTGCATTCGTATAAATCCAATATAACGGACCAGTTTGCCTACCTGGGGACTAACGTGAGAGTACGAAGGACCTATTAGGCCAAAGCATGCCACACCAAACGTCGTTCGAACTAACCCCACTTTGAGGTGTCACCGTGTCCACACCTGGATACACTCCGAATTTCATACGTTACATACATATTTCTCGATTTTCTCCGGGTTTTAGTGTACGTTACCAGGCTAAAACATGCAAACCATATGAAAGACCCGGTAATCATGGGGGCCCACATGATTACGAAGGTGAAGTATGGCGGCATGCAAGGCCCAATGACGAGAAAAGCCCAAGACATCCTATTGATGTACTAAATTTATTTTCTTCATTTATTTTATGAATGTTCATTCCTAAATACGACACATGATCCCTAAAACGTCAAACTCATACTCTTGATACGTGTTTCTTGTAGATGTCTTCTAGCCTCTCTCGTAGAAAAATGAGATCAGGAAAAACCCGCGAGCGCATGGCTGCCCAAATGCTCAACAAATGGCTGCCGTAATACCCAACATCGTAATTCAAGTACAACAGGCCCTTACCGCTAATCCCGTCAACCCAATCCACCAAGAAGATCAAAACACTGTCAATCCTCCCCCAAAAGCCACTAAATGCACCTTCAAGCATTTCAAATCTTGCGATCCTCCAAAATACGAAGGGACTGAAGGTGTCACCGCTCTCCTCCATTGGTTTGAGGAGATGGAAAACACTTTCCTCAATTGCGACTCTCCTGATGATCGCAAGGTGCGATATGCTACCGGTCATTTGTTCGGAGTAGCAATTACATGGTGGAACACAGAGAAGGCAAGCGGGTGCGAGGATGTTATGACCTTGACTTGGGAAGAGTTAAGGAGATCATGCAAGACGTTCTGTCCAAGAAGCGAAATCAAGAAATTAGAGATGAGTTCTACTCTTTGAAACAAAAGGAGGCGACCACACCACGTACAACAAGAGATTCCTTGAGTTAAATCAGATGGTCCCCAACTTGTTCACTCCCCTCTACCGTTTGATCGAGCACTACATTCGAGGTCTTCCTTCAAAAATTCAAGACCCTGTAATAAGTACCACACCTGCAACTTTGGAAGTAGCAATGGAGTTAGCTACGGAGCTCACCGAAAACCGCATACGAAATAAGGACTTCAAGGAGGAGAAGAAGAAGGATAGAGCATCAACTGAAACCTCAAACTCCACCCAAACCGAATCCCATTCTCAACCCACTTCTAAGAGAAAACGAGATGGGAAAATTTTCGCTGTCACTCAACACAATCAACCAGCTTCACAAGCCGTACCCCTCCAAGCTATCCCAATCACTCAAGTAGCACCTAACTCAACTTACCCAAATAAGAAACCTTACATTGGACCTACCCCAATGCAACACCTGTTTTTATCACCATCCATCTACCTTACCTTATCGACTATGTGCGAATTGTGGACGCTATGGTCATTTGAGCAAGGCTTGTCGCGCCTCTCAAAACCAAACCTCACCCCCTACTCAAAACATGATCCAAACATATCAACAACCCCAATACCCCATGTTTTCCATATGTTCGAGCTTGTTTTAATTGTGGCGACCCTACCCATTTTAGAAACACGTGCCCTCGATGGTTAACATCAAAACGCCCAAGCTCAAGCAAACCCAGTTAACCAAGTAAATCAAGCAAACCCAGCTCCATCGCCAGCAAGAGGAAGAGCTTACAACATCAACGCCAATCCTGTTGAAGATAATAACGGCCTAAACGAACCACCCAACTAGTCTTCCTCACCAAGAATCAAGACTCAACTCCAACCGTCTAGTTTTTATGTTTTCCTTATGTTATCTCAATCTCTACGTATCTCAAATATAAATTTGAAATTTATGTATCTAAGAATCTTAATGCGAATTACTATTTCAAGTTTTGTTTTATACTCACTGATTTAACATTCATATCATCATACATCTCGACGTATCTCAATCTCATCATTCAAAGAAGTTGGGTTGTGTCTCACTTTTACATATACTAACCCCTTCATCATAACAAACGATAGAGGTACTGTCATCATGCAATCATGTATCCTTTCAGATTTGAGACTCAAGCTTTGGTGTTGTGTTTGTTTATGTTTTAGAGTCACATAGAACTAATCATAACTTACTGACAAAGTCAATGAAAATTTGACAAGGGTATGGTGGATACGCCGCTGGTACTTCCTATATATAAGTATTCTTGTCAAAAGATCAGAAGCATTGTCAGGCGGTTATGAGAGGTTCCATGTAGGTTTTAGTGTCGTCATGGTTGAAGTTTTATTATATGATATAACCTTATCTTTCCAAACGTATCAAATCTCTCAAAACTCATATGCTTAAAATCATACTTAGTCAATCAACTCTGTTTATCCATGTTCCATATTCTTATACTTTAGGCATCAAAAAGCGATTCATGTAGCCGGGTATTCAACCCTTACTAGGAACGTTACCGCCTCAAATAAGAATTAAACTCTCACCCTCTTCTAATTATGTAATTGTCAAATTAAAACATCCTCCCTACAAGTCAAATATACCACTACTACTTAAATTTCGGGACGAAATTTCTAAAAGTAGGGATACTGTAACATCCGTAAAAAAACGGGTTTCCAAAACCCGCTTCGTTTATTAATCGAATATCCAGTTAAAAATTTCCGTTGCTCATTTAGTGCTCAAATTAATTTTAAACGATACATAATTAATAAATAAATTAGAATTTAAAATCTATAATTGAAAATTAATAATAAATAAGGAATGAAAAATAAAAGGAGACGCCGGGTTTCGAACCCGGGTCACCCGCTTCAACAAACGCCCAACACACCGCTCCGCCACTTGCCTTCTTTGTTAATATACCGAAACAAATAATACTTAAATTAAAACTAGAAATCAAAATCCGGAAATCAGTGCGCCCAATCCGCAGTCGCCGGAAAAACAGACGATTTCACAAATCACGACCGTTTTTCTTTGACTGAACGCGTGAATTAACTTCGGTATCGGTTATAACCGATGTCTAATCCCCCAATCCAAGTCGTAACCGCCGGAAAAACATTGACCACGAATCAAGATCAAATTCGGACTCGATTCATTCTGTTTCTTCCTTATAAATACTCACCCAAGTCTCTGGTAATCTTTTCGCTCAAAATCGCACAATTTCTCAAAGTCTTAGAACTCGCCGGAGATATTCTGCGTTCGCCCGACTTTCACCGGAAAACCGAGACTTACACCAAATCGGTAATTTTCTCGACTCTTTCGTTTTCAATCCATTGTTAGACATATATTAACTTCATTCCTTCAACCCGAATCAGTCTCAGACGACGTTGCCGGAAATTCCTGCACTCGCCGGAAAATCACTGGAAATTCCGAAGTCACGCTGTGAATCGGTACAATCATCTAAACCCCCTGATAACCCTTGTTTAATAACTTAATTTCACAATTCGTTAATCAAAACTGTTAATTGATCCACTTAGACGAAATTCACAAATCAGAGCCGACGACCCTTGCCGGAAATCTGAGAAAAACATCCTGTTCGGTACATTCGATTCCGTAACTCTCTTTATCCATTACATTTCAATCAGTTATATGTTAGACGAACGATTTAAACAAGAACAGTTGGACATCTTTGTCTGTGTCTTTATGAATGAAGAAGATGAAGTCGAACATTGTGTATAAGTTTAATTAAAACAGAATATTTAACCAGCTTAGACACACAGTCCAGCGGTGGACTGTGTGCAATCACACAGCGCACGTCACGAGTTCGAACCTTACAATGCACCGATTTTCAGAATTAAAACCAACATTTTTAAAACTCAATCAGAACAAGTCACAATATGTTTATAAGAGTAATATAAACCATAAGTTAAACAGATTAGACACACAGCCCAACTGGTTGGGCTGTGCGCTTACGAACCGAAAGACCCGAGTTCGACTCCGGGTCCCTGCAACCGGTTCGACATATAAATCCTTTTTAATATAAACCAAATAAAATAACAAGCTAATCAGTATATATATATATATATAATTAAAACATAGGATATTTCGGGTTAGACACGTAGCTCAGTTGGTAGAGCTGCGTCCATGTGTACGAGAGGTCCCGGGTTCGAACCTCACTCAGCGCACAACATTTCCACAGTCCGACCGGTCAACGGTCAACGGCCGGTCAACGGTCAACGGCCGGTCAACGGTCAAAAAGTCAAATTTTTTATTTTCTTTTTATTTACTTATTTAATTTAAAAATCAATTAAAAATACTTAAAAATAATATTTTTAAAGTTAGAAAATGGCCTTAAACTCACAAAAATAAATCTAAAAATCCTATTAAGTTTGTTAATTAAAAGTATTAGTCTCAAATAAAATCCATTTATTTACCGAACCATTTCGTTATTATTTTAGGTTAGTTTTCCTCGTCGATCAAATCCCAAAACTCGTGCGCATCCAACATCATCAAAAGAACGCACCCAATGTGAGTGAATTCTTACAAATTCCCCTTTTTATTCATGTTTTGGGGTGTATCATGTGTCGCTTTAATTATTTCTCTTATTCAAACTCGTGCTATTACCATTATATGATCTAAATTTATAATGTAAATATGGTTTATTGTAATGTGTGTTTACATTTAGTCAATTTGCGTGCAAATCAATTCATTAGGCCTATCAGTTCCCGTTGGAGACAGGTTGAACATCGCGTGCCTCAAAATCATTCATTAGGCCCATCAGTTCCTCGTGTGAGACGAGTTGAACATCGCGTGCCTCAAAATCATTCATTTGGCGTGTGCGTGTGTATTATTTGATATTATGTGTTTTGTGATTTAATTTACATTTACGTTTACTCATATTTGGTTATGCAAAATTTTATTCAAATAACTAACATAACTAATCCTTTCAAATGTTTAAATAAGATTCACTCGCCAGCTTTTTGTTGACCCAAAACCCTATTTTTACACATGATACAGGTGAACAGGTTGAAGCAAGGGACACATAGGAAATTGCCTTAGAAGAAAAATAATGAAGTTATAAAAAATGTATTTGAACATGTTGTATTTGTATGCTTATTGTAATGTTCTTTAAAAATAAATAATAAATATGAAACTTTTTAGTAAATGTCATAAGCTTTGATGAAAACCCAATCATGCCCCGATCACCTTTTTCCGCTGCGGGTCGGGGTGTGACACATGTTATGCTTATATGTTTGATGTATTCTCTCTTTTAAATTGGAAATAATAAATATTAAATTTTATAGTAAATATCACGAGCTTTGATGAAAACCTAATCATGCCCTGACTACCATTTTCCGCTGCGGGTCAAGGTGTGACAGATTGAAATAAGGACTACCATTTCGAACATTGTGTATAAGTTTAATTAAAACAGAATATTTAACCAGGTTAGACACACAGTCCAGCGGTGGACTGTGTGCAAGCGCACGTCACGAGTTCGAACCTTACAACGCACCGATTTTCAGAATTAAAACCAACCTTTTTTAAACTCAATCAGAACAAGTCACAGTATGTTTATAAGAGTAATATAAAACATAAGTTAAACAGATTAGACACACAGCCCAACTGGTTGGGCTGTGCGCTTACGAACCGAAAGACCCGAGTTCGACTCCGGGTCCCTGCAACCGGTTCGACATATAAATCCTTTTTAATATAAACCAAATAAAATAACAAGCTAATCAGTATATATATATATATAATTAAAACATAGGATATTTCGGGTTAGACACGTAGCTCAGTTGGTAGAGCTGCGTGCATGTGTACGAGAGGTCCCGGGTTCGAACCTCACTCAGCGCACAACATTTCCACAGTCCGACCGGTCAACGGCCAACGGCCGGTCAACGGTCAAAAAGTCAAAATTTTTATTTTCTTTTTATTTACTTATTTAATTTAAAAATCAATTAAAAATACTTAAAAATAATATTTTTAAAGTTAGAAAATGGCCTTAAACTCACAAAAATAAATCTAAAAATCCTATTAAGTTTGTTAATTAAAAGTATTAGTCTCAAATAAAATCCATTTATTTACCGAACCATTTCGTTATTATTTTAGGTTAGTTTTCCTCGTCGATCAAATCCCAAAACTCGTGCGCATCCAACATCATTAAAAGAACGCACCCAATGTGAGTGAATTCTTACAAATTCCCCTTTTTATTCATGTTTTGGGGTGTATCATGTGTCGCTTTAATTATTTCTCTTATTCAAACTCGTGCTATTACCATTATATGATCTAAACTTATAATGTAAATATGGTTTATTGTAATGTGTGTTTACATTTAGTCAAGTTGTGTGCAAATCAATTCATTAGGCCTATCAGTTCCCCGTTGGAGACGGGTTGAACATCGCGTGCCTCAAAATCATTCATTAGGCCCATCAGTTCCTCGTGGGAGACGACTTGAACATCGCGTGCCTCAAAATCATTCATTTGGTGTGTGCGTGTGTATTATTTGATATTATGTGTTTTGTGATTTAATTTACATTTACGTTTACTCATATTTGGTTATGCAAAATTTTATTCTAATAACTAACATAACTAATCCTTTCAAATGTTTAAATAAGATTCACTCGCCAACTTTTTGTTGACCCAAAACCCTATTTTTACACATGATACAGGTGAACAGGTTGAAGCAAGGGACACATAGGAAATTGCCTTAGAAGAAAAATAATGAAGTTATAAAAAATGTATTTGAACATGTTGTATTTGTATGCTTATTGTAATGTTCTTTAAAAAGAAATAATAAATATGAAACTTTATAGTAAATGTCATGAGCTTTGATGAAAACCCAATCATGCCCCGATCACCTTTTTCCGCTGCGGGTCGGGGTGTGACACATGTTATGCTTATATGTTTGATGTATTCTCTCTTTTAAATTGGAAATAATAAATATTAAATTTTATAGTAAATATCACGAGCTTTGATGAAAACCTAATCATGCCCCGACTACCATTTTCCGCTGCGGGTCAGGGTGTGACAGATTGATATCAGAGCTTTTGACTATAGGGATATAGGATATGTTATTAGACCCTTAGAGCCTATACTATAGTTGATTAGATTTTAATTGTTTATGTAGTTACATGCAAACTCATGATGTTTATTTGTTTCATATTTTTACACACACAAACGCATGCAAACACTTCCACTATCATTTTGTGTGATACTTAATGAGTTATACTTGTTGTCAAACATAACATGCTTAGATATACATTCATCACGCATATTTCAATTTTCACATATTCAAATCATCCTCATATTTTCTTTATTCAAGATTTTATGGTATTTTCATTTTTCAATCTCCTCAAAGTAAGTTCTACGACGGGCATGTAGTAACTGGAAGGGTACGAGTACCGGTAGTCGAAACGTACTGTCTAGGTTGGCAATCGTATAAATCCAATATAACGGACTAGTTTGCCTACCTGGGGACTAACGATGAGAGTATGAAGGACCTATTAAGCCAAAGCATGCCACACCAAACGTCGCATGAACTAACCCCACTTTGAGTTGTCATTGTGTCTACACCTGGACACCCTCCGACTTTATACCTTGCAATCCTGATTTTATGATTTTCATTCGGGTAGCGTGAATGTAACAGGCCAACACCAATATGAACCCTGCCAGAGCCTAGTAGTCATGGGGGCCCACATGACTACCAAGGCCAAGTAAGGGGACATATGGGAGCCCAAACATGAGAAAAGCCCAAGACATCCTATGGATGTAGAAAATTTATTTTCTTCATTTGTTTTGTGGATGTTCATTTCTAAATACGACACATGACATCTAAAACATCAAACTCATACTCTCGATACGTATTCCTTGTAGATATCTTCTAGTCACTCTCGTAGAGGTAGGAGATCAGGAAAATCACGCGAGTGCATGGCTGCCCAAATCGCTCGACAAATGGCCAACGTAATTCCCAGCATTGTAGTTCAAGTCCAACAAGCCCTTATCGCTAACCCCATCAACCAAACAATCAAGAAGGACAAAACGTTGTCAACCCTCCCCTAAATACCACTAAATGCACCTACAAGCATTTCAAATCCTGCGATCCCCCAAAATACAAAGGAACTGTAGGTGTCACCGCTCTCCTCCATTGGCTTGAGGAAATGGAAAACACTTTTCTCAATTGCGACTGCCCCGATGATCGCAAGGTGCGATATGCTACTGGTCGCTTGTTCGGAGTAGCACTTACATGGTGGAACACAGAGAAGGGCAAGCGCGGTGCCGAGGATGTTATGACCTTGACTTGGGAAGAGTTAAGGGAGATCATGTCAAGACGCTTCTGTCCAAGAAGCGAAATCAAGAAATTAGAAGACGAGTTCTACTCTTTGAAACAAAAGGAGGGCGACCACACCACGTACAACAAGAGATTTCCTTGAGTTAAATCAATGGTCCCCAACTTGTTCACTCCCCTCTACCGTTTGATCGAGCACTACATTCGAGGTCTTCCTTCAAAAATTCAAGACCCTGTAATAAGTACCACACCTGCAACTTTGGAAACAACAATGGAGTTAGCTATAGAGCTCACCGAAAACCACATTCGGTACGGAGACTTCAAGGAGGAGAAGAAGAAGGATAAAGCCTCAACCGAAACCTCAAACTCAACTCAAACCGAATACTCTTCTCAACCCACTTCTAAAAGAAAGCGAGATGGGCAAAATTTCGCTGTCACCCAAGGCAATCAACCAGCTCCACAAGTCGTACCCCTCCAAGCTATCCCAATCACTCAAGTAGCACCCAACCCTAATTACCCAGATAAGAAACCTTACATTGGACCTCACCCTCAATGCAACACCTGTTTTTATCACCATCCACCTACCATACCTTGTCGACTGTGTGCTAATTTTGGGCGTTATGGTCATTTGAGCAAAACTTGTCGTACCCCTCAAAACCAAGCTTCACCCTCTACCCGAAACATGATTCAACCCTACCAACAACCCCAAAACCCTATAGTTCCATATGTTCGAGCTTGCTTTAATTGTGGTGACCCTACCCATTTTAGAAACATGTGCCCTAGACTAGTTAACATCATTAACGCCCAAGCTCAAGGAAACCCAGTTAACCAAGCAAATCAAGCAAACCCAGCACCAGCGAGAGGAAGAGCTTACAACATCAACGCTAATCCGGTTGAAGCCAATAACGGTGCGAACGAACACCCCAACTAGCCTTTCATCACCAAGAACCAAGACTCCGCTTCAATTATCGAGTTATTAATGTTTCCTATAAATCTCAATCTTTATGTGTCCCTGTTTTAATTTGGGAATTTATGTATCCAAGAATTTTAATGCAAATTGATATTACTGTTTTATTTCATATCTTTACTCATTGATTTAGTTTTCATATCATTTTACATCACGACGCACCTTGGTCTCATCATTTAAGGAAGTTGAGTCATGTCTCACTTTTTCATAGACTGATCCCTTCGTCATAACAAACGAGAGAGGTACCGTCATCATTCAGTCATGTGTTCTATTAGATTCAAGTTTTGGCTGTTGTGTTTGTTTATGTTCAGTGGATTTAAGAATCACATACAACTAATCATAACTTACTGACAAAGCCAATGAAAATTTGACAAGAATATGGTGGATACGCCGCTGTTACTTCCTATATATAAGTATTCTTGTCAAAGGATCAAAAGCATCGTCAGGAGGTTATGAGAAGTTCCGTGTAAGTTTTAATATCGTCATGGTTGAAGATTTGTTTTGTGATCCTTTCAACGCATCAATTCTCTCAAAACTCTTATGTAGGAGATCATATTCAGTCAATTAATTATGTGTATCATCGTTTCTCATCTTAGGCATCAAAAAGCGATTCCTATAGCAGGGTATTCAACCTTTACTAGGAAACGGTACCGCCTCAATTAAAATTCAAAATTTCGCACTCCTCTGGTTATGTAATCGTCAAATCCAAACATTGCACCACCCTTTTTCTGTTAAAAGATATTCAGATGTTAGTAAGTATACGTTGTGAGTCAAGACGAGAATCTGAGTTCCATTGGGAACGCAAAGACTCAATGAACGAATAATACCCGCATCTTTTCCATATTACAACTTCTACTTAAATTTCGGGACAAAATTCCTAAAAGTAGGGGATACTGTAACATTCGTGTAAAATGGATTCCAAAACCCGCCTCGTTTGAAAATCTGATATGTAATAAAATTCGTATGTACTCATTAATTAAGGATATTAAAAAAAATTAGTCTATAAATAAATTACTTTATTAAAATAATAGTAAAAAAATAATAATAAATAAATAATTAGCTATAAAAAAAAATAATAATAATATAATAAAATAAAATAAAAAACGGGACAGCCGGTTTCGAACCCGGGTACCCATCAACCGCACACACCATTTTTACCGCTGAGTCACACACACTACTTAGTTTTTTTATCCGAAGCAAATAAATGATATGCTTAAATGAAGATCAAGTCTTAACAATTCAAAATTTGCGGAAGCTTGTAACAGTCAAGAAATGCATATCTCTACGAATCAAAGCATGATTAACGTGTTTAACCGGAGTCAAACATCCGTTATAACGTAGCGATTAACCCAAATGATGAGTAACCATGAAATCAATGATCCAAAAACTAAAAAAAAATTAAAACCGAACACAAGGATGTTTTGCCTATAAATAGTCGATCTCAAATCATTCTAAACTCGACCCTCTCCCAATTTTTACTTCAAAGGAACTCGAAGAAACTCACTAATTCGTGTTCGACGCTCCGGAATTCTCTGCAAGTTGCCGGAATTTATCGCCGGAAAACCGGTATCAACATTCTATCGGTAAATCCTTCATTTATCCCTTTATAATTCGCTATACCCAGCTTAAATCTTTACACAAATCGCAACAATTATTGATGTTACCATAGTAATCGAAGAAAACAGTTCTAGGTTTTAGATGTATGAAGATGATGAATTTCAAGCAGTGTTTAATATAATTTAAATTCGGTCTATAGCAGGTTAGACACCCAGCCCAGTTGGTAGGGCTGGGTGCACACTAACACTGAGGTCCCGAGTTCGAGCCGGGGTAGGAGTGGCGGTTCCATCATTTTAAAAAGCTTTTTAAATAAATGATTTCTGGAACGGCTAAATTAATATATAAGTATAATAAAAATCAGAACTTAAACGGGTTAGACACGTAGCTCAGTTGGAAGAGCTGCGTGCACGCAACCGAGAGGTCTCAAGTTCGAATCCTGCACACGCCTTCTTATCCCACACGCGAACCAGACAATTTTTTTATATTATTTTTATTCCATTTTAATTAATTATGTTAATTATACGTTATTTTTTTTAAGTATAAATCAATTAAAAATACTTGAAAGAACAATGTTAAAGGCTTTAAGACCAAATAAAAACACCAAAAATAAACTAGATATATATATATATATATATATATATATATATATATATATATCTAGTCTGGACATTAATTAGTTTAAATTTACCGAATTATCACGGTATAATTTTAGGTAGTATTCATTTGTCGATCAGCTATCAACTCGTGCGCACCCACCATCATCCAAGAAAAACGCATCCACTGTGAGTGAATTCTTACAAATTCCCTTTTTTATTTCATGTTTTGGGGTGTATCATATGTCGTTTATACATTTCATTTATCCAAACACTTGTGCTATTACCCATATATGATCTAACGTGTGATGTAAATGTTATTTGTTGTTTTGTGTGTTTACATTTTGTCAAATTGCGTGCAAATCATTCATTAGGCCCATCAGTTCCTCGTAGGAGACGAGTTGAGCAGCAGGTGCCTCATTAGATCGGCTTCGTTTGATTAGCCTTGATCTCATTGTTCACCATTTGATGTGTGTGTGTGCATTAATTGATATTAGGTGTTATGTGATTAAATTTACATATGCGTATACTCATATGTGGTTTATGCACATTTTTATAACCAATATAACAAATTCGTTCAAATGTTTTTATAAGATTACTCGCCAACTTTTGTTGACCCAAAAACCATCTTTCTTTTTATACATGATACAGGTGAACAGGTTGAAGCAAGGAACACATAGGAATTTGCCTTAGAAGAAAAATAAAGAGTTTATGAATGCGGTGTTTAAAACATGTTATGCTTATATGTTTGATGTATTATCTCTTTTAAATTGGAAATAATAAACATGAAATTTTATAGTAAATATCATGAGCTTTGATGAAAACCCAATCATGCCCCGACTACCATTTTCCGCTGCGGGTCAGGGTGTGACAAAACCGCTATGAAAGGCAAACTCAGCAAGCGTCATCGAACGCCACACACTGGCAAGCCTAAAGGAAACCTTAGGTAGATGGGGAGAAGCCTGTGGCTGGGGAAGCGGCTGGTCATTTGTGTTAAAAAACAATATAACACAAATAATAACAATTAACAAACAATATTAATAACACATAAAAATAAAACAAACAATTAAATATGTTAAATAAAAGAAATAACAAGAAAAAAAATTATGGTCGTCTATGGGGTCGTCTAGGGGTAGACGCCCCGTTCTGTTATACTAGAAACCCATCTTCTCTAACAACACACACCTAAAACCCTAAATTCATCAAATTCACATACAATCTACGGTCTAAATGTATAATACATTAAAGATTCATGAAGTATAGTTAGAATACGTACCAGAGCTTCTTGATTTTACTAAAAATATTGTCCAAATACGCTGAATTGATTATACGTATGTGTGTGTGTTTGGTTTGTGGTCCTATGAAGCTGGTCATCTAGACTGGCCAGTCATATACGATGCATAGACGGGGCGTCTAGATCTAGATGACCCGTCTAGAAGAAATGGCGAAAGACCATTTTACCCTGAGTTCCACCCGTCTAGGCATAATTCAGGGGTAAAATGGTAATTAACCATTTTAGCAGAAAAATTCTCAAATGGTTAATTACCATTTTACCCCTGAATTAGGCCTAGACGGGTGGCAACTTAGGGGTAAAATGGTCTTTTGACCAAGACATGACGTATAGAGCTAGACAACACATCTTAGGTATTGGTTAAAGACCATTTTACCCCTGAGTTGCCACCCGTCTAAGCATAATTCAGGGGTAAAATGGTAATTAACCATTTGAGACTTTTTCTGCTCAAATAGTTAATTACCATTTTACCACTGAATTAAGCCTAGACGGGTGGCAACTCAAGGGTAAGATGGTCTTTTACCAATTTCCTTTAAAATTCAAAAAGTTGAAGACTTTACATTTACCGCTCAAACTGTACGCTGCATCTCGGTCTAGACGGGGCGTCTAGTTCTTCAATATTACCATTATACCCCTGGGTTAGGCCTAGACGGGGTGCACTGCAGGGGTAAAATGGTCTTTTGGCCAACAACAGATGTCCAGTCTAGGTCTATACGTGGCGTATACTCATAATTTTTTTATCTTTTTCTTTTACACATAAAATGAAATTAATTATACAAAAATTGATATTAATTATACAAAAAATCATATTGATTATACAAAAAATCATATTAACTATACAAAAAAATTATATTAATTATACCAAAAAATCATATTAACTATACAAAAATATCATATTAACTATACCAAAAAATCATATTAATTATTCAAAAAAATCGTATTAAGTATACAAAAACTCATTCTTCCGATTCACTGTCGATGTAATTAGTACTCAGGTTTGGAATTGGTGGGGGATTCATTAACGATGTATACCATTCTAAACTGGGCGCGTACATATATAGCCATAGTTCTGCAGCGGGTCTTCGGTGCATCAACCATAGCCCGTTTATTGTCGGCATTGGAAATTGGCCTTCTAGCTTAATATGTATGAAGTGGTTATTGTTAACATGTGCAAGCGTTATCATTCGTGGTTCTCGATCCGTCGGAGGACTCATTATCGGGAAGAAGGTGGAACAACCATTGATGCTTAACAGGTGACCACGATACCGTACCTTTGTGCGATAAGAAGCCCTGCGTGGGGGAAGTCCATCTAGTGAGTGGGGGACAACGCTCCATTGAATCCCAAATTAGACCCTGACGATGCGTGTTAAAATATCCTTCCTCCCATGCTTCAAATATTGGCGCCCAAATGGATGCGTTCTGATCCATATCCTGTAGAAGGTCTTTTCGAATGTGCCCCCATAAACGTTCTCCCATACTTAAGCCCACAGCCACAGACCGAAACCCACAATAACCGTCTAGCCTCACATCTTGTATGCACGGGATGTACGGGTGAAACAATGTCGGAAGGAGAGACTTAAACCGTTTGATGATTGACACATTCTCGTCACCACTATCAACAGAAAACCATTATCATCTTGAATCTCTTTTTGTTTAGAAGTCGTTGAATGACTTCGCCCCGCTCTGGGTTTTTGAGACTTTATGACCGACTGTTGAGAGGCCTGGGACGGAACGTACGAGCTGTGGCCGGGGGCATCGTCAAACCGATGTTGTGCTTGCTTTGTTGTTGGCCGTCCACGAATATTTTGTTGGACAACCAGTGGTTTCTTGGTAGATTTCGTTGGAGTCAACATCACTTTAATCTTTGCCAACAAGCTTCATTTCTGAGCAGGGGGTGTGATTCTAACTGTTGCCGAACAATATTGAGCTCTTCTATCACGTCAACGTCATCCGGTATCAATTTACATGCCTGAAAGTAAGCTTATGCCAGAAGATTTCTATGTCTTCGAGTTGTATCGGATGTTCTGCACGGTTAAAACAATGCACTATTAAAGTCACATGATTAACGAACATATATAACACACATCATTTCACATTTAGCAAGTATTACCACACGTACGTACTACTCCAGCCTACAAGCACACGGCAACCCACAACTGTACCACATCTGACAACCACAACATGAATGAAAGCGTTGCAACACGTCTAGTTTCCTAAGTAGCTCTCCACTCAACAAGTCAAGCGCTGTATGGGAAACTTTTCCACATAGGTGGTCAAATAACGGGCTTTTGTGGTGGTTCATTCTTTTTTCGGTGCTTTCTCGAAAGCTCCTCCTTATTTCATCGTATTGTGTTTCAACTAATCCTTGACACAACCTACTATACGGTCCAGCGACCTCCTATCTTGGACATATCTCTTTAAATTGGCGTGTTGACTCTCAACTCTGTTTGTGGTACGCTGACCGAAGTTGTGACTCTGATCAGTCCACGCAAAGACGAACATTTCCTTGTAATCTTTCAGCCAGTTATCATACACGTACGTAAACACCCTTAAAAAGTATAAATAATTTATTAAATGTACATAGGTAAGTCATATGTTATTACACAAACTTACTTGAACGTTTACACTCCACAAGTCGCTTTTGCTGGTTGCGCAAGTTGTACTCGTATATGGGTATTGATGGAGACTCACACAATGTCCCCAGAATAAAATTTTTTTTGCCAGTCTTCTTCTGTGAAGACGCTCTTGCAGTGCTTACAAATATTATATTGTATGTGAAACCTGCAAAGATATCGAGACGTATTTGGAAAAACTTTAGCACACGCGTTAATTAGGGCCAGGTCTATAGACGTTACAATTACACGTGGCTCCATACATTCATCCAACATTAACATGACCTCTCAAGAACCCATACAAAGTTATCACTATGTTCTTTGCAGATAACAGCATGCGCGATACAAAACGAATAGTTGGTGGGCATCATACCAACTATCTGGACAAATGGCATGGTGTATACGTTTGTTTTGTAAGTGGAATCGATTAGCAAACCGTGCGGGAATGCACGCCACATTTCACTCGAGTATGGATGAACAAAGAAGATCTCTGTAACGACCTCTGTTTCGGGTTCCTCCCGTGTGTCGTAAATAAATTCGTTTGTAATCAGGATGTTTCTAGTGACTGCATGGGAGTCAATTCGTATCTTTGTTCGACCCTAATCTTCTGAACTGCGTTTTGTATGTCTTTCTGAACATGGAAACTGTCGGGAAACTGCTTCCTTATTGTTTGAAAAATTTTGCGTGGCTCCATGTTTTGAGCTGTCAGCTGCTCGATCAATCTGTATTCGTTAGCAGTAAACCTTCGCACAAACACGTGGGCCGACAAGTCCTCACAAAGTTCGTGGTTATGTTCAGACTTTCCCCCTTTTATCCCCCATGTTTCATACGAATGTTCTCGCACAGCCACCAGGTAAAACGGGCAACCGGTTTTTTTTGCTTCCAGGTTTTCTAACCGTTGCTGTAGTATGGTGCTCACCACCACGGTCACATTCAAGCCATACCCTCTGGTCCTTCTCCCAATTTTCCTTGATCGTCGGGTCACAATAACGAAACCATCCGCCTTTGTCGTTTCCTGTGCCCAGTTTTTTAGTTCATCTAGAGAGTTGAAAATCTGCAACATCGATATTATGTTAGATTTTATATTTATTCAATTGTCCAACATAAATAAATAAGTTTGATACCATCTTTGTGAGGTATGGATTGCCTGCGCTCGGGGGTACCTCACCACCATAACCTCCACCATCACGATAGTTTTGTTGACCGTACAAAGACTGTGTTGCATTGTAACTTTCGTAACCGTCTCCTCCGTATCCATCCGGATAGTGTTGTTGCACGTAAGAATATTCACACTTGTATCCATAATCCGGAAACCCTTGTTGCGGGGATAACATGGTTCAGCAACATAGTATGAGTCATCTACAGGGGATGTTTCATCAACGGGAGGATGCTTGTTCAAATCTAGAAACGGTCTGTTTTGATTTTAAATGTACACTAGACACAACCTCCTCTTGCTTGTTAGAATCGGGAACGCCAGTCTCCCCCTAACAACGTTATCATCATTAGTAAATAATTAAAACAAGTAGTTTAACCTAATAATTGTTACCGGGTTGGCTTCGGGCACCCATGACTCGCTAGAATACGGCCCAAAGAAAAACTTGTCGTCCTAGTATGATGACATTTCACCAACTTTGAATGATATCAAATGGAGTAATATAAAGTAAAGAAGAAGAAGCAGAGAACTTCGACGAGTACGTTTCTGACTTTAACTCCCTATCTAGGTTAGTTTCCTATTTGATCACCCCCGAATCCGAACGCATTGCGCGTTTTATAAATGGGTTGGCGCCCGAGATAAAGGGCATGGTAAAGGCTGCACAGCCTAATACCTATAGGTCCGCTGTAGACCTATCTCTTTCCCTCACCCTTGATTTGGTAAGACAAAGGTCAGTTAGGACTAAAACTGACGGAAAAAGGAAAAAGGAGGATAATAACTCCCAAATATTTAAAAAGAAAGGAAATTTCAGGATCAAGAAGAACCAGCACGCGTCTAATCACAAACCCCTATGCAAGAACTGTAAATATAGACATTGGGGACAGTGTAGTATAAATCCACAAACCAAACCCTGTGGTATCTGCAAAAGAAGAGGGCATAAGACCTCAGATTGTAAGGATCTTAATGATGCAGTTTGCTATAACTGCAACGAAAAAGGGCATATAACATACAATTGCCCCAAGAAACCCAAAAGTAATGATGTAAAGCCTGGAGAGGCTAAAAAGGGGAATGCCCGTGCCTTTCAAATGAATGCCAGGGAGGCCGTTAATGACAACAACGTCATAACAGGTACATTCCTCAATAACAATATTTACGCTAGAGTTCTTTTTTATTCGGGTGCGGATAAATAATTTGTTGACCATAAATTTAGTAAACTATTAAACCTGCCCATAAGAACTCTAAACAAAACTTATGAGATAGAACTTGCTGATGGAACGATAGAAACAACATCTTCCATTCTTGATGGATGCTCTATATCCATTAAGAATCACTCCATCCCTATCTTTCTTCCGCCAATGAAATTGGCGGGGTTCGATGTTGTCTTAGGCATGGATTGGTTATCTCATAACCAAGCCCGCATTGCCTGCGATAAAAAGCTCATCGAGATTAAAACCCCATCTGTGAAATGATCACCATCCCCAGAGAATCACACTATGGATTGCCGGACAAGGTGTCGTTATTTAAGGCATCCAAGTGTTTGAGAATTGGATATGTCATTTACATGGCACAAGTTACCATAAATGAGCCTAATCCAAACATGGAGAACCTACCAATCATCTCAGAATATCCCGATGTATTCCCAGATCAGGCCTACCTCCAGACAGGCAATTGGAGTTCAAGATTGATATCCTGCCAGGGTCAGCACCCATAGATAGAGCTCCATATAGGCTAGCACCAACGGAGATGAAGGAACTGAGGACGCGGCTAGACGAACTCTTGGAGAAAGGCTTTATACAACCTAGTTCCTTACCTTGGGGAGCTCCTATCCTCTTTGTTAAGAAGAAAGACGGTTCAATGCGAATGTGCATCGATTACCGAGAGCTAAACAAGTTAACAATTAAGAATAGATATCCTCTGCCCAGGATCAATGATCTTTTTGACCAACTTCAAGGGGCTAGTTACTTCTCCAAGATCGATATGAGATCAGGATATCACCAACTGAAGTTTAGGAGTGAAGATGTTCCAAAGACAACCTTCAGGACCCGTTACGGTCACTTTGATTTTTTGGTGATGCCTTTTGGGCTCACGAATGCACCAGCAGCATTCATGGATCTCATGAATAGAGTCTCCAAACCATATTTGGATAAGTTTGTCATTGTCTTTATAGATTGATCATGAGAAACATCTTCGGTGCATCTTAGAAACATCTTATTTAATCTCGTAATCAAATTGATCACGAGAAACATCTTCGGTGCATCTTAGAACTGCTAAGGCAAGAGAAGCTTTACGCAAATTCTCTAAGTGTGAGTTTTGGCTCAGAGAGGTCCAATTTTTGGGACATATGGTAAGTGAGCGTGGTATCCAAGTGGATCCCGCCAAAATTGAGGCCATTATGAATTGGGAAGTGCCCAAGACCCCATCGGAGATTCGTAGCTTTCTTGGATTGGCTGGGTACTACAGAAGGTTCATTGAAAACTTTTCAAGAATAGCCACTCCTTTAACTACCTTGACCTGTAAGAACGTTAAGTATAATTGGGGTCCAAAACAACAAGAATCTTTTGAAGTTCTTAAACAAAATTTGAGCAATGCTCCTGTGTTATCCCTACCAGAGGGTGTTGAAGACTTTGTAGTCTACTGTGATGCATCGCACACTGGCATGGGCTGTGTGCTAATGCAAAAGGCGAAGTGATTGCCTACGCATCACGACAATTAAAGGTGCATGAAAGGAATTACACCACCCACGATTTGGAATTGGGTGTCGTTGTATTTGCACTAAAACTGGGGAGACATTACTTGTATGGCACAAAGTGTACTATATACACATACCATAAAAGTCTCCAGCATCTGTTCAATCAGAAGGAATTGAACAGCGACAACGCCGATGGATGGAAACGCTTAATGATTACGATTGCGAGATTCGCTACCATCCAGGCAAGGCAAATGTGGTTGCTGATGCCAAGAGCATTGAAGTTAGAAATAGCTTAAAAGAGAAGCTATTAGACGCCCAAAAGCAAGTCTTATTAGAGACTAATGCTCCTAAAGAAGGACTAGGCGGAACTGTGGATCAGTTAGCGCCTGGAAAGGATGGAATTCTTTGATTCAATGGAATAATCTGGGTTCCAATCTTTGGAAGACTTAGAAATCTAATCCTCCAAGAAGCGCATAGTTCGAGATACTCAGTTCACCCGGGAGGTGACAAGATGTATTAAGATATAAAGAAGAATTATTGGTGGATGGGTTTGAAGAAATCCATAGCCACTTATGTAGCTAAGTGTCTGACGTGTTCGCAAGTTAAAGCCAAACATCAGAAACCATCAGGACTTCTACAACAATTAGAAATTCCCATATGGAAATGGGAAATGGTAACTATGGACTTGATTACCAAGTTACCTAAGACCAAAAGTGGAAATGACACTATTTGGGTCATAGTAGATAGGCTGACTAAGTCAGCACACTTCTTGCCAATAAAGGAAGCGTATAATTTAGATAAATTGGCTAAGTTGTATGTGGATAAGATTGTGTCCCTACACGGTGTACCAGTATCTATTGTATCTGACAGAGATACTAGATACATATCTCACTTTTGGAAAACTTCCCAACAATCTTTAGGCACACGATTAAACTTTAGTACGGCTTACCATCCACAGACTGATGGTCAAAGTGAGCGTACTATCCAGACACTAGAAGACATGCTTAAGGCATGTGTGATTGATTTCGGAGGAAGTTGGGGTGACCACTTACCCCTAATAGAATTCTCCTACAATAACAGCTACCATACTAGCATCAAGGATGCTCCTTTTGAGGCCTTGTATGGGAGAAAATGTAGAATGCCCGTATGCTGGGAAGAAGTTGGGGAAGCCCAACTATCAGGACCAGAGATTGTCCTGGAGACCATGGAAAAGATTGTGCAAATCCGTGATTGGCTCAAAGATGTCAGCGATAGGCAAACGAGCTATGCTGACAAGAGGCATAAACCTCTTAAGTTCCAAGTAGGGGACAAAGTCATGTTAAAAGTATCACCCTGGAAAGGTGTGATGCGCTTCGGAAAGAAGGGCAAGTTGAGCCCAAGATATACAGGACCATTCGAGATAAGCGAATGTGTCGGCACTGTAGCTTATAAGCTCAGATTGCTAGAGGAGCTTAGTGGAATCCATGATGTGTTCCACATCAGTAATCTTAAGAAATGTCTAGTTGATAAGTCGCTAACAATGTCACAAGAAGATGTGCAAATTGATGAAAACCTAAGGTTCATTGAGAAACCGATTTCGATCGAGGATCGACAAGTTAAGAAGCTCCGAAGAAAACTGATACCAATAGTAAAGGTTAAGTGGGACGCTTTTAGAGGTCCCGAGTAAACATGGGAGGTCGAGTCCACTATGCGACAAAAGTACCCCCATCTTTTTGAAATAAAATCTGAAGTTCGAGATTTCTTTTAAGGGGGTGAGGATGTAACACCCTGTAAAATCGTGTCCAATAGTATAGTAAAACGTGTTGTATTTTAAATATAGTCTGTTAAAGACCAAAAAGGACTAAAGGCGTCAACATGCTCAAACCGAGCCTTTGAGTGATGGTCCGATGTCAACATGCATAAATAACAGCCTCTGAGTGACTGATATGCCAACATGCTTGAAATTTGGCCTCTGAGTGACTGATATGTCAACATGCCCAGCCTCTGAGGTGTAACATTTGTATAAATCGGGTCTCCAAAACCCGCTCCGTTTTGTAATCAAATATCAAGTTACGAAATTTCATTAAGTATTTATGAGTATTTTGAGTTTAAACGTTACATAATTAATATATAAGCTAAACTATAAAGGTTATATTTGATAAAAAGTTAAAATAAAATAAATAAAAAATGTTTGGAGCTGACCGGACTCGAACCCGGGTCAACTGCTCCAATGACTTAACTTTCCGTCTCCAAACCACTCCGCCACCAATTGTTTTCTGTTAGTATTATGAAAACAATTGAATTTTATACGCAAACTCGGATGAACGGTTACTGGTATTTGAATAACGGAAATCGGTAAGCCAAATCGCCAAATCAGTTTTCGTTCGTTTAATTAACTTATAACCGACGCATATCGGTTTCTAATTAAAGTTTAGATTTAATGAACTTCAAGTGTTGAGTTTTGAAACCGAAAGACATTCAAGTTTCAAATAATTCCGTCTCCAATCATTTATACGATTCAGAACTGTTTCAAATACACTCAAATCCATTTTCGTCGCGTTTTCAAGTCATTTGAGCACAAGAAAACTGTCGCCGGAATTTTCTGCAATTCTCGCCGGAAAACCGTATTCAACATAAACCAGTAAGAATTTCTTCTCTTGCTGTTTCAATCTATTGCTAGGACACTACTAACATTATTCCGTCACTCAAAGTCAGTCACAGAAGATTTTGCTGGATTTCTGGTTTCGCCGGAGAAATTCTGGAATTTGCCGGAACCACGCTAGTTGACGGTAAACACATTCAATCGTGCTAATAACCCATGTACTCTGGTTCAATTTCAAATCTAACTCTTAAATTCTATTGATTAGCCCTCTCAGCCGAAGTTTCAAAAACAGAGTTGTCTGTTCTCGCCGGACTTCCTGAAGAAGACGACCTGTCCGGTATTCCTTTCCCCCAAACTGTTCGGTTTGTTCATTCAAACTAGTAATCATGTTATTTAAGTAGTAGAACCCTGAACCAGTGATCTGTGTAAAACCGGTGAAGAAGACGAGCATAACAACGGGTTAAGAATAAATAAAATTCGGATAGTTAACGGGTTAGACACACAGTCCAGCGGTGGACTGTGTGCAAAGTTTATATACGAGACCCGAGTTCGATCCTTGCTTCACACACGCTGCGTAATAACATTCCTTTTTATTCATAAAACTAACCGGGTTAGATTGAGTAGTTGTTAAGTATAATATAATTCAAGAATATACCCGGGTTAGACACACAGTCCAGCGGTGGACTGTGTGCAACACAAACTGCACGTCACGCGATCGAGTCTCGACACCAACACCGGTCCAATGAGAATAAAACGTTTTGTAAAATAAAGGAATTTTCGGTAAATTCGAATAAGTGTATTAATATAATTAAAACTAGATTTCTAACGGGTTAGTCACGTAGCTCAGTTGGTAGAGCTACGTGCGCGTGAACGGAAGGTCACAGGTTCGAATCCCGCTCGGCGCAAGAATTACCGCTGACCGAACCGGTCAACGGTCAACGGTCAAACAGTAAAAAAAAAATATTTTTTTTTTTTAAATAATTATTTGTTTTATTTAAATTAAAAATCAATTAAAAATACTTAAAAATAACATTTTTAAGGATGGAAAATAGCCATAAACTCACAAAAAAATATATCCAAAAATTCCATTAAAAATCTTTAATAAAATCCATCCATTTAATATATTTTTTCCTATTATTATTTAGGTCAGTGATTCCTCGTTAACTCGTTTCATCTAAATCGTGCGCATCTCACCAATTCAAATCCAACGCACCCAATGTGAGTGAACCCTTCAAATTCCCCGTTTTAATCACATTTTTGGGGTGTATCATGTGTCTTATTCATTTACTTATTATAACTAAGTTATTGTGCATTTATCATATCATGACATGTGTGTTAGTTGTTGCTGTTCAGTAGTTAGAATTGTTTGCAAGTTATTATTTCAGTACATGCAATTGCTGAGGCCGTAGCTCCCCATCCCTCGAGGTTGAGTTTGATCCCCATTTTATTATGCGGTTGATCAGGGCGTGCCCGCACGATCGGCTCCGTTTGATTGAGCCTTGATCG
This sequence comes from Scalesia atractyloides, assembly GCA_947069175.1. Classification (NCBI taxonomy): domain Eukaryota; kingdom Viridiplantae; phylum Streptophyta; class Magnoliopsida; order Asterales; family Asteraceae; genus Scalesia; species Scalesia atractyloides. The sequence goes on along the minus strand of CAMTDV010000022.1, from coordinate 76,504,201 downwards.
GTTATTTACATTTCAAGTTCATGCAATACGCTCGGCTCCGTTTGATTGAGCCTTGAGTGCACAGTTCAATTTACATTTCAAGTTCATGCAATACGCTCGGCTCCGTTTGATTGAGCCTTGAGCACACAGTTCAATTTACATTTTCAGTTCATGCAATACGATCGGCTCCGTTTGATTGAGCCTTGATCTCACAGTTCATTTATGTTAATTATCATATGATGTTGGTATGATCATGTATGTTATCAATTGTTAATGTATGTTATAATTGTAACCGATGTTGCCATTGCTTGATTTCATACGTATGCTCTTTTATGATTATGCACAATATTTTATTGATAAACTAACCAGAAAATCATTATTAAATGTTTATCTATAAGGTTCACTCGCCAACTTATGTTGACCCAAAAACCTCCATTTTTACACATGATACAGGTGAACCAGCAGCAGCTAGGAACACGTAGGGCCTGGATTAGAAGAAATAAAACGATTTAGTGTTTGGATTATTATATTTGGTTATTTTCCTTTGTAATGAATGAACATGTTTGAAGGTTTGAGAAATGTAACTTTGACTTCATTTAATTATGAAACATAATAGTAAATGTCATGTGCTTTGGTGATAACCCAATTATGCCCCGACTCTTATTTCCGCTGCGGGTCGGGGGTTGTGACAGATTGGTATCAGAGCCATGACTATAGGGATATAGGATAGGTTATTAGACCCTTAGAGCCTATACTATAGTCGATTAGAAACTTATAGGAATTTTGTGTGTTATATGCCAAATTTCATGATGTTTATATGTTTATGTTAAAATGTTACATTTGATATTGTTCAAGCATGTTCATAAGTATGTATTATCAAATAATGCTCATCATGAAATCGTATGATCATAACATATCACATCCATGCAAGCACACACCACATCATGATTGATTTTACAACGATTTTCGTGTTTTCAAATCTCATCAAAGTGAGTTCTCATGACGGGCATGTAGTAACTGGAAGGGTACTAGTACCGGTAGTCGGAACGTCCTGTCTAGGCTGGCATTCGTATAAATCCAAAATAAAGGACCAGTTTGCCTACCTGGGGACCAACGATGAGAGTACGAAATACCTATTAGGCCAAAGCATGCTATACCAAACGTCGTGAGAGCTAATCCCACTTTGAGTTGTCATTGTGTCTACACCTGGACACGTTCCGACCAAACATCTCATGAACATATTTTGTGGTTAGCATTCGGGGGATGCGAGTGTTAAATTGCCAATACTAATGTGAATCCTACCAAACCAATAGCCATGGGGGCCCACATGACTATATAGGTGAAGGTATGGGGGACATTTGAGGCCCAACATGAGCGAACCCAAGACATCCTTCGGATGTAGTTGCATTATTGATATTTATGTTATTTTCATTTTTTTTTAAAGACACATGACACCTAAAATATACCATAAACTCACAATCTTCTCATTTTATGATCCTGTAGATGTCGTATAGATCGCATCGAAGGAGTAGGAAATCGGAAAAGTCTCAGGAACGGTTGGCCACTCATATCGCCAACCAAATGGCCACGATATTACCTGACATCGTAGTACAAGTACAACAAGCTCTTGCTGCAAATCCTACTAACCCTCCTCAACAACAGGACCAGATCATCAACGACCCTCCTACCGGCAAATGCACCTACAAACATTTTAAGTCTTGCGATCCCCCAAAATTCGAAGGGACTGAGGGAGTCACTGCTCTCCAGCGTTGGTTCGAGGAGATGGAAAACGTTTTCTTAAACTGCGATTGTCCTGAGGATCGCAAAGTTCGTTATGCCACCGGGAGACTACTTGGGGTAGCTCTCACTTGGTGGAATACTGAGAAGGGAAAGAGGGGAATGGAGGATGCGATGTCCTTAACTTGGGAGGAGTTAAGGGAAATCATGACTAGGCGATTCTGTCCTAGGAGTGAGATTAAGAAATTGGAAGATGAATTTCATGCCCTGAAACAAAAAGATGGTGATCACTCTACTTACAACAAACGGTTCTTGGAGTTGAACCAGATGGTACCAAACTTATTCACTCCAACCTACCGTCTGATCGAACATTACATTCGAGGACTTCCCTCGAAAATCCAGGATTCGGTCCTCAGCGTTTCACCAGTAACACTTGAAGCTGCCATGGTGTTGGCAACAGAACTGACCGAAAACCGAATTCGCAATGGGAAGTTCAAGGAGGAAAAGAAGAAAACCCTGCTGAGGGACAAACCTCAAACCACCACACTCCTTCCTCCAAATTTGCTAACAAAAGGAAGCGTAACAACAGGAACTTTGCAGTCACCCACACCAACACCCCTGTTCCTGCTGCACCCATCACTCAAGCCACTCCTCCACCCGCGCCATACAAAAGACCATACACAGGACCACTACCAAAATGTAACGTTGTCAGTATCACCACTTCCCTGACTATCCTTGCCAGTACTGTACCAGCTGCGGTCGTGCTGGACACCTTGTACAACAATGCCGCGCACCTCAACGAACAAATCGCCATCAACCTATAACCCAAACCCACCAACAATTTATGGGTCAAGCCCAACAACAACAACCATTTCCACCCACTCAACATTTAGCCCAAACATACTATCAACCCAACTACCCTATGGGCCAACCAATGCGGGCATGTTTCAATTGTGGAGATCCAAGTCATTTCAGGAACTCATGTCCAAGGCTGGTCAATATTATTCATGCTCAGGCCCAAGCCAACCCTGTGAACCAAGCAAACCAAGCTCCTCCACCTGCTAGAGGAAGGGTTTTCAATATTAACGCAAACCAGGCCAGAGCTGACGGCAATGTGGTCAACGGTACGTTTCTTATAAATGGTAGATATGCCTCTATGTTATTTGATACTGGTGCGGATAGAAGTTTCGTGTCATTAGAGTTTGAACCTATCTTAAGTAAAAATCGAGATAAGCTCGTGGAATCCATAACAGTGGAAGTTGCAGATGGAAAACCAGTTTCGTTAGATTCTATTTTACGCAACTGTACGCTCACCCTAAACGATCACGATTTCTCAGTCGATCTTATTCCTATGAAGCTGGGAAGTTTCGACATCATAGTCGGAATGGATTGGCTTAGTCAGCATAATGCGGAAGTTGTATGTCGTGAGAAATTTATTCGTATCCCACTTTCAAACGGTCAGACTCTTCGAATTATTGGAGAAACCTCGGCGAAAGAACTCAACTTAATGTCTTGCCTTCAAGCTCAGAAATACCTTCGTAAGAATTATGTCGCGTTCTTAGCCCATATCATCAAGAAGGGGACCGCAGAAAAGAAACTTGAAGATATTCCTGTTGTAAAAGATTTTCCACAAGTTTTTCCTGACGACATTTCAGGACTTCCTCCAATCAGAGATGTCGAGTTTCGTATCGATCTTATACCTGGTGCTACACCAGTGGCAAAATCTCCATATAGGTTAGCCCCCTCTGAAATGCAAGAGCTAGCCAGTCAATTGCAAGAGTTGACTGACAAGGGATTTATACGCCCCAGCTCATCGCCTTGGGGTGCACCTGTACTTTTCGTAAAGAAGAAGGATGGATCTTTTCGCATGTGCATCGATTACAGAGAGCTCAACAAGTTAACTATCAAAAATCGATATCCTTTACCTCGTATAGATGACCTTCTTGACCAGCTACAAGGTGCCAGTTGCTTTTCGAAAATCGACCTTCGATCGGGCTATCATCAGCTTAGGGTGCATGAAGAAGACGTCCCTAAAACTGCTTTTCGAACTCGTTATGGTCACTATGAATTCATGGTTATGCCGTTTGGATTAACCAACGCACCAGCTGTTTTCATGGACCTAATGAATAGAGTCTGCAAACCTTACCTTGATCGATTTGTTATTGTGTTCATTGACGATATTCTTATCTATTCAAAATCTAAAGCTGATCATGAGCGTCATCTGCGACTTGTTCTTGCACTTCTAGAAAAGGAACAGCTTTATGCCAAGTTCTCTAAATGTGAATTCTGGTTAAAAGAGGTGCAATTTCTTGGGCATGTAGTCAATGACAAAGGAATACATGTGGACCCATCAAAGATCAAAGCAGTTCAAGAATGGCAAGCTCCACGTACGCCAACTGAAGTAAGGTCTTTTCTTGGACTTGCTGGTTACTATCGTCGATTCATTTCAAACTTCTCTCGCATTGCGGTGCCACTCACGGCTTTAACCCATAAAGGGAAACCATTTGTATGGGGGCCCAAGCAAGAAGAAGCTTTTCAAACCCTCAAGCAAAGACTTTGTGATGCACCAATCCTCACTCTTCCTGAAGGTTGTGATGATTTCGTAGTCTATTGCGACGCGTCAGGGCAAGGATTGGGATGCGTTCTCATGCAAAGAGGAAAAGTCATAGCTTATGCCTCAAGGCAACTCAAGACTCACGAAAAGAACTACACCACTCATGACCTTGAACTTGGAGCCGTTGTATTCGCTCTTAAGATATGGAGACATTATCTTTATGGCACGAAGTGTGAAATATACACTGACCATAAGAGTCTTCAACACATCTTCAATCAGAAAGAGTTAAATATGAGGCAACGGAGATGGGTCGAACTTTTAAATGATTACGACTGTGAAATCAAATACCACCCTGGTAAAGCAAATGTGGTGGCTGATGCACTTAGTCGAAAGGGGTATGCGAACTCCATTCATATTCTATGTTCGCAAATTATAACCAATATTAAGGATCAAATTCGAGAAGCTCAACACGTTTCAATAACAGAGGAAGATGTACAAAAGGAGATGTCCTGTGGAGCCGAGCTAAAGCTGGAAACTAAATCTGATGGTATTTTGTATTACCTAGATCGTATATGGATTCCTAACCATATCAATCTTCGTGAAACACTCATGCATGAAGCCCATAAGTCGCGATATTCTATACACCCAGGAGCCGATAAGATGTATCAAGACCTACGGTACACCTATTGGTGGCCTGGAATGAAGAAAGATATTGCCGTTTTTGTCTCCAAGTGTCTCACTTGTTCTAAAGTAAAGGCTGAACACCAAAGACCCTCAGGACTTCTGGTCCAACCAGAAATACCTGTCTGGAAGTGGGAAAATATAACCATGGATTTCATTACCGGGTTACCTCGCACTTCTAGTGGGTATGACACTATATGGGTGATTATAGACCGACTCACAAAATCAGCTCACTTTATTCCTATTCGAGAAGATTTTAAGAACGAAAAGCTTGCTCGTATTTATATCAGCGAAATCGTCAGCCGTCATGGAGTTCCATTAAGTATTATTTCTGATCGTGATGGTCGTTTCACCTCACGGACATGGCAGGCAGTACAATCCGCAATGGGCACTCGACTAGATCTCAGTACCGCCTATCATCCCCAAACTGATGGACAGTCTGAGCGCACCATTCAAACCCTTGAGGATATGCTTAGAGCATGTGTCATAGACTTCAAGGGAAATTGGGACGCCCACCTACCGTTAGTCGAATTTTCGTACAACAACAGTTATCATTCTAGTATCGGCATGGCACCTTTTGAAGCTTTATATGGTCGAAAGTGTCGATCTCCTGTTTGTTGGCACGAAATTGGGAAGCTCAAATTACTGGTCCGGAATTGATCCAAGAAACAACAGATAAAATTCATCAAATCAGAAACAATCTTCTAGCGGCTCAAAGTCGTCAAAAGAGTTACGCAGATAAACGTCGGAAGCCATTGGAGTTTAGCGTTGGTGATCATGTGCTTTTAAAAGTGTCACCATGGAAGGGAGTAGTTCGTTTTGGGCAAAAGGGAAAGCTAGCACCACGTTACGTAGGACCTTTCAAAATACTCGAAAGAGTAGGTCCTGTAGCTTACAAGCTTGACCTACCGGAAGAACTCGACAGAATTCATCCCACTTTCCACGTGTCGAACTTGAAGAAGTGCCTCGCTGATGAGAATCTTCATATTCCACTAGAGGATATTCAGATTGATGAATCCATGCATTTTATTGAAAGGCCAGTAGAGATTATGGACTATGGAGAAAAGCGTCTACGTCGAAGTCGCATTCCTATTGTTAGGGTACGCTGGGAGTCGAAACGGGGACCTGAGTTTACTTGGGAACGTGAAGACTCAATGCGTGAAAAATACCTCATCTTTTCCCTACTACCTCAACTGTTTGAATTTCGGGACGAAATTCCTAAAAGTAGGGGATACTGTAACATTTGTATAAATCGGGTCTCCAAAACCCGCTCCGTTTTGTAATCAAATATCAAGTTACGAAATTTCATTAAGTATTTATGAGTATTTTGAGTTTAAACGTTACATAATTAATATATAAGCTAAACTATAAAGGTTATATTTGATAAAAAGTTAAAATAAAATAAATAAAAAATGTTTGGAGCTGACCGGACTCGAACCCGGGGTCAACTGCTCCAATGACTTAACTTTCCGTCTCCAAACCACTCCGCCACCAATTGTTTTCTGTTAGTATTATGAAAACAATTGAATTTTATACGCAAACTCGGATGAACGGTTACTGGTATTTGAATAACGGAAATCGGTAAGCCAAATCGCCAAATCAGTTTTCGTTCGTTTAATTAACTTATAACCGACGCATATCGGTTTCTAATTAAAGTTTAGATTTAATGAACTTCAAGTGTTGAGTTTTGAAACCGAAAGACATTCAAGTTTCAAATAATTCCGTCTCCAATCATTTATACGATTCAGAACTGTTTCAAATACACTCAAATCCATTTTCGTCGCGTTTTCAAGTCATTTGAGCACAAGAAAACTGTCGCCGGAATTTTCTGCAATTCTCGCCGGAAAACCGTATTCAACATAAACCAGTAAGAATTTCTTCTCTTGCTGTTTCAATCTATTGCTAGGACACTACTAACATTATTCCGTCACTCAAAGTCAGTCACAGAAGATTTTGCTGGATTTCTGGTTTCGCCGGAGAAATTCTGGAATTTGCCGGAACCACGCTAGTTGACGGTAAACACATTCAATCGTGCTAATAACCCATGTACTCTGGTTCAATTTCAAATCTAACTCTTAAATTCTATTGATTAGCCCTCTCAGCCGAAGTTTCAAAAACAGAGTTGTCTGTTCTCGCCGGACTTCCTGAAGAAGACGACCTGTCCGGTATTCCTTTCCCCCAAACTGTTCGGTTTGTTCATTCAAACTAGTAATCATGTTATTTAAGTAGTAGAACCCTGAACCAGTGATCTGTGTAAAACCGGTGAAGAAGACGAGCATAACAACGGGTTAAGAATAAATAAAATTCGGATAGTTAACGGGTTAGACACACAGTCCAGCGGTGGACTGTGTGCAAAGTTTATATACGAGACCCGAGTTCGATCCTTGCTTCACACACGCTGCGTAATAACATTCCTTTTTATTCATAAAACTAACCGGGTTAGATTGAGTAGTTGTTAAGTATAATATAATTCAAGAATATACCCGGGTTAGACACACAGTCCAGCGGTGGACTGTGTGCAACACAAACTGCACGTCACGCGATCGAGTCTCGACACCAACACCGGTCCAATGAGAATAAAACGTTTTGTAAAATAAAGGAATTTTCGGTAAATTCGAATAAGTGTATTAATATAATTAAAACTAGATTTCTAACGGGTTAGTCACGTAGCTCAGTTGGTAGAGCTACGTGCGCGTGAACGGAAGGTCACAGGTTCGAATCCCGCTCGGCGCAAGAATTACCGCTGACCGAACCGGTCAACGGTCAACGGTCAAACAGTAAAAAAAAAATATTTTTTTTTTTTTAAATAATTATTTGTTTTATTTAAATTAAAAATCAATTAAAAATACTTAAAAATAACATTTTTAAGGATGGAAAATAGCCATAAACTCACAAAAAAATATATCCAAAAATTCCATTAAAAATCTTTAATAAAATCCATCCATTTAATATATTTTTTCCTATTATTATTTAGGTCAGTGATTCCTCGTTAACTCGTTTCATCTAAATCGTGCGCATCTCACCAATTCAAATCCAACGCACCCAATGTGAGTGAACCCTTCAAATTCCCCGTTTTAATCACATTTTTGGGGTGTATCATGTGTCTTATTCATTTACTTATTATAACTAAGTTATTGTGCATTTATCATATCATGACATGTGTGTTAGTTGTTGCTGTTCAGTAGTTAGAATTGTTTGCAAGTTATTATTTCAGTACATGCAATTGCTGAGGCCGTAGCTCCCCATCCCTCGAGGTTGAGTTTGATCCCCATTTTATTATGCGGTTGATCAGGGCGTGCCCGCACGATCGGCTCCGTTTGATTGAGCCTTGATCGGTTATTTACATTTCAAGTTCATGCAATACGCTCGGCTCCGTTTGATTGAGCCTTGAGTGCACAGTTCAATTTACATTTCAAGTTCATGCAATACGCTCGGCTCCGTTTGATTGAGCCTTGAGCACACAGTTCAATTTACATTTTCAGTTCATGCAATACGATCGGCTCCGTTTGATTGAGCCTTGATCTCACAGTTCATTTATGTTAATTATCATATGATGTTGGTATGATCATGTATGTTATCAATTGTTAATGTATGTTATAATTGTAACCGATGTTGCCATTGCTTGATTTCATACGTATGCTCTTTTATGATTATGCACAATATTTTATTGATAAACTAACCAGAAAATCATTATTAAATGTTTATCTATAAGGTTCACTCGCCAACTTATGTTGACCCAAAAACCTCCATTTTTACACATGATACAGGTGAACCAGCAGCAGCTAGGAACACGTAGGGCCTGGATTAGAAGAAATAAAACGATTTAGTGTTTGGATTATTATATTTGGTTATTTTCCTTTGTAATGAATGAACATGTTTGAAGGTTTGAGAAATGTAACTTTGACTTCATTTAATTATGAAACATAATAGTAAATGTCATGTGCTTTGGTGATAACCCAATTATGCCCCGACTCTTATTTCCGCTGCGGGTCGGGGTGTGACATGAGGGACATCGTGCTTATAATAAGCCTCTAAGTGATCATTTGCAAAGTCCTAACTATCATACGTGCCGATTGTTGGACGAGAGGGTTCAATTTTGTAAATATGTGAAAGTTGGATGATGGAGGGATTCAAAGTGTCAACATATTAATTTATACCTCTGAATGACCTTTTAGCGAACTGAGAGCTCGACAATGTTCGGACATATTCCCGGTATGCCAAGTATTGGCTACGGAGGGCTAAAAGTTCCAAAAAGGTGTTTGAAAAGGTTTTTAGAAGCTTTTTAAAGTTAAGGGGCTAAAGTGTCAAACTTTGAAACTGGCCAAGGGGCGGTCGCAGGCCGCGAGAGATCTGGCATGGTCTCTCGCGGGGCGTGAGAAGGCCTCTACTGCAGAAAGTTTTGCTTGGCTCCCAAACAAAACTCCAAAACCATTAAAATCGAAACCATGGCTTTCCAAACTGCTATGCCACATTTTGGGACACTTGTAAGCTTCCTCTTACGCCCCTAAACACTTAGCTTCACCTCCTTTGAGTTCTCCATCTATAAATAGGTGATCAAGTTCACCATTTGAACTTGCACCTTTCTTATTCATACTATTCTCCCTCCTCTCGAAGTTCCTAACTGAAAGGAGCATCCAACATAGTTCTTTTGCACCTTAGGAATCACTGGTAAGTGTTCCTTCTTTGTGCATTTTCATTTATAGGCTTTTATAGCCAAAAGTCAAGCGTTTTACGGAGAACACTTTGACTTTCGGTTAAGACCACAGCCATTGTTCGAAATGAACATGGCTAAGTGATCGTAATAAGGTAGGTGTTAGTCCCGATAAAGGGCACCTCCTGAAGATCACGTGTGCTTGACCAATTGACGGGTCAAAGTTATGATATTAAAAAGTCAAACCGGCCATTTTTCGGAAAAATCATAAAAAAGTTGCGAAACCTGTTTTGACACTTAAAAAAGTTGGTAATAATTATTAGAACACGTAAGAACATGTTCGGCTCATCAATTTCAATTGTATGGTCGGTTCGCAACTGAAAGTCGCGAAGTTTGACTTCTGCTTTGACTTTCGATTCTGACCCGATTTAGATTAGTTACTTACTGATCTAAAGTTGCATTATAATCATAATATAATGTAGCATAACCCTCTGAGGTTATATTACATGTTCATAATCAGAATGTAAGTTTATGCGCAAGTTCCATAATTATGTCATCTTTGAACAAAATGCCCTTTTGGCATAAAACAAAGTTTTAAATGATAATGAACTTGAAAATGAGTTTCCTACTGATGTAATATTATAAGTAGGATTATTTGGAATGTTAAACCAAGTTATAAACTGAGTTTTCAAACAGGTCCTTAAACTATATCGATAAATGACGGTTTTAACCCTTGTGGTTCATAAAATAGTTTTTAATCAAATATTTTCAAGGTAAATCATTTACCTACTGATATGTTATATTAAATAACATATTTTAAACATTATAATCTGACTTTAACATCAGTTTTCATAAACATCGCCTAAAGACATCATATTACGACATAAGCGTTGTTTCGGCGCATAGTATGGTTTTAAACCATATTATTGACCAAGACTTGATAGCTATTGATTTTTAAACTTATTTTAAACATATCTATAGTAGGTACATGTTATAACTCAGAATCCCAAATAATTTATAAACTGTGTGTAAAATGACCAAAATGCCCCTCTTGTGCATAGTTTGGTCATAAAAGGTAAATTGCACATATAATTGGTATCCTACTGATATTATATCATAAATAAATTATTTTCCAGAATACTTACGATTATAAAATTTAATTATATTCAAGTTTCTTTTGCATGGTATGAAATTACCAAAATGCCCTTATGAGGCATAGTTTCGTTTTAAAACCTTAACAAACACATAAGTTAATAACCTACTGATATTTTAACTTATTTAAAGTATAATAGCATATAGAACTTGTCAGTGACTTATCCGGTTACCCGATATCGCTGACATGCGTACGGTTAAGTATATGTAACTAGTTTACGGAAATTAACCGAAACGGGTTTAACCTTGTCCTTTAAGTCTCAAAATCCATAATGTTTATAGTTTACCCCTATTATGCAAGTTAAGGTACTTGTTGTGATTAAACTACATTCTATCCAATCATGGTTTAATCTAGCGTCATACGTTTTGATCAAGTACGCTAGTCGGTCTAAGTCTATGACTTAAATAAGACCGTTAGTATTTAATTGGTTAGTTTATACCATAATCAAACTAGAGACTCGCCAGTAAATGCTATCTGCACTTAGTAATTTTGTGTACGGCTGAGTTATTAAAATTTAAAGAAGACTAGCTCAGGTAAATACTCTCGACTTATTTCCCCTATACGGGCTTGGGTTATGGTAAATTATTACCGCTTGGTCAGAAACGGGATCAATCAAACGCCGGTTCGAGGCTAGTAAATCCGCATATTCTGTTTTAATCAGTTTTGTTTGATAACTTAAACATCGGGGGTTAACTACCGTGTCCTGGATATCCTCGGCTCATTACAATAGAAATGGCCATGACCTTAGCCAGGGTGTAGGCATACATTCAATAGACGCTCAATTATGCATTCCCACAAGGTTGGGAGCAATTGACTCCTTCGTGAGTCCAAAGTGGTGTGTACGTTAATTGTGTCTCGTTTTCTGTACCGGGCCCTGTATGTATGGACAAACATGTAACTGTTAACAAAGTTGGACGGTCAATTAACTCAAGTTATAAAAAGATTTTGTGCTGATATGCACTTAAAACTTTTTTGAAATGTTTTCAAAATGAGTCAGTTGGGTGTATTTACTAGCGAAAGCTGACGTATTTTCAAAAGACTAAACTGCAGGTACAATACGAAAATAGGCTAGAGGTGCTCGGTAGTGATAGAGGATCTTGCAAATCCTAAATCTGCCGAAAGTATGTTTTACATTCTTTCCATGTACAATTTATGATCCTCCTGTTGATCTTCTATTACAAGCCTGTATATTATTTTGTATTTTCGAACATTTGGTTTGTAATAGTAATTTTACTCCAAGACTTCCGTTGTGCCGTATTTAATTGACAATGATGCTATCAACTGACGTCACGATACTCCCCACCCGGGCCCACCGGTGTATGAATTTGGGTTGGAAATCCAGGGTGTGACACACGGCTCTTATGGTTGATGATGATGGTATGCCTTTAGTAGCCATTATTTCAGACCTCACTGCCATGATGGAGGAGGTAAATTCGGTGGCTAACAAGCCAAAAGGGTGGTGGGTTAACACTGGGGCAACCTACCATGTGTGCCCAGACAAGACCCTCTTTAATACGTTTAAAGAGGTGGTGGGAGAAGAGAAGCTGTACATGGGAAATGCTGCTAAAGCTGATATCAAGTGAGAAGGTGATGTGATCTTAAAGTGGACTTCTGGGAAAGAGCTCACTTTGAAGAATGTGCTTTATGTTCCTGATTTGCGCAAGAGTCTTGTGTCGGCTTGGATGCTTAACAAGTTTGGCTTTCGTTTGGTTTTTGAATGTGAGACATTTGTTTTAAGTAAACGTGGTATGTTTGTTGGAAAGGGTTATGCCCAAAATGGCATGTTCAAACTTAATGTAATGTCTATTAAGAAAAACATGAGTAAATATGCTAGTACTTCTGCTTATTTGGTTAAGTCTCTTAATGGACGTCTTGGTCATGTAAATTTTAATTTGATCTGTCGTTTAATTAAATTAGATTAGATACCAACTTTTGCCATTGACTCTAAAACAAAATGTAAAACATGTGTTGAAGACAAACAAACAGATCATCCTTCAAATCAGTTGAAAGAATAACTGAACCCCTTGATCTGATACATACTGATATGTGTGTTTTAAAATTAATTCCAACAGAGGTGGTAATAAATATTTTATTACCTTTATCGATGACAATACAAGGTATTGTTATGTATACTTACTTAAGAGTAAGGATGAAGCAATTGACAAGTTTATCTTGTATAAAGCTGAAGTTGAGAATCAACTAAACAAGAAAATTAAACGTGTTAGAAGTGATAGAGGAGGTGAATATGTTTCACCATTTGGGGAAGTGTGTGCAAAAAATGGCATAACATACGAGTGTACCCTACCTTATACACCCAATCAAATGGCATCACGGAGCAAAAGAATCGTACACTAAAAGAAATGATGAATGCCATGTTGATAAGTTTTGAGATGAGCCAGGACATGTGGGGGGGGGGGGGCATTTTGTCAGCCATTTTTTTGTTAAACAAAGTACCTTTCAAGAACAAGGATGTAACAGCTCATGAGTTGTGGTGGGGACATAAGTCATCCTATAAATACTTGAAAGTGTGGGGGTGCCTAGCCAATGTGATAGTTACACCCCCTAAGGCTCTTAGAATAGGGCCCAAAACTGTTGATTGCCTTTTCATTGGATATGCCAAAAATGGTAGTTCACATCGTTTTCTTGTACATGAATCCAAGAGTCCTGATGTGCACAAGGACTTTATCATAGAGACAAGGGCAGGAAATGTGACTTACTTTGAATAAGAGTTTCCAATGTTAGAACAAACTCTTGCGAGTTCTTCAAATCATGCAAGTTGTCAACAATGGTTGATGAGATTGTTCGAGAGGAAACTCAAGAACAAAAAAGACTGAAGAAGGTGAGCCAAGAAGAAGTAAAAGGCAAACTGAGAAATCCTTTGGGCCTGACTTTCTTACATACATGGTTGAAAGTGAGCCTCAAACCTATCGAGAAGCAGTCACCTCTTCAGATGGACCTCAATGGAAAGAAGCCATCAAGAGTGAAATTGATTCTATCTTACAGAATCATACATGGGAGCTAGTAGATCTTCCACCAGGGTGCAAGGCACTTGTATATCGATGGATATTTAAGAAAAAAGATGAAAGTTGATGGCTCAGTCGACAAGTATAAGGCAAGGCTTGTGATCAAAGGGTTTAGACAAAAGGAAGGTCTTGACTATTTTGACATGTACTCGCCTGTAACTAGAATAACCTCTATTAGATTGGTGCTTGCAATTGCAGCCTTGAGAAATTTGAAAATACATCAAATGGATGTAAAACCGCATTTCTCGATGGGGAATTAGAGGAAGAGATTTCCATGGAGCAACTTGAGGGTTACTCTGCTCCTGGCCAAGAGGGCAAAGTGTGTAAACTCATCAAGTCATTATATGGCTTGAAGCAAGCTCCAAAACAATGGCATCAAAAGTTTGACCAAGTTATGCTTAACAATGGTTTCAAAATAAATGAATGCTTTAAATGTGTCTATGTGAAAGACACTTCTAAAGGTTATGTGATCTTATGCCTTTATGTAGATGATATGCTTATCATTGGGAGTGATGATAAGATGATCAGATCTACTAAAGATATGTTGAAAGTGAGATTTGACATGAAAGATATGGGTCTAGCTGATGTGATTCTTGGAGTAAAGATCATTGGAACCCAAACTAGTTTGGTTCTAAGTCAATCTCATTATGTTGATAAGATCCTTCATAAGCTCAATCCAGAGGACATGAGTGTAGCTCAAACTCCAATTGATACCTCTCAACATTTGTCAAAAAGTAGAGGCGAGAGTATTGCTCAATTGGAATACTCAAGGATCATTGCAGTCTTTGTATCTCATGTCATGTACTCGGCCAGACTTAGCATATGTTATGAGTAGGCTAAGTAGATATACTTGTAATCCTAGTTCAGAGCACTAGAAGTGTATGACAAGATTATTAAGGTATTTGAGATACACGAGAAACCATGGATTGCATTATGGCCAAAATCCAGCTGTTGTGGAAGGATTCAATGATGCCAACTGGATATCAGATACGAAAGATTCTAGAGCTACAAGTGGTTATGTGTTTACCCTTGGAGGAGCAGTTATATCTTGGAAGTCGTCCAAACAAACACTTATAGCTAGATTCACGATGGAATCTGAGTTTATCGCGTTAGATAAAGCTGGAGAAGAGGCAGAATGGTTACGTCAATTCTTAGAATATGTTCCAAAAGGGTTGTGAATCATGTTCTTTAAAACAATCTCATGCAATTTGGGATGTGTTAGTTTGTTAGGAATCTCAGCACACACAACTTTATCATAATGTCACGTTATTGATTTTGTGATGCGGGTACATGATAGGGAGAAATGTGCCTACGGCAAACCACACTTTTGAAATTCGATTACTTAAATGTATCCCTTAACTTCCCCAAGGATATGTTTCTTGAAGAGTTGTTCCCTAAGTTCTTCTAGTTTAGCCCGAAACACACTTGAAACGAGGTCTGGACGATCTTGTGCAGTTTGACCAACATGTAAATTATCACATATCTCAGGCCACTTTAGGATTACACGTCATGTAAGGAATATATCAGGCTTGCCGTCATCTTGAAATAAAGTCATCGCATCTAGAAACCGACGTCGCATGTCGCGAGGCCCTCCGATGAAAGATGCAGGCAACAGAATTCTTTTTCCGACTCTGTTTGCAAGAACCTCAACACCATTGACGAAATCCACAATACCTTGGTACAAGTTGGCCCATATCTTAGCCTTGTTTCTCTCACAAAATTCTAAACGTGACGTCTCAATCTTTATGTAAACATATACCACAAACTATTGTAGTAGTCTACCACCGAATAGAAGCACGTTTTCGGTCGATCGAATCTGAAACTTGTAACAAAAGTACTCTCGCATAGCCGCGGTTGTTATACCACTTCGTGTGTTAGCCTCTGAACGATGAAGATATTTTAAAAACAAATAGTTAATAAAATAAAACGCATTAGGGTATTTTATGATCGTCACTTAAAAGAATAATAAATTGTTGGTACCTTCCATTTCTCCTTCGATGTTGTCATTGTTGCGAACCTCATCGATCGATACTCCATGACGTGGTATGTTAGCATGCCAACCCGACTCACCATTAGGAAAAAATAGAGGATATGACAATGGATCGTAACAACTGAAGTACGACTAAATAGTTGGCTATATTCAGACCTACCGTAAATAACAATACTTCGTTTATACGAAGTGATATTGTCATTACCTTCAACCCAAATACCAGCAACCTATATAATCGTCAACTATAAGTAAGTAAAATAAGCAATACTATTAAATAATTGTAATTAACATAATATTTTATGTTGAAGAAAGTAACAATTCAGTTGGTCAAATAAGGTCAAATAAAGTCAAACTACTGATGAGCCAACATCTGATGGAATAAAGCCAAACCTCTGATGAGTTTGCTAACCTCTAATAGAGTAATAACATCAGATGTTAGACAAACACTAATGATGTTGCTAACTTCTGATGGAGTAATAACATCAGATGCTAGGCTAACACTGTTGGTGGTAGACAATCTCTACTAAGTATAACATTAGCGGTTTTGCTATACAACTACTGTTGGTGTGTTAGCAGCGGTTTGTCATCAGTGGTTTACATTAGTGGTTTCTGGTCAGTGGTAGTTTGTGATCAATGTTTATATATCACTATGTTTTTATAACATTTTATATACCTCCGATTTTGTTGGTCGGTTGTACACCCTTTGGTCAAGTTCAACCGAAGTATTCAATGTGACTCTATAGTTGTCTAGAGGTCCTAGTTCTGCAAGTCTTCAAAATGTATCGACATATGGGTTTGTAGAAAGAACGCGTGTCAAATTCTGAGTAATATGTCGATCAAGATTTGGCCATTGGGGTCTGAGATCTAACTCAACATTAGAATCATAAAAAATACAACTGCATGTACCTAGGGGTTCCATCCCTAGGAACTAATTGGTCGATTTTGTGATATATTCCTCTATATGCATGAAAAGTATATACACCGTCTCTCATATTGTTCAATGTACCATCCAACGTCACTCCCATTGAGGAAAAAGAAAAATTAGTGTTATAAGCACGAATGTTTTGCCTAAAAATATTTCCAATTTCATCTTGCGATGTGAAAAGTCGGTGCAATTATTTTGGAATTTATCAATTTGCTAACACAGTTTTCTCACTCATACAACAAAAGGTATCAAATTCAAATTGAAAACGTTTGCTCCACAATCAGGACATGCACCCTGTTCTTTTAAAACACGATGCTCTCTAGGTACACGATCATAAACAAAGTTATATGGATCAGCTTATACGTTCTCATCTTGGAAGGAAGGTTGATCAACTACTTCACAAAATCGAGGTAAAAGTGTACACAGTTGAATTTGAACACCTAAAAAATCATTGTCTTAAGTAATGAAGGTCGTTAAAGATGTCAAGTTCGATAAAGAAATCATTATTAAATAAATAGAAACGTCGTGATGTTCTAGGCATGACTTCATCAATTACAGAGGGGAATGTGTTTGTCGGCGTAGCATCATCAGTCGGGGTTGATGTAAATCAACTGCAATTTGAAATACGCATTCCATTGTAATCCTTACGTTTCAAAGTAGAAATACTTGACTCGTTCTCATTTGTCCTTTGGGTAAATTGAGTAATATTAGTTTGTAAACTTCTTAACGGTGTCTATCTGTTGATCTTTTACTCATTAAAGATATTAATGAAGAACTTCGGGAGACCTCACCACTCCCAAATTTCAAGACTTTTTGTCACACCCTCAATTTCCACTTGCGGAGTATTACCGCGAGTCGTGTGATCAAACCAGAATCTCAGACACTAGCAATGTCGAACGACTCTATATGATTTATTTAAATGTTTTCCAAAAACATTTATTGTAAACATGCATAGTCATTTTTAAAATTTCAAGGTTTCAAAGTTTAGTGGAAGCTTTAGAATAAAGTAACAGGCGCCAACATAAACGCAAAAACCAAAATCCCAAGAATAATCGCTAATAAAGACTCGATAAAAATGCCTTGACCAAATGCAAGTGAGTGCACCTAGCGCTCCTAGCGTCCTGAGAAACATGCAAAGAAACAAGTGTCAACATTGAGTGAGTTCACAGGTTTTTATAAGTTCACAAGTTTGGTTTAAAAGATTGTTTTCCCCTGTTATCCCTAACCCAGGATAACGACCTAGTTCCATTATTCCTAATCTGGAATAATAATGTTGGTTCGTAAATAAGTTCAATGTTAACATGTAGGTAGCGAGCCTAAAGTTACGTCACGGTAAGAGTTCGCGATCTAAGCTGACTATTGTTGCCTCTGTGTTGCCAGGTCTATCACTGACCATGGCGAAAGTTAGGCCAAATTAATAACCCGTTGACCATTCCCGGTCGGCTAGCGTGACTAGCTCGGGTAGGGCTTGTCGGGCCCAGTAGTACTACTATAATTTCCCCACTATCTAACCCAATACTAACGATCCGAGAGTTGATTGAGGACTTCCGTGATAAAGCTACTTAGTGACCATAACTACATTAACATTAACTTAGTTACCGAATAGTTAACGACGTTAATTTCGCCTAACGTAAAATATAGAGTTGTAGAGCGTATACATGTTTCTCCCCCTGTTGTTCAAAAACTCGATAAAATAGGGGCCGTGAACTCACCTTAAATTGCTCGGTTAGATAAACGCAAAAGAGACAAATGATGGAACCGCTAATCGCGTCCTAACATGTCAACCGATTCAAAGTTAGTGTGTGAACATACTGACACAAAACCCTACGCATAACTAACACACAGTACGACACACGTAATAACCAATTCGAAACTATAATCATGCTGTGCAAAGTATCACCATACAAAATAACGGCCAAATCAACTTGTCATAAACACAGGATAACTCATACAACACCTAGATACACACAAAAGCAAGTTATCATGTTTTGAGCTTTTACACTCATAACTGGGCTGTTTTCGAGAATTTTTATAAAATAGTTCCAACATTCCAAAAATTCTAATATTTGTACAGGAGGTGTCAATTAGACTGTAGAATTTTGTGTAAACTTTTCAAATCCTAAATCTTTACCAATTATTTATAAGCATTTATATACTAGGTTGCAGTCAGATTCGTCGCTTTCTGACTGCAGTCCACGAGAAAAATCATTTAAAAATCATCGTTCATCCGATTAACAAAATTCCAGTGGGAGATTCTCGGAAACTCCCATCTCCAGTTACTGTACAGATTTCGTGACCTAACCCCATACAGACTATGAGACCCGACTCAATAAACAACCTGCAAATTCTGCAGAATTTACGCAGCTTCAGCTGCTGCACTAAATGACCATTTAAAAATAGCAAACAACCTCAGAAAAATATGAATCCGGCGCCATTTGAAGCGTTTTTCAAAAATACACATTTTAGGCTTCAGAAAATCCACTTTTCGACTTTATCGCATTAGAACATGTGTAAACGGCCATGACGCTTAGTTGTATTGATTAACAGCAGGTTAACTTGTCAAATATCATCTAATATATCAATATTGATGCAAACCCTAACTATATCATGATCTTTATAGATAAAACGCAGCCTACGATTTTAATACTCAAACATATCATCACAACCGCAAAGATTCGCATATTTATCCGAACTAATCATACACCACAACACTTTTTCATAATAATATCATACAAGCACCCAATCATGATCAAGACTACACAAAACCTAGTGTGAAATCGCAATACAATTAAACCCTAACCTTGAAATGATGACATTAGCGAACCGGGACAAGCTTGGAATCGATCCGAGTGATGTGGGATGCTTGCGCGACCGAGAGGGAGGGGGGCTGCTGCCATCGCACACCTCTAGGGGAGTAGGTTTTAGGGTTTGCTATTTTTTTTTGAATACCCATGCATACATACAGGGGCAGGGGGCGGTTTGGGCTTGTCCTTGGGCCGCAAGGGTGGGGTGGCGGGTTGGTTGGGTTGGGTTCGCAAGGGGGTGTGGGTGGCGGGTTGGGTTTGCTTGGTCGCGAAGTCGAAACGTTTCACAGGCTTGGTTTGGTTCAGCTTATAAATAGAATTTACTAACCGATCATTATAATCTGATAAATAACTACACATAATACGACTCGACAATTATTCATAAACGTCTAATAACATGTAGCACGAAATTCAGATACAACCCGTTAGAATTTCCAAACATTGTGTATTCCCTAAATACTAAAGTTAGCGTAGTTATTGCGAGCGCGTAATTTAATTCTCCGAATTAAATCAGCGTAGGAATGAATAACAATAAAGTAGCGCGTTTAAGATACCTGAAAAGCCGGGATGTCACATTATCCCCATGTTGAAAGAATTTTCGTCCCGAAAATTGAGTAAACGCGGTTTAGAATGCAACGCAATTCAGTTTGTTAGAATGGTACAAGGAAATCCCAGGCTGTCATATCATCCCCATGTTGAAAGAATTTCGTCCCGAAATTCAGTTGGCGGTAACATCAGATTGCTGCTCAGCTACAAAAAGGTGTGGATAAATTGCTTTTCATTTGGTCCTCTCTTTCCCACGTGAACTCCGGTCCACGCTTAGAGTTCCAACAAACATTGACGATCGGTATCTTGATGTGCCTTCGAGTCTTGATCTCACGGTCCATGATCTCGATAGGTTGTTCCACAAAACGCAGTTGCTCATCCACTTGAATCTCATCCAATGGAATGACTAGTGTCTCATCTGATAGACACTTCTTCAGATTGGACACGTGAAAAACGTTGTGAACTCCACTGAGTTCGGCAGGAAGGTCTAACTAATAAGCTATGGGCCCGATACGCTTCGAAATCACAAATGGACCTACGTACCGTGGATTTAGTTTGCCTCGTTTCCCAAAACGAATTACACCCTTCCAGGGTGACACTTTCAGTAGGACGCGGTCACCTACTTGAAATTCGAGCGGTTTGCGTCGTTGATCAGCGTAACTATTCTGTCGATCCCGTGCCGCTGCCATGCAGTTTCTCATTTGCATAATCTTTTCAGTAGCCTCAAGTATCAACTCAGGACCTGTGAGTTGACTGTCACCGACTTCTGCCCAACAGACCGGTGATCTACATGTAACATCCGTCAAAAACGGGTTTCCAAAACCCGCTTCGTTTATTAATCGAATATCTAGTTAAAAATTTTCGTTGCATATTTATTGCTCAAATAATTTTAAACGATACATAACTAATAACTATATTAGAATTTAAAAACCATAATTTATAAATAATCTTAAATAATGAGAAAAAAATAAAATGGGGACGCCGGGTTTCGAACCCGGGTCGCCCACAAACTCCAACACACAACACACCGCTCCGCCACTTGCCTTCTTTGTGTAATTACTGAAACAAATAATACTTAAGTTAAAACTCGAAATCAAAATCCGGAAATCAGCGCGCCCAATCCGCAGTCGCCGGAAAGACCGACGATTTCGCAAATCACGATCGTTTTTCTTTGTCTGAAACGCGTGAACTAACTTCGACATCGGTTATAACCGATTCTAACCCCAATTCCAGTCGTAACCGCCGGAAAAGTTTTGACCTCGAATCAAGACCAAAATTCGGACTCAATTCATCCTGATCATCCCTATAAATAACCACCCAAACCTCTGGTAACCTTTTTGCTCAAAATCGCACAATCTCTCGAAGCTTTAGCACTCGCCGGAGATATTCTGCATTCGCCGGACTTTCACCGGAAAACCGAGACTTACACCAAATCGGTAAAATTCTCGACTCTTTTGTTTGCAATCCATTGTTAGACAAGTATTAACATAAATCGTTCAACCAGAATCCGTCTCAGACAACGTTGCCGGGAATTCCTACACTCGCCGGAAAATCACTGTAAATTCCGAAGTCTCCCTGTGAATCGGTACAATCATCTAAACCCCTGATATCCCTTGGTTAGTAACTTAATTGCACAACTCGTTGATCAAAACTGTTAATTGATTCACTCAGACGGAAGTCGCCAATCAGAGCCGACGACTCTTGTCGGAAATCTGAGAAAAAGCATTCTGTTCGGTACATTTTACTCCGTAACCCTCTCTATCCAATTCATTCCAATCAATTATATGTTCGATGATCGATTTAAACCAGAACAGTCGGACATCATTTTTTTCGTCTTTGTAAACGAACAAGACGAAGTCGAACATGGGTATAAGTTTAATTAAAACTGAATATTTAACCGGGTTAGACACACAGTCCAGCGGTGGACTGTGTGCACAAACAATGCACACGTCCCGGGTTCGAATCACATACGTTACCGAACTTCAGAATTAAAACCAACATTTTACAACTGAATTGGATCAGGTCACCGAATGTTAATAAGTATAATTTAATCCATAAGTTAAACAGATATGACACACAGCCCAACTGGTTGGGCTGTGCGTACTCGAACCGAACGTCCCGAGTTCGACTCCGGGCCACTGAAGTCGGTTCGGCCACTTTAAATCATTTTTCGAAATAAACTAAATAAGTTAAAAGTTAATTAGTGTATAAATATAATTAAATCAGAGAATATTTCGGGTTAGACACGTAGCTCAGTTGGTAGAGCTGCGTGCACGCGTACGAGAGGTCCCGGGTTCGAACCTCACTCAGCGCACAATTAACCACAGTCCGACCCGTCAACAGTCAACGGTCAAAAAGTCAAAATTTTTATTTCTTTTTATTTATTTATTTAATTTAAAAATCAATTAAAAATACTTCAAAATAATATTTTTAAAGTTAGAAAATGTCCTTAAACTCACAAAAATAAATCTTAAAATCCTATTAAGATTATGAATTAAAAGTATTAATCTCAAATAAATCCATTTATTTACCAAACCATTTCGTTATTATTTTAGGTTAGTTTTCCTTGTCGATCAAATCCCAAAACTCGTGCGCATCCAACGTCACGCACCCAATGTGAGTGAATCTCATTCCCCGTTTTAATCACATTTTGGGGTGTATCATGTGTCGTTTAATTCCTTATTATATTTAAACACTTGTGCATCCATCATATCCGTGATCAAATGTGTATGTATCAATTGTTGTTTGAATTATGTTTAGATTGAAGTTATCATTTTCAGTACATGCATTTCATTAGGCCCATCAGCTCCCCGTGGGATACGGGTTGAGTATCAGGTGCCTCATTCGATCGGCTCCGTTTGATTGAGCCTTGATCTCACATACATCACCATTCATGGCATTCGATCGGCTCCGTTTGATTGAGCCTTGATCTCATATACATCATCATTTATGTCATTTACTCATCCAATGTGGTTTGTGTTTTGTTATATACATATGTTTGCTCACATGTGATTATTGCACAACTTTTCAATATTAAACACAACAAGAAAATTAATAACAATGTTTTATCAAGGTTCACTCGCCAACTTTTGTTGACCCAAAATATCACCCGTTTTACACATGATACAGGTGATCTAGTTGAGGCAAGAAACATATAGGAAGGCCTAGAAGAATAAATCAGTTTAAGCTTGGGATTGTTTTACTTAGTTTCATTTCCTTGTAATTGTATGGATTTGATTTGAACATTTAAGTTGTAATTGAATTTAATAAATATGAAACATTTTAGTAAACATCATGAGCTTTGGTGATAACCCAATTATGCCCCGACTCTTATTCCGCTGCGGGTCGGGGTGTCACAGATTGGTATCAGAGCCATGACTATAGGGATATAGGATAGGTTATTAGACCCTTAGAGCCTATACTATAGATGATTAAAATTTTAAATTGTTTATGCGTTACATGCAAAATTCATGATGTTTATATGCTTTATGTTTATTGTTACATTCAATGTTATGCAAGCATGTTCATAAGTACATATATTATACAATGCTCATCATGAATCATATCCTCATAACATATCATATCCATGATAGCACACACCTCACAATTCCCATGATTTTTGCAATGATTTTTGTATTTTTCAAATCACATCAAAGTGAGTTCTCATGACGGGCATGTAGTAACTGGAAGGGTACGAGTACCGGTAGTCGGAACGTCCTGTCTAGGCTTGGCATTCGTATAAATCCAAAATAAAGGACCAGTTTGCCTACCTGGGGACTAACGATGAGAGTACGAAGGACCTATTAGGCCAAAGCATGCTATACTAAACGTCGTGTGAGCTAACCCCACATTGAGTTGTCATTGTGTCTACACCTGGACACCCTCCTACCATACATCTCGCAATCATATTTCATGGTTTTCATTCGGGTGATGCGAGTGTTAAACCGCCAACACCAATGTGAATCCTACTAAGCCAATAGTCATGGGGGCCCACATGACTATACAGGCGATGGTATGGGGGACATTGGAGGCCCAAACATGAGCAAACCCAAGACATCCTATGGATGTAGTTGCATTATTGATAGTTATGTTATTTTTATTCTTTTAACGACACATGACACCTAAAAACTTCTTAAACTCACAATCTTCGTATGTATGTTCCTGTAGATGTCGGCTAGGCAACTACGTGGAGGTAGAAAGTCAGGAAGATCAAATGAACGCTTGGCCACCCAAATTGCAAAATAAATGGCCGCGGTGCTTCCTGACATCGTAATTCAAGTCCAATAAGCTCTCACCGCGAATCCCATCAACCCTCCCAATCAAGAATACCAGAACGTCGACAACCCTCCCTCCAAAAAGTGCTCCTACAAACACTTCAAATCTTGCGATCCCCCAAAGTATGAAGGGACCGAAGGTGTTACTGCTCTCCTCCACTGGTTTGAAGAAATGGAGAACACCTTCCTCAATGCGATTGTCCCGATGATCACAACGTACGTTACGCAACTGGGAGACTGTTTGGCGTAGCCCTTACCTGGTGGAACACAGAAAAGGGTAAGAGAGGAGTCGAAGATGCCATGGCCTTAACATGGGAAGAGTTAAGGGAAATCATGACAAGACGCTTCTGTCCAAGAAGCGAAATCAAAAAGTTGGAAGATGAATTCCATTCGTTGAAACAAAAGGAAGGAGATCACACTTCCTACAACAAAATATTTCTCGAACTGAACCAAATGATCCCAAATCTGTTCACCCCCGTGTACCGCTTGGTTGAACACTACATTCGGGGCCTCCCCTCGAAAATTCAAGACTCGGTTCTAAGCACTTCGCCTGCAACATTTGAAGCCGCAATGGAATTAGCTACAGAACTTACCGAGAATCGCATCCGAAACGGCAAATTCAAGGATGAGAAAAAGAAAGCCCCCATTGAGGCCCAAACTTCTAACCATTTCATCTCCTCTTCAAAGTTTACTGGTAAGAGGAAACGAAACAGCAGAAATTTTGCCGTCACACACACAAACCCTCCTATCATTGCCGCACCAATTACCCAAATTGCTCCCTCAGTTGCACCATTTAAAAAGCCATACATCGGCCCATACCCAAAATGCAACCGTTGTCAATACCATCACCTCCCAGAAACTCCTTGCCAACATTGCACCAGCTGTGGCCGTGCGGGTCACACTATTCAAACTTGTCGCACGCTTCAACGAATGAACCGCAATCAACCCTCAACCCAAACCACCATCAGATGGTGGTCAAGCCCAACAACCTTTACTTCTACCACCTTACAACATATAGCCCAATCCTACTACCAACCCAACTACCCATGATGCAACCCATGCGAGCATGTTACAACTGTGGAGACCCAAACCACTTCAGGAACACATGTCCCCGCTTGGTGAACATCATCCATGCCCAAGCTCAAGCGAATCCGGTAAATCAAGCTAACCAAGCTCCTCCACCTGCTAGAGGGAGAGCTTTCAACATCAATGCCAACCAAGCTAGGGCTGACAACAACGTGGTTAACGGTACGTTTCTCATCAATGGTAGTTATGCATCCATGTTATTCGATACCGGCGCGGATAAGAGTTTTGTTTCCTTAGAATTTGAACCTATCCTCAACCAAACTCGTGATAATCTCATGGAATCTCTAACGGTGGAAGTTGCAGACGAAAGCCTGTTTCATTAAATTCTATTATACGAGATTGTACCCTCACTCTAAACGATCACGATTTTCCAGTTGACCTCATTCCTATGAAGTTGGGAAGTTTCGATATTATAATCAGTATGGACTGGCTCAGCCAGCATCACGCCGAAGTAGTATGCCGTGAAAAGTTCATTCGCATTCCTCTTGCAGACGGTCAGACCCTACGTATCTTTGGAGAAACCCCTTCGAAAGGACTCAAATTAATGTCCTGCCTTCAAGCCCGAAAATATCTCCGCAAGAACTATGTCGCATTCCTAACTCACGTCGTCAAAAAGGGAACCAAGGAGAGGAAACTCGAAGACATCCCAGTAGTGAAGGATTTTCCACAAAGTTTTTCCTGACGACATTTCAGGACTTCCTCCCGTGAGAGAAGTCGAATTCCGCATCGATCTTATACCTGGCGCTACACCAATCGCAAAATCTCCTTATAGGTTAGCCCCATCCGAAATGCAAGAGCTGGCCAGTCAACTGCAAGAGCTGACTGACAAAGGATTCATACGTCCTAGCTCATCACCTTGGGGTGCACCTGTTCTTTTTGTGAAGAAGAAAGATGGAACGTTTCGCATGTGTATCGACTACATAGAACTCAAAAGTTAACGGTTAAGAACTGCTACCCATTACCTCGCATCGCTGACCTCCTAGACCAACTTCAAAGCGCCACCTGTTTTTCAAAAATCGACCTTCGTTCTGGTTATCATCAACTCAGAGTACATGAAGAAGACGTCCCAAAGACCGCCTTCCGAACTCGTTAGGTCATTACGAATTCATGGTCATGCCGTTTGGTTTAACCAACGCCCCAGCTGTCTTCATGGATCTAATGAATAGGGTATGCAAACCCTACCTTGACCGTTTTGTCATAGTCTTCATCGACGATATTCTTATCTACTCCAAGTCTAAATCCGATCACGAGCGACACCTTAGACTCATCCTTACACTCTTAAGGACCGAAAAGCTTTACGCTAAGTTCTCTAAATGCGAATTCTGGTTAAGAGAAGTACAATTCCTTGGACATGTCGTTAATGACAAGGGAATACATGTCGATCCTTCGAAAATCAAGGCAGTACAGGAATGGCAAGCGCCATGTACCCCTACTGAAGTAAGGTCATTTCTTGGTTTGGCTGGGTACTATCGCCGCTTCATTGCCAACTTTTCCCGTATTCTGTACCACTCACGAATTTGACTCATAAAGGAAAACCCTTTATATGGGGACCTAAACAAGAAGAAGCCTTCCAAACCCTAAAGCAAAAGCTTTATGACGCACCTATCCTCACACTTCCTGAAGGTTGCGATGACTTTGTAGTATATTGCGACGCATCAGGGCAAGGGCTAGGCTGTGTATTAATGCAAAGAGGAAAAGTGATAGCCTATGCTTCTAGGCAACTCAAGGTTCATGAGAAGAACTACACCACCCACGACCTGGAACTTGGAGCCGTTGTGTTCACTCTCAAGATATGGAGACATTACCTCTACGGTACCAAGTGTGAAATATACACTGACCACAAGAGTCTCCAACATATCTTCAATCAAAAGGAGTTGAATATGAGGCAACGAAGATGGGTCAAACTTCTTAACGACTACGACTGTGAAATTCGGTATCATCCTGGCAAGGCAAATGTGGTGGCTGATGCACTCAGTCGAAAAGGTTATGCGAACTACATTCGTCTTCTATGTTCGCAAATCATAACCGACATCAAAGATCGAATTCGAGAAGCTCAACACATTTTGTAACAGAAAACGACGTACGTGATGAGCTGTCATGTGGAGCGGAACTTAAAATCGAAACCAAATCCGACGGTATTCTATATTATTTAAACTGCATATGGATTCCTGATCGCGATAACCTTCCTGATTTCCTTATGAATGAGGCGCACAAAACACCGTACTCTGTACACCCAGGAGCCGACAAGATGTATCAAGACCTACGATACACCTACTGGTGGCCGGGCATGAAAAAAGATATCGCTGTTTTTGTTTCCAAGTGCCTTACCTGTTCCAAAGTAAAAGCTGAACATCAAAGACCTTCAGGACTCCTAATCCAACCTGAAATACCTGTATGGAAGTGGGAAAACATAACCATGGACTTCATTACCGGGTTACCTCGCACCTCCAGTGGGTATGACACCATATGGGTAATCATTGATCGTCTTACAAAGTCAGCTCACTTCATTCCAATCCGCGAGGACTTCAAAAATGAGAAGTTAGCTCGTATCTACATCAGCGAGATCGTAAGGCGTCATGGTGTACCTTTAAGCATCATTTCAGGCCGTTATGGTCGTTTCACTTCACGAACATGGCGAGCCGTACAAACCGCCTTGGGTACACGATTAGACCTCAGTACCGCTTTTCATCCTCAAACTGATGGACAATCTGAACGCACCATCCAAACTCTTGAAGACATGCTTCGAGCATGTGTCATAGACTTCAAGGGAAATTGGGACGCTCACCTACCATTGGTTGAATTTTCGTACAACAATAGTTATCATTCAAGTATCGGCATGGCTCCTTTCGAAGCGTTATATGGTCGTAAGTGCCGATCTCCAGTATGTTGGCACGAAATTGGGGAAGCACAATCACCGGTCCAGAATTAATTCAAGAAACAACAGACAAGATCCATCAAATTCGAAACAATCTTCTAGCGGCACAAAGTCGTCCAAAGAGTTAAGCAGACAAACAACGAAAGCCCTTGGAGTTTAACATTAGTGATCAAGTACTTTTAAAAGTATCACCGTGGAAGGGAGTGGTTCGTTTTGGCCAGAAGGGCAAGCTAGCACCACGCTACGTAGGACCTTTCAAGATACTCGAAAGAGTAGGTCCTGTAGCATACAAGCTTGACTTACCAGAAAACTCAACATAATTCATCCCACATTCCACGTATCAAACTTGAAAAAGTGCCTCGCCGATGAAAACCTCACATTCCTCTAGAAGACATTCAAGTCGACGAATCTATGCATTTCATTGCAAGACCAGTAGAAATTATGGACTTCGGAGAGAAGCGTTTAAGACGAAGTCGTATTCCAATTGTCAGGATACGTTGGGAGTCGAAACGAGGACCTGAGTTTACTTGGGAACGTGAAGATCAATGCGCGAGAAATACCCGCATCTTTTTCCTGTTACCACTACTACTTAAATTTCGGGACGAAATTTCTAAAAGTAGGGGATACTGTAACATCGTCAAAAACAGGGTTTCCAAAACCCGCTTCGTTTATTAATCGAATATCCAGTTAAAAATTTCCGTTGCATATTTATTGCTCAAACTAATTTTAAACGATACATAACTAATAACTATATTAGAATTTAAAAACCATAATTTATAAATAATCTTAAATAATGAGAAAAAAATAAAATGGGGACGCCGGGTTTCGAACCCGGGTCGCCCACAAACTCCAACACACAACACACCGCTCCGCCACTTGCCTTCTTTGTGTAATTACTGAAACAAATAATACTTAAGTTAAAACTCGAAATAAAAATCCGGAAAATCAGTGCGCCCAATCCGCAGTTGCCGGAAAGACCGACGATTTCGCAAATCACGACCGTTTTTCTTTGACTGAAACGCGTGAACTAACTTCGACATCGGTTATAACCGATGTCTAACCCCCAATTCCAGTCGTAACCGCCGGAAAAGTTTTGACCGCGAATCAAGACCAAAATTCGGACTCAATTCATCCTGATCATCCCTATAAATAACCACCCAAACCTCTGGTAACCTTTTCGCTCAAAATCGCACAATCTCTCGAAGCTTTAGCACTCGCCGGAGATATTCTGCATTCGCCGGACTTTCACCGGAAAACCGAGACTTACACCAAATCGATAAAATTCTCGACTCTTTTGTTTGCAATCCATTATTAGACAAGTATTAACATAAATCGTTCAACCAGAATCCGTCTCAGACAACGTTGCCGGGAATTCCTACACTCGCCGGAAAATCACTGAAAATTCCGAAGTCTCGCTGTGAATCGGTACAATCATCTAAACCCCCTGATATCCCTTCTTTAGTAACTTAATTGCACAACTCGTTGATCAAAACTGTTAATTGATTCACTCAGACGGAAGTCGCCAATCAGAGCCGACGACTCTTGCCGGAAATCTGAGAAAAAGCATTCTGTTCGGTACATTTTACTCCGTAACCTCTCTATCCAATTCATTCCAATCAATTATATGTTCGATGATCGATTTGCAGAACAGTCGGACATCATTGTTCTGCGTCTTTATAAACGAAGAAGACGAAGTCGAACATGGGTATAAGTTATTTAAACCGAATATTTAACCGGTTAGACACACAGTCTAGCGGTGGACTGTGTGCACAAACAATGCACACGTCCCGGGTTGAATCGCTATACGTTACCGAACTTCAGAATTAACACCAACATTTTTACAACTGAATCGGATCAGGTCACCGAATGTTAATAAGTATAATTTAATCCATAAGTTAAACATATATGACACACAGCCCAACTGGTTAGGCTGTGCGTACTCGAACCGAACGTCCCGAGTTCGACTCGGGCCACTGAAGTCGGTTCGGCCACTTTAAATCATTTTTCGAAATAAACTAAATAAGTTAAAGGTTAATTAGTGTATAAATATAATTAAATCAGAGAATATTTCGAGTTAGACACGTAGCTCAGTTGGTAGAGCTGCGTGCACGCGTACGAGAGGTCCCGGGTTCGAACCTCACTCAGCGCACAATTAACCACAGTCGATCGGTCAACGACGGTCAACGGTCAAAAAGTCAAAATTTTTATTTCTTTTTATTTATTTATTTAATTTAAAAATAAATTAAAAATACTTAAATAATAAAAGTTTAAATGTCCTTAAACTCACAAAAATAAATCTAAAAATCCTATTAAGATTATGAATTAAAAGTATTAATCTCAAATAAAATCCATTTATTTACCGAACCATTTCGTTATTATTTTAGGTTAGTTTTCCTCGTCGATCAAATCCCAAAACTCGTGCGCATCCAACGTCATCAAAGAACGCACCCAATGTGAGTGAATCTCTACCAATTCCCCGTTTTAATCACATTTTGGGGTGTATCATGTGTCGTTTAAATCCTTATTATATTTAAACACTTGTGCATCCATCATATCCGTGATCAAATTGTATGTATCAATTGTTGTGTGAATTATGTTTAGATTGAAGTTATCATTTTCAGTACATGCATTTCATTAGGCCCATCAGCTCCCCGTGGGATACGGGTTGAGTATCAGGTGCCTCATTCGATCGGCTCCGTTTGATTGAGCCTTGATCTCACATACATCACCATTCATGGCATTCGATCGGCTCCGTTTGATTGAGCCTTGATCTCATATACATCATCATTTATGTCATTTACTCATCTAATGTGGTTTGTGTTTTGTTATATACATATGTTTGCTCACATGTGATTATTGCACAACTTTTCAATATTAAACACAACAAGAAAATTAATAACAATGTTTTATCAAGGTTCACTCGCCAACTTTTGTTGACCCAAAATATCCCCCGTTTTACACATGATACAGGTGATCCAGTTGAGGCAAGAAACATATAGGAAGGCCTAGAAGAATAAATCAGTTTAAGCTTGGGATTGTTTTACTTAGTTTCATTTCCTTGTAATGTATGGATTTGATTTGAACATTTAAGTTGTAATTTGAATTTAATAAATATGAAACATTTTAGTAAACATCATGAGCTTTGGTGATAACCCAATTATGCCCCGACTCTTATTCCGCTGCGGGTCGGGGTGTCACACTACATTTGTGACCATACAAAACTTCCAACGGTGCTGCCTGAATACTCGTATGGTAACTGTTGTTATACGAGAATTCCACTAAAGGCAGATGGATTTCCCAACTGTTCCTGAAGTCTACCACGCATGCCCTAAGCATGTCCTCCAAGGTCTGAATGGTCCTTTCACTTTGACCATCCTCTGAGGGTGGTAAGCTGTGCTCATATCTAAGCGTGTACCCAACGCTTTCTGAAGTGACCGCCAAAAGTTGGACGTGAAACGAGCATCTCTGTCTGAAATGATGGACGTTGGCACCCCGTGCCGAGAAACTACTTCCTTAATGTAGATGCGAGTCTTATCCATCTTATCTGTTTCTTTGGTCGCTAGGAAGTGTGTAGACTTAGTTAGACGATCCACGATCACCCAGATGGTATCGCAACCACCCGGAGTTCACGGGAGTTTAGTGATAATGTCCATCGAGATCTGATACCATTTCCACACTAGGATCTCAGGTTGTTGAAGTAGCCCTGATGGCTTCTGGTATTCTACCTTGACTTTCGCACAAGTCAAACACTTGCTCACGTAGGTGGCTATATCCGCTTTCATGTTGGGCCACCAGTACGTGGCTTTAAGGTCTTGATACATCTTATCCGAACCAGGATGGACAGAGTATCGGGATTTGTGAGTTTCGTCCATAACTAGCTTCTGAGGTTTCCGTAGAGAGGTACCCATATACGATTCATGAAATACCGGGTACCATTGGGTTTCACTTCCCAATCGCGTTCCATCTTTCCCACAGATTCGGCCTTGATGTTCTCTTCCTTAACTGCTTCTAGCTGCGCGTCGCGTATCTGTTCGGGTAACCCAGAATGAATTGTGAACTGTAGTGCTCGTACCCGACGAGGTTTCAAGTGCTCCTTCCGACGAGGGCATCAACTACCACGTTAGCTTTACCCGGGTGATATTGAATGGCACATTCATAATCGTTCAGGAGTTCGACCCAGCGACGCTGTCGCATGTTCAACTCCTTCTGGTAAAAAATATGCTGGAGGCTCTTGTGATCCATGTAGATTGTGCACTTTGTTCTATATAGATAGTGTCTCCAAATCTTAAGTGCAAACACAACTGCTCCCAATTCCAAGTCATGTGTCGTGTAGTTCTTATCGTGGACCTTCAACTGTCGGGATGCATACGCGATGACCTTATCACGTTGCATGAGCACAGATCCCAATCCCTGAATGGAAGCGTCACAATATACCACAAAATCATCCGTCCCCTCTGGCAAGGACAAAATGGGCGCACTGCAAAGCTTCTGCTTCAGTAATTGAAATGCTGCTTCCTGTTTATCACCCCAAGCATACTTGGTGCCCTTCTGAGTGAGAGTGGTAAGCGGTTGTGCGATCTTAGAAAATCCCTCGATGAAACGTCTGTAGTAACCAACCAAACCCAAAAATTGGCGGATCTCTGTCGGTGTCCTGGGTGCTTCCCAGTTCTTGATAGCATCGATCTTGGCGGGATCAACGTGTATACCTTTTCATTCACGATATGCCCGAGGAACTGAACTTCCCGAATCCAAAATCACACTTCGAAAACTTGGCATATAGTTTATCCTGTTGAAGTAGTTCCAGCAATAACCGCAGATGCTCAGCATGTTCTTCTTCACCCTTAGAGTAGATGAGTATATCATCGATGAACACGATGACAAACTTGTTGAGATACGGCTTACCACGCGGTTCGATAGTCTCTTCCTTGAGCTCTTCAGTTTTACTAGTCAGCTGACGTATCAGCCATCCCTGTGCTTCGATAGTCTCTTGCATTCTCTCCAGCTGTTCCTGTTGTTTCCTTAGCACATCTCTAAGTAGATCGTCCCCCATTCCTGAAGAGTTGACCGGTTTGACCGGTACATGGTGGTTGGACGGGAGGACGACTCCCCTCCTAGAGCGAGTCTTTTCCTGGCAGCTGAGCGTGTCTCCACGCCACGAGGTGGTGAGGGTTCGACCATGGGTGCCTTCCCCGGCGCCCTTGATTGTCGAGATCTGTCGGATGATGATGATTGACATAGCCTGCTAGGTTGGTTTGGTTAGTTACGAGCTGCGTATATCACAATATATATATATATATATATATATATATAATTATATATATATATATATATCACATAGAACAATTGTAGTATAACAAATAACAAGATATCACAGTTCGCCAACTAAGTCTAGTGTCATGTAACAGCTATAGTTTAGGTCTACTTTAAATGCAAACCTGGTTCTCTAGAGCTAGAGGCTCTGATACGAATCTGTCACACCCTCAATTTCCACTTGCGGAGTATTACCGTGAGGCGTGTGATCAAACCAGAATCTCAGACACTAGCAATGTCGAACGACTCTATATGATTTATTTAAACGTTTTCCAAAAACATTTATTGTAAACATACATAGTCATTTTCAAAATTTCAAGGTTTCAAAGTTTAGCGGAAGCATTAGAATAAAGTAACGGACGCCAACATAAACGCCAAAACTAAAATCCCAAGAATAATCGTTAATAAAGACTGATAAAAATGCCTTGACCAAATGCAAGTGAGTGCACCTAGCGCTTCTAGCGTCCTGAGAAACATGCAAAGAAACAAGTGTCAACATTAAAGAAGAGTGAGTTCACAGGTTTTTATAGCTTCAGCAGTTGTTGCCTTCAAGGAAGTCTTATATATGTAACCACTATCCAAATGAGCCACTGTTGTAGAGTAGTTGTAGTAGTTGCTTCACTTGAACTACCACCAAAAGTTACATGTAACTCTTGAGGTGTAACCTCCTCAATTTCTTGTGGGCTAGCATATAGAGTTGTCTCAAACGCAGTCAAGTGTGGAAGTTGATCTCTTTAATGGGTGAGTGAGATGGACTGCTAAGTGTGAGTTTTCTCTATTGCTTCAAGCAAAGGTATGAAAGTGGGTGGTATTGGAGAAGTGGGTAAGGGAGTAGAAAGAGACATAGTCCTCAGCGAGGGGCTGGAGAACAAATGCTTAAGTGAAACATCTGCCTCATAATGTGGTATCCATGTGCTTATAACTTGTTCCTTTTGTGAGGAAACAAGAGGAGCTTATGATGGTGGAGATCTTTGAACCATCTGCTGTGAGGAAGTAGCAGCAGTGGTTGTAAGTGACTTTTGTGATGTCACATGTAAGACATCTGGGATCTCATCTTCTGGAGCTACCTTTTTAGGTGTTTGGTGGGCTTAGTGGATTTGGTTAGTTTCTTTTTGGGTTTAACTGGTGGGGTTGCACAACACTGGTTGTAGTGTTGTGGTCAACAGGAGCAGTGGGCTCAACAACAGAGGAAGGAGAAGTGGTTGTAGAAGTTATCAAAATCTGATGTGTCTTTGTTGCTTTAGTTTTCAACACCTTAGGTTTTGACTCGAGAGCCTAGTAAAACTTTCATGTTTGAGGCTGCCAACTTCACAGATGACACCTTGTTTAAAATCAGACTCGGAAACTTGTTTTTGTAAATATAAACTCAACAACCTTGGGTGTATCAAATAGGGTTTACCTCTTTTAAGATTGTTAAAATTAGCAACCAGATCAGAAAACAATACCTGAGAAAAGTTAAATTTTTATTTACTTAAAATAGCATAACCCAAGTATTGAATATTCAAAGTTATTTCGTTGAAAGTGGTTGTTTTTGCTGACAGGCACAGTAAAAGGGTGTGCAAAAAGAATTTCATGTCAGTAGGAAATTTCGGTTTGAAAATGGTAATACCTGAAAGCTGACCTTCATATCCACGCTCTATGAGAATGAGAGATTTAGACAACTGACTGTCCAATTTTTGAGGTGATGGTAAAGGGATTTTTGTTCTGAACTTGACGTTCAACATTTGCCCAAAACTGGCGGAGGGTGTCGATGTAGATGGGGGCATTTGCAAGTAACACATTTTTGTATGATAATGTTTGTAGAACATCAATCATGGAGTGAAACACAGTATTATTGTTGGTTTTGTCGAATATTGGAAGGTAGTTATAGGGAGTTTTGATGATAAGATTCATGGTGAATAAGTGAGTATTTAGGGTTTGAAAGAAGAAGAGAGTAATGGAGAATTGTGGAGATTTTTTGGTTTTGAAATTGAAACGCTGGAAACTCTATTTGGATGAAACAGGGTTTATAAAGGAAAAAGTGAATGTTGACGTGGCAGCGGTTTCCAAAAGATCTGATGGCTAACATCTGTGCACGTGTAAACTTTGATGGATAATGGTTGACAGTTGTCTTGAAACCTCTGCTGTGGTTCTAAACAGAGGAATGAGCAGTGGGATTTTACACTGTCAGAGGATAGAATACCAGTGGATGGGGAAAACAATGGTTTCACCAACAGTGGAAGTAGAACAGAGGATACACTTTCAGCAACGAATAGATTTTTATGCCAAGCAGAGGTTTGGATAAACAGTGGTTGTGAACAAACTTTAGAGATTTATTGAAAATTTTCAATTTTAGCTATTTTAAGGATAGATTTTTAATTTTCTGAAAACATTTTGATGTTATTTATACATGGAGAACAAACCACTGCTAACACACCAGTAGTAGTTGGTATTTGAAAGGTTAGTATTTCACAGCTGTTAAAGTAAGCTTGGTACTCAAAAGAGTAACTGAGAATATGTCAGTTTAAGGTAGATTGTAACTAAAAGGTTTGGTATTGAAAAGGGCTCTATACATGACATGTGTAAGAAAAGTTGACTATAACATCAGTGGTTAGTGAGTCAGCGGTTGAATCAGTGGTTTTGCTACACAACTACTGTTGGTATGTTAGCAGTGGTTTGTCATCAGTGGTTTGCATCAGTTGTTTCTGATCAGTGGATAGGATTACAAGGACTTTACTTATTTTCTTATAAGTTCAGGGGGCATTTATGTCAAGTTTGCTTTAATTCATAACAGTTGAGAGATTGTTTTCATTGTCATGCTTT
The DNA here is from genome assembly GCA_947069175.1 of Scalesia atractyloides. Classification (NCBI taxonomy): domain Eukaryota; kingdom Viridiplantae; phylum Streptophyta; class Magnoliopsida; order Asterales; family Asteraceae; genus Scalesia; species Scalesia atractyloides. Next base: position 76,467,811 of record CAMTDV010000022.1, on the reverse strand, counting down.
CGTGATTATGATTACTTGCATATGACTCACAATCTCCCCCTCAGCCTAAGATCACTGATTTGTTCGTACAGAATATAAGGAAGATAGGTTAGATTGATAATCGGTGAAAGTGATCAAATAGAACAGTACAGACACTGTTCTATTTATACTACAATCCTAACCATTGAGCATCTTATTATGATTTCAGCATGAAAGTAACACTTAACAAAAATAACAAACTAATAACATCTGCTAAGCTAACCACTGCCATACACTAAACATTACAAGGACTGATAGAAAACACAAATGATACATCCTCAGTTGGTCTTCAGCAGAGCTTTGCCTTGACAGACTTTTAGCTTTGATCTTCAGCGGAGCTTTGTCTTGGCAGACCTTTTAGCTTTAGTCTTTTGCAGAGCTTTGCTTGGCAGACCTTTTAGCTTTAATCTTTAGCAGAGCTTTGTCTTCAACAGAGTTTAGCTATGACGGACATTGACTTGGGCAGATGTTATATTATTGTTTGGATCAGAGGTTGTAGTATATTTTGGCTTTCTATCATCTGTTCTTTTATTAATTTTTTTAGCTATTAGTTTATCAATCTTTCTATCAAATCAGTCATAAATACATAATGCTTTAACCATAATTTATTAATCGATACAAATACAAAATGCAATATGCTGAACATTATAAATTTGCTAACAAAATTACAACGATAAACATTAATCAATAAAAAATAAACATTATAAAGTTAATTTATTTATTATTCTTTATATAAAGAAATTAAATTTAATATTCTTTAATTTAAATGCATTAACATGTGGCATCCAAGGAACCTTATATGTAGTTCACCAACATAATGAAACCCTCTGTTGTTTCATTAATTAGGCTTTAACATCTACTTTGTGAACCTCTTGGTGGCAAAATGGCGAAGTATCTCAGACAGATAAAAAACATATTGAAGTAACAAATTTTATAACACAAATCCAAATTTTATATGCACTTTTAACTGTCACTTATACTTTTTCATTAAATTGTTACTAAATATCGTTGGCTCATTAAAGATAATATATCCCTCCTCACTAATCTATGTAATCTATCAATAATCCCTTTAATGGTTAGTTTGAAAGACTTTTCTCGCATGCAAATCTGATGGATCCTCTACTTTTGGTAGTGGGTCATGGAATATATTATTATCCATTAATAACAACCAATCAATGTTCCACCACATTCGATTTCTAGATGGTTGCATCATAACTCAATAGCTAGAAAATAAATTATGAATTTCTTTAAATAAATCTCCAACTGTTCAATTAAGGTGATAAAAAATTTAGTTGACGACTTGACCCCACACTCGCCATATACAATGTTTTGTTTCATTTCCTTTTAACTTGTCCAACGATTACCTTATCAAAAATGTTAATCGTACACTGGCAAAAGGATGTTATTTTGATACTTTTGCAGGCTCACTTGAGAGCCAGTAGACTCGCAAAATACAATTTGTTATTGGGCTGCAATTAATATAAACATGAATTCAATTTGGGCCATTATGGAAATTTAAATGGGCATTAGTTGGAGTCAGCTGGGTATAAAAAACAAGGCTTCGCAGATCAGTTTTCGAGTAGATTTCTGGGGTTCAGGAGGTCAATCCCCTGGCAAGGAAACTAAGATCAAACAAAATGGAAAGTCTAGTTTGTCTAATTGTAAACGATGAATCATGCAATGGAGGGTATTATTGGCACTGGTTGTATTATTATTATTATTATTGTTGTTGTTGTTTGACTAAAATCTCCAATGTCAAATTTTGTATTAGTATATTATTCAGACGTTTTATACCGAAACAATTAAAATTTAGGGATTATAATGCAAATATAGGATCAGGGTTTAATCCCTGCGTTCTCAGCTACATATAGCACGTTTAACTTCTTCAAGGCCGCCGTTTCAAGCCGCCTATTAATCTTTGATCGCTGTTTCAATGGACACCAATAGCGTGTTGATCTCTCTCGGTCTATCCGGGTCGGTTCATAACATGTTCGTTGTCCATAGGGAAATCACTCTGTCTGTCAGGTATGGGGAAATTAAAATCTCATGTATCATTATTATTTTATTTTTTTTTGTAACGACACAACATAATCAATCCTGAGCACTCTTCGGGCTACCCACTGGACCAAACGGAGTATTCCAGAGTAACCCGGGTCCACCAACAATTTGGGAAAAGCCCGGTAACCCGCCGCCGTAGGCACGGCGATAAAATTACAGAAAAATCCGTTTGGCTCAGGGATCCAATCCAGGTTTCCCTAGGTCTCCTATCATTGCCCACCAATGCCTCATTTTGCACCAAGTGGGAATTGAACTTGCATCTCTCAAGAGAAATGCAAGTCTTAACCACTTGATCTAGAGATCATTGGCATTTTTAAAATAAAATTTTTTTACATTCTGAATATGTAGGATGGTTCAGATGATTACTCATAATTTGATATATAATGAGAATGCAGTACTGAAAAATGGACTAATGGTAATAATTATGTATTATATGTATTTGAATAAAGGGTTCAATTTAGGAGTTATGGTCCATCACATGGTAGGCAATGGGGAAACTGACAGTCTGCTGCAGCAAGGAGGATTAGAGCTCTGGAAAGGAGAGTCCAAGAACTGCGAGATCACACAAACGCACTTTGTAGGACGCACGAAAATCAAGGAAAGTATGTTGAAAATAGTTGCTTGAGAAGAAGAAGAAGTTGATGAAAATTTAGAAGCTAAGCGCGAAATGTGATCGCAAGTTCTACGAATTAGCAACTACACCTTCTTAGATTATCAATTTAGAGATGTTATGAAGAGTTTTTGGATGATTAGTTTCTAGTTGCTTTCTTAAGGTTGGCAAGTACTTATTAAATCATTTTTTATTTATTCCGTAATATTTACCATGGTCCAGATGATTAGTTATAATTTGATTTATGATGGGAATGCAGGTGGTGAAAAGTAGACTAATGGTATGATCAAGATGTCTACTCCAGTTGTCATGGGTTTGCAATGTAAGGAAATGACGGCTTCTCAAAGCAAGAAATCTAAGCAGTTGATTTCATTACGTCTTGAAAATGTGGGTAAACCTGAGACACCTCATTTGGCACCTAAGACAACTGGAATCAGTATAAGGAAACTGATGGCGACACATTTAAAAGGCAACCCACAAACCACAAGACTACCTTTGGTTTAACTCATCAGAATGGAGATGCCATTGTTAACAAGTTGCCAAATAGGTGGAAAGAGCTAACTTTGCAACAAGAAAAGGCTAGCAAACTGGTGAAACGAAAACGGCGAAAGAGACTCAGGATTAGTTTAGACATGGAGTCATCATCACAAGATCTTCAAGAACTGAAGTCGAAGAGACATTGAAGAGACATGCTATTTACAGATAGATCATCCAAGAACTGAATCTGGAGTGGCAATTGGCTGTTCTCCTCAGTTACAAGGTTGGAAAGTCCCCATATATAGCCTTTTAGTGATAAAGGTATAGTTCTTGCTCAGCAGTTAGTTTTTTTTCTTTCATCTCTGGTAAACCATGTCTTAATTTTTTTTTCATACACTTAATAAATTTGATATTTGGCTGTTAGAAAATATAACGGCTTTACTGTATAAATCATTGGAATATATTTACTTGAATATCCAAGCATATAGTTCAAGCTATTGGTGCATCCTTTGATCTATAATGCAATTTTCCGCTTCCATGACTAGGAAAACGACAAGATGTTTGGGTTTACCATCAACAAACTGTCAACAACTTATGCTTCAAAAGATGCTTTTTACATCTTCATTACCTTGATGATACTTCTCCATGTGCAAAGCATGAACCCTGCAACATCAATTGCCAACGTCATCAGTTTGTGTATCTTGATATATGCCATTATTTTAAGGATTGTGTATTTTGTTACCGTTTTTCTTTTTCTCCATTAGCAAAGCAAAACACACTGACATAGTGTGATAGTTAATTACCAATGTCACGTGTCAGTAGTTGAAAATTTGACAGAATTAAACATATTTTGTAAACTAAGGACTTTACTATGTATGGAGTTCACCTTTTGTCTATCTGAATTTACTAATCAATCATATTATTTTTAGAACATACATCTATTACTCAATTTACAACAAAAACATAGCCTGTCCAATTTGTGTTCAAAGTTTTTATCTGTCTGGATAGAGTTTTGCAGGCCCTATGTAATGTCAAATACACGCCAAACCCTATACTTCCTTAACAGATTTTCACATAGACATAATATAAGGGAATAATAAAAGTACTAATTGCTTTCCTTTTAAGTCCTGGTTTGTTTTCAGGATAAAAATACTGGTTAGAAAAAAAGTAAGATACAAAATTAAGGTGTAGGCTGGCTTTGATATAGCTATATTATTTGTACTTTCATTGTTCTTCATTAGTTTACTATAAGAAGTAAATACTAGAAGTTGTAAGGCTGTATCATATTCAACCCTGCATAATTCTATAACTACTCACCTTAGAAAAACATTTCTTCACCATTTAAATATTTTTGAAAAAATAAATGCGCTAATGCAATATCATCATCATCATATTCACTAAATCCCACCAATAGCAAAGCTAAGTTAGTGTTTGAGGAGGATAAGATGTAGACAGCCTTACCTCTACCCGTAGGAATAGAGAGGCTGCTTCCAGTGAGACCCCGGCTCGATAGTAGTTTTGACAAGCCTTGGACAAAGGCACATAAACTCAGCAATTGAGACAAATGCCGATTAGTTCATTTACCTCCTTGTCTTTCGGACTATCAACGTCACCACATGATGCATGATTAACCGTCCCCCTTTTAACGTTATTTTGATGAAATTAGTAAAATAACGTTAAAATTAGTGCACTTTCACTTTTGCCCCGAACGCCCACACATATATACATTATATGCGCTGATGCAATATGATCTTATCAATAATCTGTCAATCAATCTATAAGGGTTTACTCCGTAGATAGTACATATATTATCCCCATATATATGGTTATTTACAGAATGTTCACTTAAATTTTAATCCCCATTACATATTATGTTTCAAGTAGTGGATGATCAATGTTTTTGAATGCTTTCATATATAATTAGCGTAAGGGCACGCCATTTGCAAGGCTGTTAAACAAGTGACACGAGTTTGATTGCGTTGTCATGAAAGTGATATGTTTAACCTATATCTTTATATATGCTTTAACTTCTGTATTGATACACTAAAGTTACAACTTAAAAATATCTTCTCCTTTAATGTTGTGTTCGTGATGTGTGTTTGTGGAAGTTAGTGATGTAGGATATCTAAGCTTGCAGTCAAAACTTTGTTTTCAAGGGTATGGCCTACAGTTTTTTTTATGTTCGCTATCTTAATTACTCTAACCTAACTTGCACGCACCACTAATCCCAAAGTACATTTCAGGATTTTGAGGGACATGTATTCTTTTTTCTTTTCTAATCTCCTTTGCATCTTTGTTTTCCAACATCTCGATAAACTCATAGATGCTCAAACTATCCAATTCTCCATAATTCTTTAAGATCTCTAAGAATCCACTCCATTAAGCCGGCAATGTGTCTCCAAGTCTATCCACAAAATATGATTAAACGACAAGAGTTGTAGATGTCCTTTACAATGATTAACTAATGATATAAAGATATGATGATTTGATGACTCTTGAGATATTATCTAAACCACACTATTGGTTTCGTTTGAAAAGAATAAATATCGTTTGAAAAGAAAACATGTTAGTTGTCGTTTAAATGTTCAAAATCATTGTCCTTTAAATGTAAAGGTATACAAGTTGTCGTTTAAAATTAACAAATTGCCATTTGAAATGAATTACACACCCTTGTCGTTTGGTTCTTGTGGGAATCAAAACCGCATTGTCGTTTGGAAATAATGAAGTGTATGTCGTTTGGATATAAGAGACACTTGTCGTTTAATGTTATCTAATTAGATGTGGTTTAGGCTTCCCTTGTGGTTTGAAATATTATAATAAGGTGTCGGTTGAAGTTATCTAAGGAGTTTTGGTTTGGCTATGCTGGTTGTCATTTGAAAGTGAATTATTACTCAGTAAGTATGTCGTTAGAGGAAGATTCAAAATGACACTGCCCTGTCACTTGTAGCCGACAACCAGACAAAAAATACACCTTTTGCAGAAATTCAAGCATACAGGAGCACCAATCACATTCCAGAACCGAATAGTACTTTTACGCCGAGTTTTTCGGTGAGCTTTCCAGCCAGCTTGGTCACCCGAAACAATGGTGAAATGAGTTTATGCTCAAAACTAAAAAAACAACATTTGTTTGATTGTCTCCATCAATTTAACCAGCTTTAATCCATATTATCATCAAATAACACCATATAACTAAGTTTTAATCCACATTTTCAGGTAAGAAAAAGGTTTAGGGTTTTTGTCCAATAAAAGTTAAAAAAAAATTAATCTCAAAAACCTCACGAATCACTAGGTTTCCAACAACAAATGGAGCCTATAGCTCTAATACCACTTGTGGGTCTAGATTCGATCTCCAACACAAGGATTTGTTGTTTCTAATGGTGTAACAAGTGCGAAATCCAAGTTACACCACAAACCAAAGAAGTACAAAGAATCAATAAACACAAGATATAATCAATAACTGTATGTAACATAGTTTTATTACTGATTATACTGTATTTACACTGAAACCCACCTACTGCAAACGACATGTGAACCTGTTCCAATAACATGGCTGAGAGCCAAACCACAAGTGATGTCGTTTGGCCTCATTACAAATGACATGAGCCTATGAACCAAACGACAAGCAATGTCGTGTGGTTCTATAACTAAACCATATTACACTATCTCAAACTACAAGGCATATGCCGTTTAACATCTTGATGTCACTCTTGGATCTCTATGTCGTCTGGAATTTGACGTTGCTTGGAACTTGTTGTCACTTGGATCTTGATGTCGCTTGTATCTGGTTATTCAAGTCAAACATTACAAAAGCAAACAATCACTAGCTACAGACACAAACTGCATCAACAATAAGTGACAAATTATTATGGATTCGTTAAGGAATGCTATGCGCAAAGTTATGGAACATCAAATTATCAACGGATACGGAACGTAAACATATCCTTAATTTAAGACTAATTGGCAGATTATTGATGAATTGTCAAGGAAGATAAGGGGTGCTTACTTGATAACGGTGGGTGAAGATTCTAAAAGACTGTCTTAGAGGTCGTCGATGTTGCTTGATTCAGGAAATAAAAATGGTGGGCGGTGGATTTTGAATCATTGTGAATCCGTGAAGCTGTCAATATGGGTGGTAGTATGGGTTTGAATAGGTGAAACGTTGGAGGTGGATTATTAATAATGAAAGTGGATTTAAAATATGGAGTTTAATAGTAATTAATAATATGGGAATTTGGATTTAAATAACCCAAACATTCAACAAACAATTGGCCGATAACACACCCAAATTTCAATTTGTACACCAACACTCTCAACTTTCAACTAACCAACTGTCAGATAACACTCCTAACTAACTTCACCCAAACTCAGTTAGCTTAGCTGATGTCACTGGCACGTTATAAAAATGCACGCACTTGCCACATCAGCAGCCACTTCATTGAAAAATGCCACGTAGAATGCGACATCAGCTGCCACGTCATAAAAATGTCACATCAACTGCCACGTCAGCCAAAAGGGCCACATCAAGAAAAACTAACTGGGTTAGGGTTCAGTTAGTTGAGGAGTGCTATCGGCCAATAAGTTGAAAGTTGAGATTGTTGGTGTACAAATCTAAAGTTAGGAGTGTTATCGGCCAACTGATAAAAGTTAGAGTTATTTTAATCCAATATCCCTAATAATAACAATAATAATAATAAATAATTAATATTAATGATGAAAGAAGACAATGGTCTAGTATGGTAAAGTTTGGTTACCGCGCTTTGTTGCTTTTGTGGATTATGATAATTACTAAATATTAGCAGCATATAAATTTAACGTATCTCTCCTAGCTACTTCACTAGTACTCTATACTGCATTGAAAATTTCAACGATATTAGTCTTTTAGTAATAATGATCGAATACGCACTTTCATATCTATTAATTACAATTAATCAAAGTTCCAAAACATTTGATTTTCACACGGATGCATCACAACTCAATAGGGTGGCGTGTTAACTCACACTCGGCATACACAATTAAAGCTTTTGTTCCTTTATAATATGGTCATTGCTCATATTATAGTAGATTTTTAAGGTAAAAAATTTGTGTTATATCTACGAACACCCACTAATTCTCTACATTTTACAACTATACTAATGTTCACAAAATTTATTAATTTGAAGTACAATAAATGATCGTTAATCCTACATAGATATGTTTTGTTTTTGGTTCAAAGACTATTGTAATTCAATGTAATTTTAATAGGTAGACTAGTCTTAATTTCATAACCTAAACATATAAATGCCTATATTTTGAAAAGGCATCCAAATTCATGGGTTATAATGCAAATTGAGATAAGGGTTTACCCTGCGTTCTCAACTACATATATTATCTGTGACTTGAGTTACGAAATCATTTGATGGACGCCGCCGCCTGTCTAATACAATAACTTCAGAGCAAGATGATGGAGAGATATCTGATTCACTGTCGATGTAAGCTGTTTTCATTTTTATTCCTAGATTGTTTTCAAAGCCGTAGATCTGTGAATGTTCCGGTTTGAAGTTGTTCTGATCCTTTTTTATGTCTGAATTGTGTGTTAGCCATCGGTCCGCTCGCTTTATTGATGGATCTCTTTTCGGTCTTTTTGGATGGGGTCATAACATGTTGATTCTTCATTGGGAAATAATAAATGCAGGTGTTTGATAACAGACATGTGGTACTTCCCTCATGATTGCGCTAATGTGAATCTCCTGGGGTGTAGACTTTTATTCATAACCTGTGTTTACGTGAGCATAACTGTCATTGACATCTCTTTTGCATGTTATTTGATGTCTTTCGGATTGTACTCTTTTGTTGGATGATGAAGCGAAGGACGTTCTGTAGATCTTTTGGTTTTACCACGAAAATCTTTTGATGGAAATGCAAAAGCATTTGAAACTTCGTCACAAAAATCTAAAGATATGCTCCATAATCGATATGTTGAAGTTCAAGACCACAACAGAAACATTGGGTTCAATGATATGCAGTTTAGACTAGAGGCACCTCCAAGGGGTGTGATATTATACATATCTGTGATTCTACAAAATAATATTATTTATGCATTATGTTAATATAAAACAGTGTTACTTGTTTATTTTGTATGTTTGTAAGTTGTGTAATCTGTGACATCCTCTGTTACTGATTAACAACAATTAGTTATGATAGTGGTTGATGAACGTCGATATAGGATACATAATACATATTGATATAGATGTTAGGGTTATTGGACATCGATATAGGATACATGGATATCGGAGTAGGTCTGTTGGTTTTGTATTTGGTTTAATATGTATCGATATCCATATATGTTTAGTATATGGATGTGATCTCATCTGTTTCGATGTGTATCAATGAAGAAAATTGTGCATCAATGTAACTCTATGATATGGTCTATAATACCAGCAGATACCCTCTGTTTCAGTAGAGAGCACGCACAGAGGGTAGGAGAGCATTTTGGTGAACTTTGTAATGTTAGTCTGCTGAAATCAATACAATTGAAGGTTTTTAAGTGATATCTTTCTAGTATTGATTGTGTTCTTGCTTGGTCCGTATGCAAACTTGGATTCCACACTTGTTTGTGTATTAACAACAAGGAATAGGTTATCTTTGATTAATTTCAGGGACCTACAAAGATAACATCCCCTCACTACTTCACTGGTAATCTCTGTAATCAAGAATTTAACTTTTGTTGTTAAAAGACTTTTGTCTGTTGAAAATTTCTTGGATCTTTGTGTTTTTTTAGTATTAGTGTTCAAATACTTACATATCTATTAATCGCATCTAATCAATGTGCCACCACCTTTTGATTTTCTAAACCGTTGCGTCACAAATCAGTAGCTTGAAAAGAAAAGATGAACCACCATTTTATAAATTACATTGTCACACCCTCAAATTATACATGTGGGGTTTTACCGCGAGGCGTGTGACCGACCAGGATCTAACCACTAATCATGTTGAATCAACCATTTAAAATAATAAAAGTATCACTATCAACACGATTAGCGATAAAGTCTAAATTTGTTTGAAAGACACTTTGTGTTGCAGCAGAAATCAAAGTTACAAACCCAACAGAAAACTAAAACCACAAGTTAAATAGATGTTCAAAACAATAAGTTTAAACGAACCACCACTCAAGATGATTGCAATTTCCGTCCACAGTTGCACCTATTTACCTGCGACGCATGCAACTACGTGTCAACAATAAAGTTGGCGAATTCACAAAATTTGAGTTTAGTAAAAGTAAAGTTCACAACGTTTTAATTTATGTATGACTCGGGTAGTTAAACCAACTAAACTGTGTACCGAATGCTGACCTTTCGTTGGTGCCCTCAATAATGTCTATCAACATTAAAGCAAGAGTGAAGGTTAGAAGTTCACGCCCAACCTCCAGCACGGTGTGAGGTTTGTCAAACCTAATAGCGCTATCAACTAATACCCCGCATATGCCCACCGGCAATCTAATCCGTAAAATGTAGGGACTTTCATGATAGAGTTTTCGTTAGTCTAAGTGTACTATCCACCTCCAGTGGATAGCATGTTTCAGTGATCCACACAAGGGGCGCGCGCGTAGCCCAAATTAGGGATACCGTGAAAAGTGTTGTCCAAAACCAGAAACGCATGCTTGTAGAAAATAGTTGTGAACTCTTCTTAGAGTGCGTAGCAATTACAAATATCAAGTATAGTTGTCCTTACGTCCACTTGAGTCCTGGTCACGTTATTTTCTTAGTAGTATATTAATCAAATGTCATCACCTAGATTCGTGTGGTTGCTTTGGTTTCAGAGTCATAAATTCTAATCGGCACAACAAGCTCAATCATCCAATCACTAGCAAATTTGCACACATTGTACGTTCTTGTATTTACATGCACCCATGTACCCGTTGTTTAATATACCCCCATAAATATATATATATATATATATATATTAATCACGTTACAAACCTTGTATATAAATCGTATTTATGTTTCATCATTCATAGAAACATTTTATACCTACATATTAACAATGCTTATTGAAAAATGGTATTCTTGTTTATTACAAAGTATAATTCCAAATGAAATTAGTAAATATCTGTGTAAGTCAAACTGTAAATTTGATATCTTTATTATGTTGTACAATGATTACCACGCACTTTACTTTACTGTGATACCATTTATCCTTTTATTCAAAGTTCCTCATACACGTGATCATATCCAAATTTGACATTGCATCGTTTATGCATACCGGCCAGTCATTTTATTCATATATAAATATGTCATTCACACAACCTCAATAATCTATCATGCATTCATCCCTACTGCACATGTACCCATTGATTTATACATATCCATAATCCTACTAAATATATTCAAAAAAAAAAAAACTCTCATCACAACACCACATACCAGTTACAGTCTCACACATGCATGCTCAGAACTTCCATATATACTCCTTTCATGCCTACAACCAACACACAGGTTCATATCCGAGATTCATATTTTAAACCGAGATCGAACCGGTACTCTTATACATACAGCCCAATACATGCACTTCCCAATTCAAGATTAAGCATCGATCCCCCACATAACATCATACTTTGCCGTTTTCATATACCCACCCGTGTCCCGACCTTTCGACGAACTTTCAAATGCGAACATAATCACTTATCATCTACGCATATACTCACATGTAATCTATTCCATCCTATCATGTAGCACATAGTATTCACAACAGTTCGTAAATATAGCTATTCTCATACAATTACCTTAGTTCGAGCATGAATCCAAACCGAAACAGCAAGACCTCGCTACAAAACTACGGAGGAAGTGACGCTTACCGGCTACGTTGATGATCTTGGGTGACTACTTCGAAGTTGGCAGTCGTTGTCGAGAGAAGGGGCGATGACTGAACTGCGCGTTTCCTCCCGGTATTCCGACGCAAGCGGCGATGTATGGCGATTTCCTGCTGCCGCAAGTTGAGATGTGGGGGAGAGAGAGAGAGAGTTAGAATCGGATTATCAGTTATGGGAGATTAGGGAGGTTATAATATCACACGTGCACCGGATGCATGGCGGTTAATCGGAAATTTGGGCCGAGATGTGAACAATTGAAAGAAGGCCTGGGCTGAGATTCAAAAGAAAAGAAGAAAAGAAAAAAAAATAAATAAAGAAGTGTAGGTCGCACGACTTTCAAATGGATATATTGGTTATTATTATTATTCTTATTATTCTTCTTATTATTATTATTCATGTAAATGCATACTAATAGCAATATTCATGCTAAGTTTCGGGCTTCATAAGTTCGGAGCTATGCGAGTGGGTTGAAGCGACACGCGATATATGTATTTTGGTTTAACAGCTCGGGTCGGTTCAACGCGATATGCACGAAGTATAATTCGATAAGAATATACTTAATTCATTAAATAAAATATGTATGTGATTCAATTTAGAAAAGCGAAACAAGCGGGCTTTACTAGTTGTCACATCATCCCCAAGTTAAAAGAAATTTTGTCCCGAAATTTGCATACCGTCGCTGAAAATGCTAATGCGGTTGAGCGTTTCCGTGAGGTGTTACATCATCCTAATAATAATAATATATTGAATAATTAATCAATTAATGTAAACATATAATATTCATGCTAAGGTTCGGGCCTCATAAGTTCCGAGCTATGCAAGTGGGTTGAATCGACACGCGAGATACGTATTTGATTTAACAGTTCGGGTCGGTTCAACGCGATATGCAGGAAGTATAATTCGATAAGAATATACTTAATTCATTAAATAAAATAAGTATGTGATTCGATTTATAACAGCGAAACAAGCGGGCTTTTACCTGGAAATTATGGGTTGTCACATCAACCCCAAGTTGAAAGAAATTTTGTCCCGAAATTTGCATACCGTTGCTGAAGATGCTAATGCGGTTGAGCGTTTCTGTGAGGTGTTACATCATCCCCAAGTTGGTCTGTAATTTCGTCCCGAAATTCAGCAGCAACTTCAGCTTTTGTCGCATTATTTTTGAACAGTTGAGGATACTTGCACAACATCTCATCATCCCGCTCCCATGTGAATTCTAGGCCACGTTTTGAGTTCCAAAGAACCCAAACTATAGGAATTTTACTGCGTTTGAGTGCCTTAACCTCTCGATCCACTATTTCAACTGGCTCTTCAATAAAACGGAGTTCGTCATCGATCTTGAGTTCTTTGAATGGGACAAAAAGTGTTTCATCGGTTAGACATTTCTTAAGATTCGATATATGAAAGACATTGTGCACACCACTGAGTTCTTTAGGTAAATCTAGTCTATAAGCCACTGGGCCAATTCTTTCTATGATCTCGAATGGTCCCACATAGCGCGGATTGAGCTTGCCTCGTTTTCTAATACGTATAACGCCCTTCCAAGGTGAGACTTTCAAGAAAACTCTGTCACCAACTTGGAATTCCAACGGTTTCCTACGCTTATCAGCGTAGCTTTTTTTACGGTCACAAGCTGCCGCCATGCGGTTTCTAATCTTAACGATCTTCTCCGATGTTTCAAGCACGAGTTCAGGACCAGAAATTTGGTTGTCTCCAACGTCAGCCCAACAGATAGGTGGTCGGCATTTCCGTCCGTACAATACTTCGAACGGTGCGACATTTATATGATAACCATTGTTGTAGGAGAATTCCACCAGGGGTAGGTGTCTTTCCCAACCTTTACCGATATCGATAACACAAGCTCGCAACATATCCTCAAACGTCTGGATAGTGCGTTCGGTCTGACCATCAGTTTGTGGGTGATATGTCGTGCTCATGTCTAATCGCGAGCCGAATGATTTATGCATGGACTGCCATAGGTAGGATGCGAAATGAGGGTCATGATTAGAGATGATAGAGGTGGGCACGTCGTGCCGCGAGACTACTTGCTTCAAGTATAGTATGGCAAGCGTGTCATATTTGTCTGTTTCTTTGATCGCGAGGAAGTGGGCAGATTTAGTTAGGCGGTCCATGATCACCCAGATGGTGTCATTTCCGCTTTGAGTTCTCAGCAGCCCGATGACAAAATCCATGAAAATTTGCTCCCATTTCATGGTTGGTATTTTTGGTTGCTGAAGTAGCCCAGACGACTTTTGATACTCGATCTTGACTCTAGCACAGGTCAAGCACTTGCTGACATACTTTGCTATAATTTCCTTCATGTTAGGCGACCAGTACAATACCTTCAGATCGTGATACATCTTATCAGAACCAGGATGTATGGAGTATCGAGACTTGTGTGCTTCGTCCATCACAAACTCTCGCAAATTTCCGCAGGATGGAACCCATATACATTCCATGAAGTAATGAACGCCATCAGATTTGAGCTCGAGTTGTTTCTCCATACCTCGCATGGATTCAGCTAGGAGATTCTCTTCCTTTAGTGCTTCAACTTGAGCGTTGCGAATTTGCTCGGGAAGGCTGGAATGAACCGTAAGCTGTAGAGCACGAACTCGTTTGGGCTTGGTTTCTTTTCGGCCGAGGGCGTCGGCTACAACGTTTGCCTTGCCCGGATGATATTTGATTGCGTACTCATAATCATTTAGAAGTTCAACCCATCAACGTTGTCGCATTTTCAACTCCTTTTGGTCGAGTATGTGCTGGAGACTCTTGTGATCGTGTATATCGTGCACTTGGTACCGTACAAGTAATGTCTCCATATCTTGAGTGCAAATCGAGTATGTGCTGGAGAACTGCGAGATCACACAAACGCACTTTGTAGGAATCACGAAAAACGAGGAAAGTATGTTGAAAATCGTTGCTTGAGAAGAAGAAGTTGATGAAAATTTAGAAGCTAAGCGCGAAATGTGATTGCAAGTTCTACGAATTAGCAACTGCACCTTCTTAGATTATCAATTTAGAGATGTTATGAAGAGTTTTTGGATGATTAGTTTCTAGTTGCTTACTTAAGGTTGGCAAGTACTTATTAAATCATTTTTTGTTTATTCCGAATATTTACCATGGTCCAGATGATTAGTTATAATTTGATTTATGATGGGAATGCAGTGGTGAAAAGTAGACTAATGGTATGATCAAGATGTCTACTCCAGTTGTCATGGGTTTGCAATGTAAGGAAATGACGGCTTCTCAAAGCAAGAAATCTAAGCAGTTGATTTCATAAAGTCTTGAAAATGTGGGTAAACCCGAGACACCTCATTTGGCACCTAAGACAACTGGAATCAGTATAAGGAAACTGATGGTGACACATTTAAAAGGCAACCCACAAACCACAAGACTACCTTTGGTTTAACTCACTGGAATGGAGATGCCAATGTTAACAAGTTGCCAAATAGGTGGAAAGAGCTAACTTTGCAACAAGTAAAGGCTAGCAAACTGGTGAAACAAAAACGACGAAAGAGACTCAGGATTAGCTTAGACATGGAGTCATCATCACAAGATCTTCAAGAACTGAAGTCGAAGAGACATTGAAGAGACATGCCATTTAAAGTTAGATCATCCAAGAACTGAATCTGGAGTGGCAATTGGCTGTTCTCCTCAGTTACAAGGTTGGAAAGTCCCCATATATAGCCTTTTAGTGATAAAGGTATGGTTCTTGCTCAGCAGTTAGTTTTTTTTCTTTCATCTCTGGTAAACCATGTCTTAATTTTTTTTTTCGTACACTTAAATAAATTTGATATTTGGCTGTTAGAAAATATAATGGCTTTACTGTATAAATCATTGGAATATATTTACTTGAATATCCAAGCATATAGTTCAAGCTATTGATGCATCCTTTGATCTATATATGCAATTTTCCGCTATTGGTGCATCCTTTGTCACTTTACTATATGTGGAGTTCACCTTCTGTCTTTCTGAATTTACTAATCAATCATATTATTTTTAGAACATACATCTATTACTCAATTTACAACAAAAACATAGCTTGTCCAATTTGTGTTCAAAGTTTTTATCTGTCTGGATAGAGTTTTGCAGGCCCTATGTAATGTCAAATACACGCCAAACCCTATACTTCCTTAACAGATTTTCACATAGACATAATATAAGGGAATAATAAAAGTACTAATTGCTTTCTTTTTAAGTCCTGGTTTGTTTTCAGGATAAAAATACTGGTTGGAAAAAAGTAAGATACAAAATTAAGGTGTAGGCTGGCTTTGATATAGCTATATTATTTTGTACTTTCATTGTTCTTCATTAGTTTACTATAAGAAGTAAATACTAGAAGTTGTAAGGCTGTATCATATTCAACCCTGCATAATTCAATAACTACTCACCTTAGAAAAACATTTCTTCACCATTTAAATATTTTTGAAAAAATAAATGCGCTGATGCAATATCATCATCATATTCACTAAATCCCAACAACAGCAATGCTAAGGTAGGGTCTGAGAAGGATAAGATGTAGACAGCCTTACCTCTACCCGTAGGAATAGAGAGGCTGCTTCCAGTGAGACCCCGCTCGATAGTAGTTTTGCATCAAGCCTTGGACATAAGGCACATAACACTCAGCAATTGAGACAAATGCCGATTAGTTCATTTACCCTCTTGTCTTTCGGCTATCAACGTCACCACATGATGAATGATTAACCATACCCCCATTTAACGTTATTTTCACCAAATTAGTAAAATAACGTTAAAATTAGGCACTTTCACTTTTGTCCCTAAACGCCCACACATATATACATTATATGTGCTGATGCAATATGATCTTATCAATAATCTGTCAATCAATCTATAAGGGTTTACTCCGTAGATAGTACATATATTATCCCATATATATGGTTATTCACAGAATGTTGTCACTTAAAATTTTAGTCCCCATTACATATTATAGTTTCAACTATGGATGATCAATGTTTTTGAATGGTTTCATATATAATTAGCGTAAGGGCACGCCATTTGCAAGGCTGTTAAACGAGCGACACGAGTTTATTGCGTTGTCATGAAAGTGATATGTTTAACATGTATCTTTATATATTCTTTGATTTCTGTATTGATACACTAAAGTTACAACTTAAAAACATCTTCTCCTTTAATGTTGGGTTTGTGATAGGATATATAAGCTTGCACTCAAAACTTTGTTTTCAAGGGTATGGCCTACAGTTTTTTTATGTTCGCTATCTTCATTACTCAAACCTAACTTGCACGCACCACTAATCCCAAAGTACATTCAGGATTTTGAGGGACATGTATTCTTTTGTCTTTTCTAATCTCCTCTGCATCTTTGTTCTCCAACGTCTCGATAAACTCATAGATGCTCAAACTATCCAATTCTCCATTATTCTTTAAGATCTCTAAGAATCCACTCCATTAAGCCAGCAATGTGTCTCCAAGTCTATCCACAAAATATGATTAAACGAAAAGAGTTGTAGATGTCCTTTACAATGATTAACTAATGATATAAAGATATGATGATTTGATGACTCTTGAGATATTATCTAAACCACACTATTGGTTTCGTTTGAAAAGAATAAATATCGTTTGAAAAGAAAACATGTTAGTTGTCGTTTAAATGTTCAAAACATTGTCCTTTAAATGTAAAGGTATACAAGTTGTCGTTTAAAATTAACAAATTGCCATTTGAAATGAATTACACACCCTTGTCGTTTGGTTCTTGTGGGAATCAAAACCGCATTGTCGTTTGGAAATATTGAAGTGTATGTCGTTTGGATATAAGAGACGTTTGTCGTTTAATGTTATCTAATTAGATGTGGTTTAGGCTTCCCTTGTGGTTTGAAATATTATAATAAGGTGTCGTTTGAAGTTATCTAAGGAGTTTTGGTTTGGCTATGCTGGTTGTCATTTGAAGGTGAATTATTACTCAGTAAGTATGTCGTTAGAGGAAGATTCAAAATGACACTGCCCTGTCACTTGTAGCCAACAACCAAAAAAAAATACACCTTTTGCAAAAATTCAAACATACAGGAGCACCAATCACATTCCAGAACCGAATAGTGCTTTTACGCCGAGTTTTTCGGTGAGCTTTCCAGCAAGCTTGGTCACCGGAAACAATGGTGAAATGAGTTTATGCTCAAAACTAAAAAAAACAACATTTGTTTGATTGTCTCCATCAATTTAACCAGCTTTAATCGATATACTCATCAAATAACACCATATACTAAGTTTTAATCCACATTTTCAGGTAAGAAAAACGTTTAGGGTTTTTGTCCAATAAAAGTTAAAAAAAATTAATCTCAAAAACCTCACAAAATCACTCGGTTTCCAACAACAAATGGAGCCTATAGCTCTAATACCACTTGTGGGTCTAGATTCGATCTCCAACACAAGGATTTGTTGTTTCTAATGGTGTAACAAGTGCGAAATCCGAGTTACACCACAAACCGAAGAAGTACAAAGAATCAATAAACACAAGATATAATCAATAACTGTATGTAACATAGTTTTATTACTTATTATACTGTATTTACACTGAAACCCACCTGCTCAAAACGACATGCGAACCTGTTCCAACAACATGGCTGAGAGCCAAACCACAAGTGATGTCGTTTGGCCTCATTACAAATGACATGAGCCTATGAACCAAACGACAAGCAATGTCTTGTGGTTCTATAACTAAACGATATTACATATCTCAAACTACAAGGAATATGTCGTTTAACATCTTGATGTCACTCTTGGATCTTTATGTCGTTTGGAATTTGACGTTGCTTGGAACTTGTTGTCACTTGGATCTTGATGTCGCTTGTATCTGGTTATTCAAGTCAAACATTACAAAAGCAAACAATCACTAGCTACAGACACAAACTTCATCAACAATATGTAACAAATTACTATGGATTCGTTAAGGAATGCTATGCGCAAAGTTATGGAACATCAAATTATAAACGGATACGGAACATAAACATATCCTTAATTTAAGACCAATTGGCAGATTATTGATGAATTGTCAAGGAAGATAAGGGGTGCTTACTTGATAACGGTGGGTGAGGATTCTAAAAGACGGTCTTAGAGGCTGTCGATGGTGCTTGATTCAGGAAATAAAAATGGTGGGCGGTGGATTTTGAATCATTGTGAATCCGTGAAGCTGTCAATATGGGTGGTAATATGGGTTTGAATAGGTGAAACGTTGGAGGTGGATTAGTAAAATGAAAGTGGATTTAAAATAGTAGTTTAATAGTAATTAATAATAGGGGAATTTGGTTTAAATAACCCAAACATTCAACAATTGGTCGATAACACTCTCAAATTTCAATGTGTACACCAGCACTCCCAACTTTCAACTAACCAACTGGCAGATAACACTCTCTAACTAACTTCACACCAAACTCAGTTAGCTTAGCTGATGTCATCTGCCACGTCATAAAAATGTCACGCACTTGCCACATCAGCAACCACGTCATTGAAAAAATGCCACGTAGAATGCCACATCAGCTGCCACGTCATAAAAATGTCACATCAACTGCCACGTCATATGCCACGTCAGCCAAAAGGGCCACATCAGCAAAAACTAACTGGGTTAGGGTTCAGTTAGTTGGGAGTGCTATCGGCCAATAAGTTGAAAGTTGAGATTGCTGGTGTACAAATCCAAAGTATGGAGTGTTATCGGGCAACTGGTAAAAGTTAGGGTTATTTAAATCTAATATCTTAATAATAACAATAATAATAATAAATAATTAATATTAATGATGAAAGAAGACAATGGTCTAGTATGGTAAAGTTTGGTTACCGCGCTTTGTTGCTTTTTGTGGATTATGATAATTACTAAATATTAGCAGCACATTAAATATAACGTATCTCTCCATAGCTACTTCACTAGTACTCTAACTGCATTGAAAATTTCAACGATCTTAGTCTTTTAGTAATAATGATCGAATACGCACTTTCATATCTATTAATTACAATTAATCAAAGTTCCATAACCTTTTGATTTTCACACGGATGCGTCACAACTCAATAGGGTGGCATGTTAACTCACACTCGGCATACACAATTTTAAGCTTTTCTTCCTTTATAATATGGTCATTGCTCATATTATAGTAGATTTTTAAGGTAAAACATTTGTGTTATATCTACGAACACCCACTAATTCTCTACATTTTACAACTATACTAATGTTCACAAAATTTTATTAATTTGAAGTACAATAAATGATGGTTAATGCTACATAGATATGTTTTGTTTTTGGTTCAAAGACTATTGTTATTCAATGTAATTTAATAGGTAGACTAGTCTTAATTTCATAACCTAAACATATAAATGCCTATATTTGAAAAGGCATCCAAATTCATGGGTTATAATGCAAATTGAGATAAGGGTTTACCCTGCGTTCTCAACTACATAATGATCTGTGACTTGAGTTACGAAATCATTTGATGGACGCCGCGCCTGTTTTAATACAAAACTTCAGAGCAAGATGATGGAGAGATATCTGATTCACTGTCGATGTAAGCTGTTTTCGTTTTTATTCCTAGATTGTTTTCAAAGCCTGCAGATCTGTGAATGTTCCGGTTTGAAGTTGTTCTGATCCTTTTTTATGTCTGAATTGTGTGTTAGTAATATTCATGCTAAGGTTCGGGCCTCATAATTCCGAGCTATGCGAGTGGGTTGAATCGACACGCGAGATATGTATTTTGGTTTAACAGTTCGGGTCGGTTCAACGCGATATGCACGAAGTATAATTCGATAAGAATATACTTAATTCATTAAATAAAAGTATGTATGTGATTCAATTTATAACAGCGAAACAAGCGGGCTTTTACTCGAAATTACTAGTTGTCACATCATCCTCAAGTTGAAAGAAATTTCGGAGGATGCTAATGCGGTTGAGCGTTTCCTGAGGTGTTACATCATCCTAATAATAATAATATATTGAATAATTAATCAATTAATGTAAACGTATAATATTCATGCTAAGGTTCGGGCCTCATAAGTTCCGAGCTATGCAAGTGGGTTGAATCGACACCGAGATATGTATTTGGTTTAACAGTTCAGGTCGTTCAACGCAATATGCAGGAAGTATAATTCGATAAGAATTTAACTTAATTCATTAAATAAAATATGTATGTGATTCGATTTATAATATCGAAACAAGTGGGCTTTTACCTCGAAATTACGGGTTGTCACATCATCCCCAAGTTGAAAGAAATTTTGTCCCGAAATTTGCATACCGTTGCTGAAGATGCTAATGCGGTTGAGCATTTCTGTGAGGTGTTACATCATCCCCAAGTTAGTCTGTAATTTCTGTCCCGAAATTCAGCAGCAACTTCAGCTTTTGTCGCATTATTTTTGAACAGTTAAGGATACTTGCTACAACATCTCATCATCCCGCTCCCATGTGAATTCTGGGCCAAGTTTAAGTTCCAACGAACCCAAACTATAGGAATTTTACTGATATTTGATTGCGCACTACATAATCATTTAGAAGTTCAACCCAATGACGTTGTGCATGTTCAACTCCTTTTGGTCGAGTATGTGCTGGAGACTCTTGTGATCGGTGTATATCGTGCACTTGGTACCGTACAAGTAATATCTCCATATCTTGATGCAAACACTACAGCTCCCAGCTCCAGGTCGTGGGTAGTGTAGTTCTTTTCATGTACCTTGAGTTGTCGGGATGCGTAAGCAATGACTTTCTCGCGTTGCATCAACACGCAACAGAGTCCCTGAATGAATGCGTCACAATGGACAACGAAATCATTGGTGCCTTCAGGTAGAGATATAATAGGTGCACTATAGAGCTTCTCTTTCAAATGCTGAAACGCAGATTCTTGAGCATCACCCTACTTGTATGTGATACCTTTTGAGTTAGAGTAGTAAGAGGTTATGCAATCTTCGAGAATCCTTCGATGATCTATGGTAATAACCTGCCAAACCAAGGAATTGGCGGATTTCGGTTGAGTTTTAGGGGCAGGCTAATTTTTGATAGAGTCAATCTTGGCTAGATCAACGTGAATCCAACTTCATTGACCACGTGACCGAGGAAATGGACTTCACGAAGCCAAAAGTCGCATTTCGAGAATTTAGCGTAAAGTTGTTCATTCCGTAAGAGTTCCAAAATAAGACACAGATGTCGCTCATGTTCCTCTTGGCTCTTAGAGTAGATCAGAATATCGTCTATGAAAACAATGATGAACTTGTCAAGATAAGGCTTGCACACTCGGTTCATAGATCCATAAAACTGCGGGTGCATTCCTTAGCCCAAAAGGCATAACGAGAAACTCATAATGGCCGTATCGAGTCTTGAATGCTGTTTGGAGATGTCTTTATCTCGGACTCTCAATGATGATAGCCCGATCTCAGATTGATTTTGGAGTAAAAGCTTGACCCTTGCAGTTGGTCAAATAGATCATCAATGTGTGGAAGTGGATAACGATTCTTGACAGTGACCTTGTTTAGTGCGCGGTGTCTATGCACATGCGAAAAGTACCATCCTTCTTTTTGACAAAAAGTACGGGGGCTCCCCATGGTGACGAGCTAGGTCGGATAAAACCTTTATCAGGAGCTCTTGCAATTGTGTAGATAGCTCTTCTAGTTCGGTCGGTGCTAATCGATATGGTGCTCGAGCTATAGGTGCCGCTCCAGAGTTAGCTCGATTTGGAATTCGATTTGGCGATGAGGTGGAAGACCAGGTAGTTCTTCAGGAAAGACTTCAGAAGTCGCGAACAATAGGAATATCCTCGACCTTTTTCTCTTATGTTTGAACATTAGCGAAAAGAGCTAGAATAGCGGTATGACCCTTTCGTAAACATGATGCTTGCTACAGCGCCACCCTTCTCGCCTCGAATATCAAGGGTTTCTAGAAAGGCGGATACGAACGATCTTTTCATGACAAAGTATCTCCGCACGATTTAGGGATAGCCAATCCATCCCGACTACAACATCGAAACTACCGAGAGTGATAGGGATAAGGTCAATGTCGAATTTGTGGCCAGCTAACTCCAAACTACAGTAGTGATGAATACGTGTTGCCTCAAGGGATTTACCGTTACCTAGTTCTATTGTGTGCATATGTTCAAGAGAAGTTGGGGCAGGTTTAAGTAGTGTACTAAAGTCCGTGGAAACATAACTATGGTCTGCGCCAGAATCAAAAAGTACCGAAACAAAAGAGTCGTTTAGAAGGAACTTACCCGTCACGACATTAGGGTCATTCCTTGCTTCGCTGAATCGACGACGAATGATCGGTCTCTGCCGCTATTCCCCTTATCACCATTGTTGTTGTTGTTGTGTTATTCAGCTACGGACAATTCCTTTTAATGTGCCCCTCGGCCCCACACTGATAGCATCCCCTCTTGTTACGCTGTTGATGCTGATGTTGACGTTGAGGTTGTTGGTTCTGCTGTTGCTCAGCTTGTCTGACTGGTTAAGGACTTTTGCAATCTTTAGCTGTATGACCTAGTTTCTAGCACCGCTGACAGCGGTTCGGGTCGCATTGTCCATGGTGGTGTCTGTTGCATTTGTCACATTTGGGCTGGTTTCCCTGGTAACCACCCCGGGCTTGATGATTCGACACTTGCTGGTTTGGGGTACAATTGTCGTCAAATTTTCTTTGCTGCTGAGGGGGTTGAGTAGAGCTTGAACCCTTAGCTTGACTTCCGACCCATTTACGCTTGTTATCAGAAGAGCCTCTCAGAGCTGATGAGTTGCGTTTGGGTAACTTACCATGTTCCACTGCCTGATCAGTTAGTCGGTGAGCAAGTCGGATGTTTTGCTGGATAGTTTGAAGATTGGCTGAGGTCACCATGCTTTGAATTTGGGGAACTAACCCCTTGATGTATAGCTCGATTCGCTTGAAGGCTGGATCAGACATATTAGGACACAAGGAGGCCACTCGTATGATCGTTTCGTATATGCCTCGATCTCTGAACCAGACATTTTTAAATTGTAGTACTCGGTTTCAAATTTCTGAATGTCATCTCTGTGACAGTTTCTTCTTTCATCATGCCTTTGAATGTGTTCCAAGGAGTGGCATTAGCAACTTCCAAGCCTAGAATCTGTACTTGCACGTTCCACCAGGAAAGCGCATCATCTTCAAGAACTCCCACTGCGAATTTGACCCTATTCTCAGCAGGGCAGTTGCACATGGCGAACGCGGATTCCACCTTTTCAAACCCATGGAGCAGACCAATAGCACCTTCGTTACCGTGAAATGACTGGGCTTACAACCCATGAATATTTGAACGTGCAAGCAGGTGGCTGGGGTTGACTTGCGGGCCTGAATAAGAAATTTAGCACGAATAAGAACACAACGATAAAAGAGAACCACAATTGAAATAGATATTTAGGGCTTTCTATAACAATAGGTTTACCTCCTCCTTGAGCCCTTGATATGCCGCCAACGCTTCAGTACTCGGTCGTTGATAAGTGTCGTCAGTTGGGCTTGGGTCATGTTGACGCCCCCACGCCCGCCGCTACGGCCATTCCTCTACTGCTCATGATTTCCTTTAATTACACAAAAATGAGTATATGAAACACGGTTATACATTCATTACCTAAATTCCAAGATCAAGGTAATCAATAACAACCAGTCCAATCAATATATGGAACAACTTAAATAAAAATATCCAATGAAAATAAATTGCAACGGTCTTTACAACGTATTCAAAATTTAAAAAGTAAGCATGTTTCAGAAACCAATAAAATGAGAAAGATAATTAGGTGGTGGATCAGTCATCGACTTCTCCATCGCCCATGCTTAGCATCGCCGTCGTTGTCATCGTCACCGTCGTCATCATTGTCATCCTCATTAGCAGCACCTCGTTAGGTTCTTCCTCTTCGGGATCCTCCTCAGGGTCCTCCTCAAGTACTTCTTCCTCCGGTTCTGGTTCGGCCGATGGTGATGGTGGTGCTGGTGGTACACGTTCATCCAAGAAATGCACCCTCCAAGTAGTCTGGTGTAAGTTCACCTCTAGAAGTCCAACCTGGAAGTCTCTCTTTGCGTTAGCTTCCTCCAAATGCTTTATCCTTTCAAGAGCAGCTTGCAGATCCCCTTCTAAGCGTTGATAGTATCTGGTCAGGGGTGGTAGAGAAGAAGATTCACTGGTTTGGGTGAGACGTGCCCGACGATAGGCGCGGGTCTCCATGCGTCGCGGAGGGGAATGAACCAAGGGTGCTTACCCTGATGCATGGGAACGTTCGGAAGAGGAGATGAGGATGTCGACATACCTGTGATACGTTACACTTACCTATTTTAGTTCACACAAAAGTTATAATATAGTAAGGATAATGCACATATGAATGTCAAGTAATACAAGTACCAAGTATGCATATAAGTATGACGAACCTTGCAATCTGGATGTGGTGTCGTTGTGTGTTCCAATAAAGAACGGTTATAGTCTTGTTTTTATAAAATTATTTTATATTTTTAAACCAGTACACTATAACCAATGGCTCTGATACCAATCTGTCACACCCTCTAATCAATGTGCCACCACCTTTTGATTTTCTAAACCGTTGCATCACAAATCAGTAGCTTGAAAAGAAAAGATGAACCACCATTTTATAAATTACATTGTCACACCCTCAAATTATACATGGGGTTTTACCGGAGCGTGTGACCGACCAGGATCTAACCACTAATCATGTTGAATCAACCATTTAAAATAATAAAAGTATCACTATCAACACAATTACGATAAAGTCTAAATTTGTTTGAAAGACACTTTGTGTTGCAGCAGAAATCAAAGTTACAAACCCAACAGAAAACTAAAACCACAAGTTAAATAGATGTTCAAAACAATAGGTTTAAACGAACCACCCACTCAAGCTGATTGCAATGTCCGTTCACAGTTGCACCTATTTACCTGCGATGCATGCAACTACGTGTCAACGATAAAGTTGGCGAATTCACAAAATTTGAGTTTAGTAAAAGTAAAGTTCACAACGTTTAATTTATGTACTGACTCGGTATTAAACCTACTAAACTGTGTACCGAATGCTGACCTTTCGTTGATGCCCTCAATAATGTCTATCAACATTAAAGAAAGAGTGAAGGTTAGAAGTTCACGCCCGGCCTCCAGCACGGTGTGAGGTTTGTCAAACCTAATAGCGCTATCAACTAATACCCCGCATATGCCCACCGGCAATCTAATCCGTAAAATGTAGGGACTTTCATGATAGAGTTTTCGTTTATCTAAGTTACTATCCACCTTAGCGGATAGCATGTTTCAGTGGCCCACACAAGGACGCGCGCGTAGCCCAAATAGGGATACCTGAAAAGTGTTGTCCAAAACCAGAAACGCATGCTTGTAGAAATAGTTGTGAACTAACCTTAGAGTGCGTAGCAATTACAAATATTAAGTATAGTTGTCCTTACGTCCACTTGAGTCCTGGTCACGTTATTTTCTTAGTAGTATATTAATCAAATGTCATCACCTGATTCGTGTGATTGCTTTGATTTCAGAGTCATAAATTCTTATCGGCACAACAAGCTCAATCATCCAATCACTAGCAAATTTGCACACATTGTACGTTCTTGTATTTACATGCACCCATGTACCCGTTGTTTAATATACCCCAATAAATATATATAATATATATATATAATATTACAAACCTTTATTATAAATCGTATTTATGTTTCATCATTCATAGAAACATTTTATACCTACATATTAACAAAGCTTATTGAAAAATGTTAATTTTATAAAATAATCCAATGAATTAGTAAATGGTAGTCAAACTGTAAATTTGATATCTTTATTATGTTGTACAATGATTACCACGCACTTTACTTTACTGTGATACCATTTATCCTTTTATTCAAAGTTCCCCATACACGTGATCATATCCAAATTTGACATTGCATCGTTTATGTATAATATATATATTTTTCTAAACCGACCGGCCAGTCATTTTATTCATATATAAATCTGTCATTCACACAACCTCAATAATCTATCATGCATTCATTCCTACTGCACATTACCCATTGATTTATACATATCCATAATCCTACTAAATATATTCAAAAAAAAAAAACTCTCATCACAACACCACATACCAGTTACAGTCTCACACATGCATGCTCAGACCTTCCATATATACTCCTTTCATGCCTACAACCAACACACAGGTTCATATCCGAGATTCATATTTTAAACCGAGATCGAACCGGTACTCTTAACATACAGCCCAATACAGCACTTCCCAATTCAAGATTAAGCATCGATCCCCCACATAACATCATACTTTGCCGTTTTCATATACCCACCCGTGTCCCGACCTTTCGACGAACTTTCAAATGCGAACATAATCACTTATCATCTACGCATATACTCACATGTAATCTATTCCATCCTATCATGTAGCACATAGTATTCACAACAGTTCTAAATATAGCTATTCTCATACAATTACCTTAGTTCGAGCATGAATCCAAACCGAAACAGCAAGACCTCGCTACAAAACTACGGAGGAAGTGACCTTACCGGCTACGGTGATGATCTTGGGTGACAACTTCGAAGTTGGTAGTCGTTATCGAGAGAAGGGGCGGTGACTGAACTGCGCGTTTCCTCCCGGTATTCCGACGCAAGCGGCGATGTATGGCGATTTCCTGCTGCCGCAAGTTGAGATGTGGGGGGGAGAGAGAGAGAGTTAGAATCGGATTATCAGTTATGGGAGATTAGGGAGGTTATAATATCAACATGCACCGGATGCATGGCGGTTAATCGGAAATTTGGGCCAAGATGTGAACGATTGAAAGAAGGCCTGGGCTGAGATTCAAAAGAAAAGAAAGAAAAGAAAAAAACAATATATAAAGAAGTGTAGGTCGCACGACTTTCAAATGGATATATTGGTTATTATTATTATTCTTATTATTATTATATTATTCATGTAAACGCATACTAATAGTAATATTCATCCTAAGTTCGGGCTCATAAGTTTCGAGCTATGCGAGTGGGTTGAATCGACACGCGAGATATGTATTTTGGTTTAACAGTTCGGGTCGGTTCAACGCGATATGCACGAAGTATAATTCGATAAGAATATAGTTAATTCATTAAATAAAATATGTATGTGATTCAATTTATAACAGCGAAATAAGCGGGCTATTACTGGTTGTCACATCATCCCCAAGTTGAAAGAAATTTTGTCTGAAATTTGCATACCGTCGCTGAAAATGCTAATGCGGTTGAGCGTTTCCGTGAGGTGTTACATCATCCTAATAATAATAATATATTGAATAATTAATCAATTAATGTAAACATATAATATTCATGCTAAGGTTCGGGCCTCATAAGTTCCGAGCTATGCAAGTGGGTTGAATCGACACGCGAGATACGTATTTGGTTTAATAGTTCGGGTCGGTTCAACGCGATATGCAGGAAGTATAATTCGATAAGAATATACTTAATTCATTAAATAAAATAAGTATGTGATTCGATTTATAACAGCGAAACAAGCGGGCTTTTACCTGGAAATTATCGGTTGTCACATCATCCCCAAGTTGAAAGAAATTTTGTCCCGAAATTTGCATACCGTTGCTGAAGATGCTAATGCGGTTGAGCGTTTCGTGAGGTGTTACATCATCCCCAAGTTGGTCTGTAATTTCGTCCTGAAATTCACAGCAACTTCAGCTTTTGTCGCATTATTTTTGAACAGTTGGGATACTTTCACAACATCTCATCATCCCGCTCCCATGTGAATTCTGGGCCACGTTTTAAGTTCCAATGAACCCAAACTATAGGAATTTTACTGCGTTTGAGTGCCTTAACCTCTCGATCCACTATTTCAACTGGCTCTTCAATAAAACGGAGTTCGTCATCGATCTTGAGTTCTTTGAATGGGACAAAAAGTGTTTCATCGGTTAGACATTTCTTAAGATTCGATATATGAAAGACATTGTGCACACCACTGAGTTCTTTAGGTAAATCCAGTCTATAGCCACTGGGCCAATTCTTTCTATGATCTCGAATGGTCCCACATAGCGCGGATTGAGCTTGCCTCGTTTTCTAAAACGTATAACGCCCTTCCAAGTGAGACTTTCAAGAAAACTCTGTCACCAACTTGGAATTCCAACGGTTTCCTACGCTTATCGCGTAGCTTTTTTGACGGGCACAAGCTGCCGCCATGCGGTTTCTAATCTTAACGATCTTCTCGATGTTTCAAGCATGAGTTCAGGACCAGTGATTTGGTTGTCTCCAACGTCAGCCCAACAGATAGGTGATCGGCATTTCCGTCCGTACAATGCTTCGAACGGTGCGACATTTATATGATAACTATTGTTGTAGGAGAATTCCACCAGGGGTAGGTGTCTTTCCCAACCTTTACCGATATCAATGACACACGCTCGCAACATGTCCTCAAACGTCAGGATAGTGCGTTCGGTCTGACCATCAGTTTGTGGGTGATATGTCGTGCTCATGTCTAATCGCGAGCCGAATGATTTATGCATGGACTGCCATAGGTAGGATGCGAAATGAGGGTCATGATTAGAGATGATAGAGGTGGGCACGCCGTGCCGCGAGACTACTTCCTTCAAGTATAGTCTGGCAAGCGTGTCATATTTGTCTGTTTATATGATCGCGAGGAAGTGGGCAGATTTAGTTAGGCGGTCCATGATCACCTAGATGGTGTCATTTCCGCTTTGAGTTCTCGGCAGCCCGGTGACAAAATCCATGGAAATTTGCTCCATTTCCTTGTTGGTATTTCTGGTTGCTGAAGTAGCCCAGACGGCTTTTGATACTCGGTCTTGACTCTAGCACAGGTCAAGTACTTGCTGACATACTTTGCTATAATTGCCTTCATGTTAGGCCACCAGTACAATACCTTCAGATCGTGATACATCTTATCAGAACCAGGATGTATGGAGTATCGAGACTTGTGTGCTTCGTCCATCACAAACTCTCGCAAATTTCCGCAGGATGGAACCCATATACATTCCATGAAGTAATGAACGCCATCAGATTTGAGCTCGAGTTGTTTCTCCATGCCTCGCATGGATTCAGCTAGGAGATTCTCTTCCTTTAGTGCTTCAACTTGAGCGTTGTGAATTTGCTCGGGAAGGCTGGAATGAACCGTAAGCTTAGAGCACGAACTCGTTTGGGCTTGGTTTCTTTTCGGCCGAGGGCGTCGGCTAAACGTTTGCCTTGCCCGGATGATATTTGATTGCGTACTCATAATCATTTAGAAGTTCAACCCATCAACGTTGTCGCATTTTCAACTCCTTTTGGTCGAGTATGTGCTGGAGACTCTTGTGATCGGTGTATATCGTGCACTTGGTATCGTACAAGTAATGTCTCCATATCTTGAGTGCAAACACTCCTTTTGATCGAGTATGTCCCGGAGAACTGCGAGATCACACAAACGCACTTTGTAGGAATCACGAAAAACGAGGAAAGTATGTTGAAAATCGTTGCTTGAGAAGAAGAAGTTGATGAAAATTTAGAAGCTAAGCGCGAAATGTGATTGCAAGTTCTACGAATTAGCAACTGCACCTTCTTAGATTATCAATTTAGAGATGTTATGAAGAGTTTTTGGATGATTAGTTTCTAGTTGCTTTCTTAAGGTTGGCAAGTACTTATTAAATCATTTTTTGTTTATTCCGAATATTTACCATGGTCCAGATGATTAGTTATAATTTGATTTATGATGGGAATGCAGTGGTGAAAAGTAGACTAATGGTATGATCAAGATGTCTACTCCAGTTGTCATGGGTTTGCAATGTAAGGAAATGACGGCTTCTCAAAGCAAGAAATCTAAGCAGTTGATTTCATAAAGTCTTGAAAATGTAGGTAAACCCGAGACACCTCATTTGGCACCTAAGACAACTGGAATCAGTATAAGGAAACTGATGGCGACACATTTAAAAGGCAACCCACAAACCACAAGACTACCTTTGGTTTAACTCATCGGAATGGAGATGCCAATGTTAACAAGTTGCCAAATAGGTGGAAAGAGCTAACTTTGCAACAAGAAAAGGCTAGCAAACTGGTGAAACGAAAACGACGAAAGAGACTCAGGATTAGCTTAGACATGGAGTCATCATCACAAGATCTTCAAGAACTGAAGTCGAAGAGACATTGAAGAGACATGCCATTTACAGTTAGATCATCCAAGAACTGAATCTGGAGTGGCAATTGGCTGTTCTCCTCAGTTACAAGGTTGGAAAGTCCCCATATATAGCCTTTTAGTGATAAAGGTATAGTTCTTGCTCAGCAGTTAGTTTTTTTTCTTTCATCTCTGGTAAACCATGTCTTAATTTTTTTTTCATACACTTAAATAAATTTTATATTTGGCTGTTAGAAAATATAATGGCTTTACTGTATAAATCATTGGAATATATATACTTGAATATCCAAGCATATAGTTCAAGCTATTGGTGCATCCTTTGATCGATATATGCAATTTTCCGCTATTGGTGCATCCTTTGTCACTCTACTATATGTGGAGTTCACCTTTTGTCTATCTGAATTTACTAATCAATCATATTATTTTTAGAACATACATCTATTACTCAATTTACAACAAAAACATAGCCTGTCCAATTTGTGTTCAAAGTTTTTATCTGTCTGGATAGAGTTTTGCAGGCCCTATGTAATGTCAAATACACGCCAAACCCTGTACTTCCTTAACAGATTTTCACATAGACATAATATAAGGGAAAAATAAAGTACTATTTCTTTCCTTTTAATCCTGGTTTGTTCAGATAAAAATACTGGTTAGAAAAAAGTAAGATACAAAATTAAGGTGTAGGCTGGCTTTGATATAGCTATATTATTTTGTACTTTCATTGTTCTTCATTAGTTTACTATGAGAAGTAAATACTAGAAGTTGTAAGGCTGTATCATATTCAACCCTGCATAATTCAATAACTACTCACCTTAGAAAAACATTTCTTCACCATTTAAATATTTTTGAAAAAATAAATGCGCTGATGCAATATCATCATCATATTCACTAAATCCCAACAACAGCAAAGCTAAGGTAGGGTCTAAGGAGGATAAGATGTAGACAGCCTTACCACTACCCGTAGGAATAGAGAGGCTGCTTCCAGTGAGACCCCCGGCTCGATAGTAGTTTTGCATCAAGCCTTAGACATGAGGCACATAACACTCAGCAAAGACAAATGCCAATTAGTTCATTTACCTCCTTGTCTTTCGGCTATCAACGTCACCACATGATGAATGATTAACCATCCCCCCATTTAACGTTATTTTCACCAAATTAGTAAAATAACGTTAAAATTAGGACACATTCACTTTTGCCCCTGAACGCCCACACATATATACATTATATGCGCTGATGCAACATGATCTTATCAATAATCTGTCAATCAATCTATAAGGGTTTACTCCGTAGATAGTACATATATTATCCCCTTATATATGGTTATTCACAGAATGTTGTCACTTAAAATTTTAATCCCCATTACATATTATAGTTTCAACTAGTGGATGATCAATGTTTTTAAATGGTTTCATATATACTTAAGGACACGCCATTTGCAAGGCTGTTAAACGAGCGACACGAGTTTGATTGCGTTGTCATGAAAGTGATATGTTTAACCTGTATCTTTATATATGCTTTGATTTCTGTATTGATACACTAAAGTTACAACTTAAAAACATCTTCTCCTTTAATGTTGTGTTCGGGATGTGTGTTTGTGGAAATAACTGAAGTAGGATATATAAGCTTGCACTCAAAACTTTGTTTTCTAGGGTATGGCCTACAGTTTTTTTATGTTCGCTATCTTCATTACTCAAACCTAACTTGCACGCACCACTAATCCCAAAGTATATTTCAGGATTTTGAGGGACATGTTTTCTTTTGTCTTTTCTAATCTCCTCTGCATCTTTGTTCTCCAACGTCTCGATAAACTCATAGATGCTCAAACTATCCAATTCTCCATTATTCTTTAAGATCTCTAAGAATCCACTCCATTAAGCCGGCAATGTGTCTCCAAGTCTATCCACAAAATATGATTAAACGAAAAGAGTTGTAGATGTCCTTTACAATGATTAACTAATGATATAAAGATATGAGATTTGATGACTCTTGAGATATTATCTAAACCACACAATTGATTTCGTTTGAAAAGAATAAATATCGTTTGAAAAGAAAACATGTTAGTTGTCGTTTAAATGTTCAAAACATTGTCCTTTAAATGTAAAGGTATACAAGTTGTCGTTTAAAATTAACAAATTGCCATTTGAAATGAATTACACACCCTTGTCGTTTGGTTCTTGTGGGAATCAAAACCGCATTGTCGTTTGGAAATATTGAAGTGTATGTCATTTGGATATAAGAGACGCTTGTCGTTTAATGTTATCTAATTAGATGTGGTTTAGGCTTCCCTTGTGGTTTGAAATATTATAATAAGGTGTCGTTAGAAGTTATCTAAGGAGTTTTGGTTTGGCTATGCTGGTTGTCATTTGAAAGTGAATTATTACTCAGTAAGTATGTCGTTAGAGGAAGATTCAAAATGACACTGCCCTGTCACTTGTAGCCAACAACCAGAAAAAAATACACCTTTTGTAAAAATTCAAACATACAGGAGCACCAATCACATTCCAGAACCGAATAGTACTTTTACGCCGAGTTTTTCGGTGAGCTTTCCAGCAAGCTTGGTCACCGGAAACAATGGTGAAATGAGTTTATGCTCAAAACTAAAAAAAAAACAACATTTGTTTGATTGTCTCCATCAATTTAACCAGCTTTAATCGATATACTCATCAAATAACACCATATACTAAGTTTTAATCCACATTTTCAGGTAAGAAAAACGTTTAGGGTTTTTGTCCAATAAAAGTTAAAAAAAATTAATCTCAAAAACCTCACAAATCACTCGGTTTCCAACAACAAATGGAGCCTATAGCTCTAATACCACTTGTGGGTCTAGATTCGATCTCCAACACAAGGATTTGTTGTTTCTAATGGTGTAACAAGTGCGAAATCCGAGTTACACCACAAACCGAAGAAGTACAAAGAATCAATAAACACAAGATATAATCAATAACTGTATGTAACATAGTTTTATTACTGATTATACTGTATTTACACTGAAACCCACCTGCTCCAAACGACATGCGAACCTGTTCCAACAACATGGCTGAGAGCCAAACCACAAGTGATATCGTTTGGCCTCATTACAAATGACATGAGCCTATGAACCAAACGACAAGCAATGTCTTGTGGTTCTATAACTAAACGATATTACATATCTCAAACTACAAGGAATATGTCGTTTAACATCTTGATGTCACTCTTGGATCTTTATGTCGTTTGGAATTTGACGTTGCTTGGAACTTGTTGTCACTTGGATCTTGATGTCGCTTGTATCTGGTTATTCAAGTCAAACATTACAAAAGCAAACAATCACTAGCTACAGACACAAACTTCATCAACAATAAGTAACAAATTACTATGGATTCGTTAAGGAATGCAATGCGCAAAGTTATGGAACATCAAATTATAAACGGATACGGAACATAAACATATCCTTAATTTAAGACCAATTGGCAGATTATTGATGAATTGTCAAGGAAGATAAGGGGTGCTTACTTGGTAACGGTGGGTGAGGATTCTAAAAGACGGTCTTAGAGGCTGTCGATGGTGCTTGATTCAAGAAATAAAAATGGTGGGCGGTGGATTTTGAATCATTGTGAATCCGTGAAGCTGTCAATATGGGTGGTAATATGGGTTTGAATAGGTGAAACGTTGGAGGTGGATTAGTAAAATGAAAGTGGATTTAAAATATGTAGTTTAATAGTAATTAATAATAGGGGAATTTGGTTTAAATAACCCAAACATTCAACAATTGGTCGATAACACTCTCAAATTTCAATGTGTACACCAGCACTCCCAACTTTCAACTAACCAACTGGCAGATAACACTCTCTAACTAACTTCACCCAAACTCAGTTAGCTTAGCTGATGTCATCTGCCACGTCATAAAATGTCACGCACTTGCCACATCAGCAGCCACGTCATTGAAAAAATGCCACGTAGAATGCCACATCAGCTGCCACGTCATAAAAATGTCACATCAACTGCCACGTCAGCCAAAAGGGCCACATCAGCAAAAACTAACTGGATTAGGGTTCAGTTAGTTGGGAGTGCTATCGGCCAATAAGTTGAAAGTTGAGATTGCTGGTGTACAAATCCAAAGTATGGAGTGTTATCGGGCAACTGGTAAAAGTTAGGGTTATTTAAATCTAATATCCTTAATAATAACAATAATAATAATAAATAATTAATATTAATGATGAAAGAAGACAATGGTCTAGTATGGTAAAGTTTGGTTACCGCGCTTTGTTGCTTTTTGTGGATTATGATAATTACTAAATATTAGCAGCACATTATATATATTAATCACGTTACAAACCTTGTATATAAATC
The DNA here is from genome assembly GCA_947069175.1 of Scalesia atractyloides. NCBI lineage: Eukaryota > Viridiplantae > Streptophyta > Magnoliopsida > Asterales > Asteraceae > Scalesia > Scalesia atractyloides. The sequence continues at coordinate 76,432,388 of CAMTDV010000022.1, read as the reverse complement.
GTATTTATGTTTCATCATTCATAGAAAAATTGTATACCTACATATTAACAGATACTTATTGAAAAATGGTATTCTTGTTTATTACAAAGTATAATTCCAAATGAAATTAGTAAATATTTGTGTAAGTCAAACTGTAAATTTGATATCTTTATTATTTTGTACAATGATTACAACGCACTTTACTTAGTATAGTTGCACCTAGAACTGTTATACCATTTATCCTTTTATTCAAAGTTCCCCAATACACGTGATCATATCCAAATTTGACATCGCATCGTTTATGTATAATATATATATTTTTCTAACCTGACCCGCCAGTCATTTTATTCATATATAAATATGTCATTCACACAACTTCAATAATCTATTATGCATTCATACCTACTCCACATTTACCCATTGATTTATACATATCCATAATCCTACTAAATATATTAAAAAAAAACTCTCATCACAACACCACATACAGTTACAGTCTCACACATGCATGCTCAGAACTTCCATATATACTCCTTTCATGCCTACAACCAACACACAGGTTCATACCCGAGATTCATATTTTAAACCGAGATCGAACCGGAACTCTTATACATACAGCCCATTACATGCACTTCCCAATTCAAGATTAAGCATCGATCCCCCACATAACATCATACTTTGCCGTTTTCATATACCCACCCGTGTCCCGACCTTTCGACGAACTTTCAAATGCGAACATAATCAGTTATCATCTACGCATATACTCACATATAATCTATTCCCTCCTATCATGTAGCACATAGTACTCACAACAGTTGGTAAATATAGCTATTCTCATACAATTACCTTAGTTCGAGCATGAATCGAAACCGAAACAGCAAGACCTCGCTACAAAACTATGGCAGAAGTGACGATTACCGGCTGCGGTGATGATCTTGGGTGACTACTCCGAAGTTGGCAGCCGTTGTCGAGCGAAGGGGCGGTGACTGAACTGCGCGTTTCCTCCCGGTATTCCGACGCAAGCGGCGATGTATGGCGATTTCCTGCTGCCGCAAGTTGAGATGTGGGGGGGAGAGCGAGTTAGAATCGGATTATCAGTTATGGGAGATTAGGGAGGTTATAATATCACAAGTGCACCGGATGCATGGCGGTTAATCGGAAATTTGGGCCGAGATGTGAACAATTGAAAGAAGGCCTGGGCTGAGATTCAAAAGAAAAGAAAGAAAGAAAAATAAATAAATAAAGAAATGTAGGTCGCACGACTTTCAAATGGATATATTATTATTATTATTATTATTATTATTATTATTATTATTATTATTATTATTATTATTATTATTATTATTATTATTTATTATTCACGTAAACGCATACTAATAGTAATGTTCATGCTAATAATAATAATATATTGAATAATTAATCAATTAATGTAAACGTATAATATTCATGCTAAGGTTCGGGCCTTATAAGTTCCGAGCTATGCGAGTGGGTTGAATCGACACGCGAGATATGTATTTTGGTTTAACAGTTCGGGTCGGTTCAACGCGATATGCACGAAGTATAATTCGATAAGAATATACTTAATTCACTAAATAAAATATGTATGTGATTCAATTTATAACAGCGAAACAAGCGGGCTTTTACCTCGAAAATACGGGTTGTCACATACATCCTCATCAGTTTACATGATGCAAATTTATGGTGGCGAGTTGACCCACACTCCACAATTACAACTTTAAGCTCCAGTTCCTTTATAACATGGTCGTTGTTCAAGTTATGGTAGATTTTTAACCTAAAATTGGATATATAATCAATAATTCAACATTGATGTGTTTTATTTTTTGTTCAAAGATTGTTATTGAATTTAATTTTAAAAGGAAGTGCAAATTCAAATTCGGGGATTATAATGCAAATTCAGAAATTCATATTAGGGTTGACCCTGTGTTGTCAACTACATATACAATATGTGGCTTTAGTTCGGATATCATTTGATGGACGCCACAGCCTGCTCTCATACTGATTGTTACTAAATTATACATCATTTGCATAAGGTGTTCAACTATATTCTTTGGTATACATATATCAAAATATATAGCGGCTTGTTTTCAAAAGCCTCTAATTTGTGCATTTTCGTTTTCTTAATTCAAAGGACATATATGTATAGAGTTTATTTTGATGTTTTATAAATTTAGTGTATATGTTTTTGGCTCGGTAATTGAAAAGTTTAGTTCACGCTTTAAGGGTTTGGGGTGAAGAACCTGTTCTGATTATAATTATATATATATATATATATATATATATATATATATATATATTTTGTGCTAGCCATCAACCCTCTCAGGGTATACATTGATCTAACTCTAGCATTAGGATGATTGTAACATGTTGACAGTTCATAGCGTATCTCTCAGGTATGATGATTTCAAATCTCCATATCCTTGTTATATGATTTTTTTGGGATTATGAATATGTATTTTTGAATGTTAAATATATACTTTTATATATCAGACTTCCTAAAATTAAAATATGCTCAACCTGGTACTAATTTACTTATCATTTTAATAATGAATGCAGTTGTGAAGAAAGGCTGGGAGAAAGAAAACAGGTTATGTGTGACTTACTATATGAACTCTCTAATACAAACTTTGTATCACAATATACCTTATCCTTTATATACATTCTTTCAATATATCAAGGATGAGGTATATTGTGAATCACCAACCATTCTAAAGTAAGGTATATGGTACAAAGCTTGTATCAGAGAGTTCATATAGCAAGTCCAATTCACATAACCTGTTTTTTTTTCGAGTCATGTGACCAATAATCAACACTTCTCCTTACTGTAACTTCAGCTTCAATTGAACATGGAATGAAGATGTTTACAATTACCAGCGATAGTTGTCTATTTGAAGTGAGACTCACTCCAAGGCCCAGTCTGACTCTACATGAAATGAAGATTTCCCAATACGTGAACTCTCACTCCCAGCGTTAGTAAACTTTGCAAAAACTGTATCTGGTGAGCTGTATCCTGAGAGATGTGTAAGAAGCATACAAATTGGATTTTGTAAAAATGGAATGCATGCGGATAGAAAAGCCAATGGTGGAATATGCATTCTTTGTTGGTGATTGGAAAAGTAGTGCTGTTTTTAATCCTGACACCTGGGCTGACAGTCGGGTGAGATGTGAAAGGCCTGGTTACTTGAAGGATGCTGAGAAAACTATAATTAAATGCGGGTGTTTGATTGTGGATATTTCATACCTCCCCATGGTTGCTTTAGTGTTTATCTCCTAGAGTAGTTTATTACATCTTTGTATGAGAACCGCTGTATGTCAAGGTTTCAATAATTTGTTTCTGAACCTGCTGTTTAAGCAGGCATAACTGTCATTGACATCTCTTTTATACGCCCTTTGGTGTCCTTTTGCATTGTATTCTTGCGCTTGATGATGAAGGGAAGGACCTTATGTTGGTCTTTTGGTTTCCCCATAAGACTTATTTTTTAGAGGGTCATATTGATATATGCATGCATATCCTGTTTGATAATGGTTTTGTCTTAGCTAATGTATTCGCTTTGGATTGGTGTTTTCTGTACCTCTAGAATGATCTAGTGTATAAGATTATGGTTGATGTTCGTGTTGTGCCCGTAGTTGGCTTGTTTGGTCAAAATATTAGTTAACCACTTATACAAACAATTTTTAGATTTTTCAAAGCATGGGTTGACTACTTACATGAACAAATTCTCAAATTTGCCGTTATAAAAAAGTAAGTTGTCAAATAAAGTCAAACTTTCATAATTTTAATAATTAGCAGGGTTTTCATCTAAACACAATTCAATGGTGTTCCTATTAGCAAGCATAACATCCAATAGTAACACTCTTAGCAAACAAATATCCAGAAGATTAGATCAAACCAAATCCAATCTTCACACATCAAAAGCCCAAAGCAATTATCTATAAAATGTTCAAACCCTGGGGTTTTCATCTAAACACAATTGGTGTTCCTATAAGAATTTCTTGGGTTAGTTCTTTAGGAAATGTAAAGTAGTTGCCAAGTAGGAAGGGGATAGAGTTAGCAATGGTGGTTGATCCTGTTTTTCTACAATCTTAAATGCATATCAATTGCTTTAATCAAAATTTCCATTACTATTTTATTCTTAAAATTCACTTATCACAACAACAAACTTGACGTAGATGGGTTCAAATGATTCTGGGAAACACATTTTCAACATTTTTTTAAATTACAGTGAAGTCAGCAACATGCATCTACGAAGAACTAGCAAGATGCATCTACAAAGAACTAATATTATAACCAACAATAACTACCCTGCTTCCAATACTCAAACATAACATAGCCTCAAGAAAAGACCCAAAATTACCAAAAGATTGTAACACCCTGTAAAATCGTGTCTCAATAATATAGCGACACGTGTTGTATATTTTTAGTCTATTAAAGACCAATAAGGACTAAAGGTGTCAACATGCTCAAAAACTTGGCCTCTGAGTGACTGGTATGTTACCATGTTTAAACATTGGCCTCTGAGTGACTAATATGTCAACATCCCTAGCCTCTGAGTGACTGATATGTCAACATGCATAAAATGAGCCTATGAATGATCCTTTATAAAGTCCTAACTCTCATGCGTGTCCGTTGTTGGACGAGAGAGGTTAATTCTGAATGGTTAAGTGCCGAACCATTAGGAGCTAGTATAATGCTTAACCATTAAAAGCAAGTATAATGCTTAACCGTTCAGAGGCAGGCCCCACTTTTGGATAATTTTTGTACAACTAAACAGTAAAGTATGTGATATAAATATGTGTTTTGAATGACTGAACTGCTTGAATTGCATGACAACAATCTAGAAAGTGCACTGAATATGTTATATGATGCATATTATTTGTTTAGTGGTTACCAATTAAAAACTACCTGAAACAGTGCATCGGAAACGACTATTAGACTAGCTCCGGCTGCGCAGTGTCAGCACGCAGTTAAGCTGCAGATTTAGGACTTAGATGAGAGTCTAATGCAAACTGTATATTAAACTGTGACAACTGTCACTTTTGGGATAATTCTGTACATTAAACAATGAAAATTTTGATATAATTATGTGTTTTGAACAACTAAACTGCGTGAATTGCATGATATCAATCTAGAACGCTCACTAAATATGTTACATGATGCATATTATTTGTTTAGTGGTTATCATTTAAAAACTGCTTGAAACAGTGCATCAGAAACAACTATTAGACTAGCTGTGGTAGCACAGTGTCACAACGCAGTTAAGCTGCAGATATAGGACTTAGATGAGAGTCCGATGCAAACTGTATATTAAACCCCATGAGGGAAAACAAGGATTAATGCCAACACTTTTCGGAAACTATACGGGCACCGAAAACTGTCCGAAATATACACTAAACAACAATTCAGCAAAATCTAGCAAAATACAGCATATACAAGCTTATGTAATATGCAGAAATATTGTTAAACATCATACACTACTTAAAAGATATTGAAAGTATCAATTTGGCACAAAACGTATCATATCATACAAGTCTTGAAAGTTAACGCTTTAACGAACCAATAACGAAACGAACACCCGGACACAATCTGACATATCATATGAACTAGTTAACAATATCTTAACATCATACAACTAGATAAAATCATTAAACACATTGTTTTGCTTGAAAATCCCTACAAGTTACTTAAACCTCCGGTTAAGGACCCGTTAACGAATCTAGCACCCGTTAAGCAACCGAACACGAACTAGACATAATTTATGGACTAGTTAATATTATTTAACAATGTTAAACTAGTATATAACACCATACATCTTGAATTACACCAAAAACCCCTAAAACCCAAAGCACCCTAACTTAACTTAACTTAATTACTAACTAGGCTAACTAACCAAGTTAGAACCTAATCAACCCATGGACGGTTATGTGGGGCCCACTAGCCACCCACAAGTTTGGTAAATATATATTTAGTGATCATAAAAATAACATATGTGTATATTGTTTGTATTAACGGTATATAAAGTTGGGAATTTGAAAATAATATACACCAACAAATACAACAATAAATGTCAAACATATAATTTCAATAATATATAGATAACCACACCATGGAGAAAAATATGGACTTATCGGATGACCGTACCATATAAGGAATTATGGACTAAAAATATATAATATATCGAAGCTTGGTGAATATTACTTTCAAAACCGAATAAGTGACAAAATATATATTTTTACAAGTATATAAAATATGTCATATTTCGTCGATACTAAAAATATATTATTTTTGAAGTGTATAAAAATATATATTTCATAAACCTCCTAAAAATATATTGTTTTGGTGGAAACGAAAAGTATATATTTTTCTAGAACTAATCTTAAAAATATATATTATTTTGGGATACATACACTTACCAAGCATAATAATACATATACTAATTTGGATATATCTTAAAAACTATATATTTTATGTATACACAAAAGTGTGGATAATAAATACAAGAAAAATATGTATTCGTATACGTACAAATACATGTCAACATATACCCCTAACATTTGGTGAAATACCATTATACAAGTATTATACACAACCATGAAAATACAAACATGAATACACAAATACTCTCAATACAAGTATATCTATACTTGGGAATATACATAAGTATAATACTTAACAATTATAATACTTGGTCATGTATACCATAAACCCATGCACATGAATAATTATATATCGAGACATGTTAAAAATAGATTATTTTTAACCAACCCATCGCAATTACAAAAGGATATAAAGTGGTGCATACAAATAATACAAGTTAAAATGTAATATTTTAACTAACACATCGAACTTGGGATTATATAATTAAGAAGAATTATATATGGAACATATCCGACGATGGTATCGTCAAGGCAAACGGGAGGAACCCGTCTATGAGGAGCCATGAGACATACGCTTTACCCGTGCAAGGCACGGTGTCTAGCGGGATGGGCCCATACTAGCAACACATGCGTTGCAAGGATACATATATACTTAATGAAGTATATCTATTGGCATCACACATCGAGATGTATATCTAAACAAAACAAAACACTGAATAAGTCTTAACGAATACTTAAGACAAGAAACAAGAACTTGAATCATTACAAAGACCAAAGTGTCTAACTAAAACCTAACGCGTTTGTAGGTTGTGGTACGAAACCAGAGAAAAGTATTTGAGTTAATCAGTGAAAGCAGAAAGCAAAGCCAAGAGTTCATGTCCCCCTTTTCATCTTAAATGTTTTACTGTTTTACAACTATCGGGGAAATACATGTTCAATGGTATGATAAGCTAAGGAATGAAACAACTTAGATCATGTGCGAATAGGGTGGAACTTAAGCACCATTAATCTTATTTAAGACCACGGTACAAAGGTTAGATCTAGCGGGTTTGGCGAGCCCCACTCTTGGTCATGGACCCACACAGAAGAGTACATTTGTGGTCCCAGTCGAGGTTAATAGACAGAAATCGTCTAGGTTTGGATTGCTTCCTATGTCGTCACACATATTAATGTCCTTGCAAAACATTAATGATCAACGATTTCATTGACGCTTTACATACCGGGTTTTGATACAGACACTTTATACATTTTATGGATTCAACTCATACAGTTAAAACACGTGAACTCGCCAACTTTTGCTGATTTTCAACTTAACATGTATTTTAGGTAAGTAGTGGATCTTTGCAAGGAGTTCAGTCAAGAAACAAGTATCAAGTCTCCAATGCCATCTTTGAAGGATTTGCCCAGTATATCCCGCCTATTTGCGGTGATATAAGGGTCAAAACCTTAGTATTTAAAGTCTTGCATTTTGGTTATTTAGAAATTTGACAATTTAACGGGTTGTAAACAATATACTTAACCTATGTAGCGTTTTGAAATAATTTCAGTAATGGCATATAGAGAATGTTTTATTCATATAGTATGTTCACTTCTGTTGTATGCAATGAGAATGAATCAGATCACACCGTGCGCTTCCTCCTACGAGCTGGTGTTACAGATTAGACTAGTTGCGGCAGTGCAGTGTCAGCACGCAGTTAAACTGCAGATTTAGGACTTAGATGAGAGTCCAATGCAAAATGTATATTAAACCCCATGTGGGAAAGCAAGGATTAATGCTAACACTTTCCGAAAACAATAAATGCACTGAAAACTGCTGAAACTATATACTAAACAGCAATTCAGCAAAATCCAGCAAAAATTCAGCAAATACAAGCTTAAAATAATATGCATAATTATTGTTAAACATCCTGCATTGCTTAAAAGACATTGAAAGTATTGTTGGCACAAAAACATATGATATCACATAAGTCTTGAAAGTTAACGTTTTAACAAACCGACAACGAAACGAACACCTGGACACAATCTGAAACATCATATAAACTAGTTAACAATATTTTTACATCATATAACTAGTTAAAAACATTAAACACATTGTTTTGATGTAAAATCCCTACTAGTTGCTTAAACTTCCATTAAGGACCCGTTAACGAACCGAGCACCGTTAAGCAACCGAACACGAACTAGACATAAAATATAAACTAGTTTATGTTATTTAACAATATTAAACTAGTGTATAACATCTTGTATCTTAAAATACATTAAAAACCCTTAATATATAACTACCCCTAACTAAGACCGCTAAATACCTAACTAAATACTTAACTATGCAAACCAACCTAGTTAGTCATCATCATCAACAACATGGATGGTCATGTGGGGTCCCACAAGCCACCCACATTCTTGTCCCCCTTGTTCCAACATGTTGGAAGTAATATGTTATTGTGTGAAGGATATTATGTAGGTTAGTGGACATAAATCAAGACTTTCATCCATCATGATCACACTTAATCTTATCTCAAAATTTCAAACATATTTCCTTCTTTGAACCCCCATAACTCACGGCCACTTTAGTCTTCATATCATGCCCATTTTAAAGCAACCTTTAAGGCATTCTAAGGTAATCCAAGGGTGTATCAAGCATACTTAGGAAGGTGACAAGTCTTGAAAGTGGAAGGACCTCTTGGGAGCTTTTATCTACCTATTTTGCATCATCTTCTTCAACTGTTCATCTTGCCACTTCCCTAGCCACAAGAGCTAGTAGTGAGCCTTCTAATCTTCCATTTGATATCTTATTGCTAGTATTTTGATAATATATAAGTTACACCATACAAGAATATCAACTTTAAAAGATGAACATATTAACAAGTAACATAATCTAAAGGAAACAAAGCTATCTTGAAGTTGTAATAAAGATGTAGATGTTTATTTTGTGATATGGATCATATCCATCATATGTGAACTTGTTAGATGATGATTAAAAACATGATCTAACAAGTATACACATGGATCTCACAAGATCCGTGACCAAAGAAGTGATGAACATGATATATATAATAGATGGACTTTTTAAAGTTGATAAAATGGTTTGTAAGATCCTTGAAAAGTTGGATGATCATATGGTTAAAAATAATAAAGAGCTTGACGAATATGTTTTAACAAAATGGATGATCTTGAAAATGTCATTAAAGTGACTAGTGATGTTTTTTCTAAAAATATATATAAGTAAGTTGTTAAAAAATGAATTTTAACAAAGTTAGTGAATAATAGTAACTAAATCCATTTTTGAAGAAGTATGAACATCATGATCATAAAAATAAAAGAATACATGTTTTGGTAAAGTTCCATGTTCATCATGATCAAAAGATGCATAAAGATGGTTAAAGAATAATTGTTGAAGTTGTGGTGGGTAAATTGATGAGTTTTGAAGCTTAACACATGTTTAAAAACATGGGAAACCTCCTAAATCTAGGGGAAACTATGTCAAAAATTTTATAAAATCTAAACACTTAGAAAAATGTATGATTATAAAGATCTTACAAGTGAACTTGTTTAAAAAGCATAAATATAAAAATCCCCATGTTTTTGTATAAAATGTAAGTTCAAGAAGACATGATTTATATAAAGATAAAAATGGGTATAAATATATATTTTTGGAAAAAATGATTTGCCATGATTTTAAAATGTTGGATGATCAAGTGTTTAAAAATGATAAAAGTCTTGATAAACATGTTCTAACAAGATGGATGAACTTGAAAATATGATTAAAGTAACTTATGATGTTTTCTAAAAATATATATAAACAAGATGTTAGAAATGATTCTTAACAAAGTTAGTAAATAATAGTAACTAAACCTATTTTTAAAGATGTGTGAACATCTTAAACACAAAGCTAAAAGACTACATATTTTGGGTAAACTTTCAAGTTCATCATAACCTAAAAATGCATATATATGTATATGTTATACTTGTTGAAATTGTGGTGATTAAAAGGATGAGTTTTGATGCTTAAACACATGTTTTAAAATATGGGAAACCTCCTAAATCTAGGGGAGACTATGGCAAAATTTTATAAAATTCATACACTTAGAAAAATATATGTTTATAAAGTTCTTACAAGTAAACTTGCTTAAAGCCCATTAACATAAAAATCCCCATGTTTTTGTATAAAATATAAGTCCAAGAAGTCATGGTTTTTCTAAAAATAAAAACCGATATAAGTATATAATTTTGGTAAATATATATTTAGTGATCATAAAAATTACAAGTTATGTGTATATTGTTTGTATTAGCTGTATATAAAGTAGTGAATTTGAAAATAATATACACCAACAAATACAACAATAAATGGCAAACATATAATTTCAAGAATATATAAATATATCGATAATCATACCATGGAGAAAAGTATGGACTTATCGGATGATGGGACCATATAAGGAATTATGGACCAAACATATATAATATATCGAAGCTTGGAGAATATTACTTTCAAGACCGAATAAGTGCAAAATATATATTTTTACAAGTATATAAAATATATCATATTTGGTCGATACTAAAAATATATTATTTTTGAAGTGTATAAAAATATATATTTCATAAACCTCCTAAAAATATATTGTTTTGGTGGAAACTAAAAGTATATATTTTTCTAGAACTAATCTTAAAAATATATATTATTTTGGGATACATACACTTACCAAGCATAATAATACATATACTAGTTTTGATATATCTTAAAAACTATATATTTAAGTATACACAAAAGTGTGGATGATAAATACAAGAAAAATACGTATTCGTATACGTACAAATACATGTCAATATATACCCCTAACACTTGGTGAAAATACCATTATACAAGTATTATACACAACCATGAAAATACAAACATGAATACACAACTACTCTCAATACAAGTATCTCTAGATTGGGAATATGCATAAGTATAATACTTAAAAATTATAATACTTCGTCATGTAAACCATAAACCCATGCACATGACTAATTATATATCGAGACATGTTAAAAATAGATTATTTTTAACCAACCCATCGCAATTACAAAATGATATATAAAGTGGTGCATACAAATAATACAAGTTCAAATGTAATATTTTAACTTACACATCGAACTTGGGATTATATATAATTAAGAAGAATTATATGGGACATATCCGACGATGGTATCGTCGAGGCAAACGGGTGGAACCCGTCTATGAGGAGCCATGAGACACATACGTTTTACTCGTGCAAGGCACGGAGTCTAGCAGGATGGGCTCGTACTAGCAACACATGCGTTGCAAGGATACATATATACTTAATGAAGTATATATATTGGCATCATACATTGAGATGTGTATCTAAACAAAAGAAAACACTGAATAAGTCTTAACGAATACTTAAGATAAGAAACAAGAACATGAATTATTACAAAGACCGAAGTGTCTAACTAAAACCTAACGTGTTTGTAGGTTGTCGTACTAAACCAAAGAAAAGTATTTGAGTTAATCAGTGAAAGCAGAAAGCAAAGCAGTGAGTTCATGTCTCCCTTTTCATCTTAAATGTTTTACTATTTTACAACTATTGGGGGTCATACATGTTCAATGGTATGATAAGCTAAGGAATGAAACAACTTAGATCATGTGCGAATAGGGTGGAACTTAAGCACCACTAATCTTATTTAAGACCACGGTACAAAGGTTAGATCTAGCGGGTGTTGGCGAGCCCCACTCTTGGTAATGGACCCACACAGAAGAGTGCGTTTATCGTCCCAATCGAGGTTAAGCGACAAAAATCGTCTAGGTTTGGATTGCTTCCTATGTCGTCACACATATTAATGTCCTTGCAAAATATTAATTATCAATGATTTCATTGACGCTTTACATACCGGGTTTTGATATAGATACTTTATACATTTTATGGATTCAACTCATACAGTTAAAACACATGAACTCGCCAACTTTTGTTGATTTTCAACTTAACATGTATTTTAGGTAAGTAGTGGATCTTTGCAAGGAGTTCAGTCAAGAAACAAGTATCAAGTCTCCAATGCCATCTTTTGAAGGATTTGCCCAGTATATCCCGCCTACTTGCGGTGATATAAGGGTCAAAACCTTAGTATTTAAAGTCTAGCATTTTGGTTATTTGGAAATTTGACAATTTAACGGGTTGTAAACAATATACTTAACCTATGTTGCGTTTTGAAATAATTTCAGTAATGGCATATAGAGAATGTTTTATTCATATAGTATGTTCACTTATGTTATATGCAATGAGAATCCCTCAGATCACACCGTGCGATTCCGCCTACGAGCTGGTGTGACGGATTGGTATCAGAGCTTCGATTGTAGTGAACTAGGATTCCTTCTCAAGTCTAGTCTACAATCACTAGGATCCGCTCATGAAATCAATTTTTACAAGAACAAAAGATTTTCATTGCATAAACATTTCGCAAAGTCCACTACACAAACTCATTTCGAGACAACAAGCATGTACATTTTCATGAGGTGAATTCTATGAGAAATAAACACATGACATTATCAGTTTATACATTATAAATAGTTTACGAGTTCATCTTATACAAGATAGAATGGATAGATGGGATTTTTTATTATATATATATATATAGTTTATTTATATATGTGTTGTACGGAGTATTTTACCAAGAACGAAATACCTTCGACTTTGAATTCTATTAATATTCTTGACTCGCATGATGAGATTATTAACCTCACGTCTATTGCGGAGCTTATGGCGGACGCAGTTCCTAAAGCGAGTCCCTAAGCTCGATTCCGCACAAGATGGTTGTTTTTCCCCGCGGACGCGGTGATGCCTAACTTCGGTAGCAACGACGAGGCGAAGGTGGCAGTCTTGGATAACGACTCTATTAGTTGGACGAGGTCCCTATGGCTCATACTAATCCTAATCCTGATTGATGACACTCTTGTCCAGACAAAGAAGATGAAGTACTCATTTTGAAGGCGCCCCTCTAGTTGCTATTGTTATGGATTCTCTCCATTTCTACTTCGTCTAATGTCGTGCCACTTTGTGAGTAATGACAACGGACGTTAGCACGTGGACCATCATGAAGGTCCCTTCTAGGCCGAAGTTATGTAGACAGTAGTGGCCCCTCTTTGATTGATCATCTGCTGAACGGGAGAATGCTAGGGTGACCATGTAAGGAAATTTATTATTACGGGGGCCCACGTAATAACAACTTGTAGTGCATGGGAATCCTGGTGGACTCTGCGGGTCAAGCTAATGATCACTATTCGTCCAAAATTCTTAAGTTGTTACCTGAGATTCAATTTCTTTTCCCATTCTTCGACCACTAACTTGGAGGTTACCATAACACCCTACAGAACAGAAAGACCATACGTAGTTGTTGGTACCTAAGATTCAATCTTTATCACGATGACGGTTGAGATTAGTCATCTAAGTAAGCAAATTTGGTCAGCCAACAAGGGAGGAAATTTCCTCAACATTCTAGGATTCTTGTAGATGGGTTGGCTCCTTGGTGTCTATGGCACCTTATCTTATTTAGTAGAGCTGGTTAAAATAAACTATGTCGCTTGACATTTGTCTTGTCCCAATGGTTGGTATGGCGTGATCCATGCTGCAACTCCCTCATTGCATCTTATTCGACATCTATGGAGATTATAACAATTGGGCTGGAACTCGTGAAGCTCAAGCGTTATTACTATATTCGCCACATGGGAAAGTGTAGCAAAGGGTTTTCTCTACTTGGACAATCGAGGTCCATGGAGTAGGGAATACATGCTGTAAGGTTGGAGACGACTGTTTGGTTCACCTCCTCGATGAATTATTTCTTGAAGACTTATGACCTTTACATGCAAGAGGTACTACGTACATAGGTTGTGATTATTGACGTCATCTTTATTTCAAATAGGTATGAACTGTCACACCCCGACCCGCAGCGGAAAATGTGATCGGGGCATGATTGGGTTATCATCAAAGCTCATGACATTTATTTTAACGTTTCATATTCATTAATACAATTTAATGGAAATTTACAATAAATATTACAACATGTTCTAACTATCAATCTAAGCCTCTTTGATCTCTTCTAAGGCATTTCCTATGTTTTCCTTGCTTCAACCTGTTCACCTGTATCATGTGTGAAAAGGTTTTTGGATCGACATAAAGTTGGCGAGTGAATCCTATGGAAAACATTTGAACAACTTTATTTAATTGATTATGAAATGAGTGCACAACCACACATGAGTAAAAATAGATGTAAACTTATTCAACAATTATTAGACATTAAATAAAGCACACATGAACAATAATGGAACGTTTAGAGGCATGCGTTGCTCTACTCGTCTCTCACGAGGAACTGATGGGCCTAATGAATGAATTGCATAAACATGATAATATAAAAGACATAACTATAAACAATATAAACTCAATGATACACACATGAACAATAATGGATTGGTTTTGAGGCACGCGTTGTTCAACTCGTCTCCCACGAGGAACTGATGGGCTTAATGAATGAATTTCATATAATTTGACAAAATGAACTAAGTAATCACAACAATATAAACAATCTAAGTTTAGGTCACGATATGGTATGGCACAAATTTAAATAAACGAGTTAATTATTTGAGACATGACACACCCCAAAACGTGTAATTAAAAAGGGGAGTTGTAAGATTCACTCACAGTGGGTGCGTTCGGTTGATGATGTTGAATGCACGCGAAGTGGTTTTAACCACGAGTGAAATTAACCTAGATAAATAGCATTATGGTTTGGTAAGTAAACGGATTTTATTGTTCCATTTTAGTAGGATTGTTGGGTGTATTTTTGTGAGTTTAAGGCTATTTTCTAACCTTAAAAATGTTATTTTTAAGTATTTTTAATTGATTTTTAATTAAAATAAATAAATAAAAATAATAAAAAAGTTGACTTTTTTTGACCGTTGACTTTGACTTTGACTGAAACAGTGACTGTTGACCGGTTCATATGTATTACTGTGTGCGCTAGGTGAGGCTCGAACCCGAGACCTCCCGTACGCGTGCACGCAGCTCTACCAACTGAGCTACGTGTCTAACCCGAAATATTTCTGTTTTTAATTATATTTATATATTAATTAGGTTAAACAGAAAATCCTTTATTTTTTAAAAACGATTTTAAATCAAAGATTCGTGCGCTCCACAGATCTCGAACCCGGGACCTGTGGCTTATGCAAACACACAATCCACCGCTGGACTGTGTGTCCAACTTGTTAACAAAACTTATTTTTATTATTCTAAAATACAAACTAATCATTTTCATTTATGCCATATTAAAAAGTTTGAATAATTGTACGGGTCGATGTAGTAGACCGGACTCGAACTCGTGCGCTTTGATTAAACATACACACAGTCCACCACTGGACTGTGTGTCTAACTTAGTTATTATTCCGATTATTAATATACTTAACATATAACAGCGTGACTCCGGTTCGGTTAACAACAAAAAAAACGTTTTTATTAAGGCAGCGTGTGTGGAACAAGATTCGAACTCGAGACGTTAGTGTGTTTAATGTGCACACAGTCCACCGCTGGACTGTGTGTCTAACCCGAGTTATTTCTTGATTTAAATTATACTTATATGTTCCGTAACTTCGTCTTCTTCGTTGTGTTATAACCAGAAGTGATGACTGACTGGTTCGAAGTGTTTATTCAGGTTTCTTTAGCGTTTTATGATTAATTACAGATGAGATATAAATAAAAAGAAAGGAAATTAGGCGTGAAATATACCGACTGGCTTCCTCTGTTTTTCCGGCAAAACTCCGGCGACAGCAACAGGCTCCGGCGTCGGGTGTCTTGCAGCAGCGAGTCTCCAGAAAGCTTACAAAGGATGTGGGTGACTTCGGTATAAGCTTAGGGGGTTCAGTAAGGCTCAGAAATGAAGAACCCGGTTTTCCGGAGATTTGCAGGTGATTTCCGGCGAGTGAGTTTTCGCCGAGAAAGGGTGCGGTTTTGAGAGAAAAAGTTTGCAGAGGTTCGATGGGGTATTTATAGGGCAAGTCGTCGATGGATTTGGTCCGATTTCCGACTTGATTCATCGGTTTGAATTTTCTCCGGCGGTTATAGTTTGTGTCGCGGACTCAGACGTCGGTTATAACCGATGTCCTAGTAAATGTTTACGTTATAACTGAAGATGTCGTTAAATGTCGCGATGCCGGGATTTCCGACGACTGAACTTTGGGCGCCGGTTTTGAATTCGGAAACTCATGATATGAATTAAATGATTCTAATAATTAACAGATAATACAAGTGGCGCAGTGGTTTAAGTGTTGTGTGTTAAGTTTGTTGCTGGACCGGTTACTGACCCGGGTTCGAAACCCGGCAGAACCAAAGTATTTTTATTTTCTTATTTTTGACAGTTTTTCAAAAACTAATTATATATTCCCATATAATAATTGATTATGTATCGTTTAAAATTATTTTGGGCATTTAATTCGCAACAAAAATTTTAATTGATTGTTCGGTTAATAAACAGAGCGGGTTTGGTAAATCCGTTTTTTTGACGGATGTTACAGTATCCCCTGCTTTTTAGAAATTTCGTTCCGAAATTTAAATAGGGATATATTTGACTAAAAGAATGATGGTGTTTAGTTTGACAGTTACATGTTTAGAAGAAATAAGGGTTTAAGTTTTTGTTCGAGGCGGTAACGTTCCTTGTAAGGGTTAAGTACCCTATTACAGGAATCGCTTTTTGTTGCCTACTGTAAAAGTATTGATAATCAGAATTGTTTCGCTAACTATGATATCATGCATAAGAGTTTGGATATGTTTGGAAGGGTATGGTTATATCCTAAGGCAAAACTTCTAATACTATAACCTACATGGAACATAAATAAAACACAACAGCTAATATTTGAACATAAATAAACACAACAGCTAATATTTGAATCCACATTCTGATAGCATATATGTTTGGATGGTGACAGTTCCTCTCTCGTTTGTTATGATGGAGAGGTTAGTTTATGTAGAATTGGAACACAATAAAATCTCTTTAAATAGCAAGATGATATAAATGTAACACAAAATTCAACCAAGACAATACTAAATCCTATATGGAACTTCTCATAATCGCCTGATAATGCCTCTGATCCTTTGGCAAGAATACTTATATATAGGAAGTACCAGCGGCGTATCCACCATATTCTTGCCAAATTTTCATTGGTTTTATCCACAAGTTATGATTAGTTACCAAGGAACTACTAAATCCTACATAGAACTTCTCATAACCATCTAACAATGCCTCTGATCCTTTGACAAGAATACTTATATATAGGAAGTACCAGCGGCGTATCCACCATATTCTTGTCAAATTTTCATTGGTTTTATCAGTGAATTATGATTAGTCCTATATAACTCTACAACCAATACAACAAACATAAAATACTGAAATGAAAAATGTCTGTGCGATCAAGGCTCAATCAAACGGAGCCGATCGTATTGCATGTACTGAAAATGAAATTGTCTGTGCGCTCAAGGCTCAATCAAACGGAGCCGAGCGTATTGCATGTACTGAAAATGAATAACTTAATCTAAACAACAATCACACAAACAGCCTATGCATGGAACCTCTCATAACCGCCTGATAATGCCTCCGATCATTTGACAAGAATACTTATATATAGGAAGTACCAGCGGCGTATCCACCATATTCTCGTCAAAGTTTCATTGGCTTTATCCTTAAATTATGATTGGTTCGATGTGATAAAGAAAAACATAAAACTAAACGATAGAAGTTGAATCTGGATCTTCGGTGAAGAGGACTAGTTGGGTATCTTCGTTTGGGCCGTCATTATCTTCGACAGGATTGGTGTTGATATTGAAGACTCTTCCTCTTGCTGGTGGCCTAGCGGTTGGGTTTTCTTGGTTTACTTGGTTAACTGGGTTTGATTGGGCTTGAGTGTTGATGACGTTAACCAGTTGAGGGCATGTGTTTCTAAAGTTGGTAGGGTCGCCACAATTGAAACAAGCTCGAACATATAGGAACACGGGGTATTGGGGTTGCTGATAGGTTTGGTTCATGGTTTGAGTAGGGGAAGAGGTTTGGTTTTGAATGGTGCGGCAAACCTTGCTCAAATGACCATAGCGTCCACAAGTTGCACATAGTCGACAAGGTAAAGTAAGGGGATGGTGATAAAAACAGTTGTTGCATTGAGGGTGAGGTCTAAGATATGGTTTCTTATTTGGGTAGGTTGAGTTGGGTGCTACTTGGGTGATTGGGATAGCTTGGATGGGTATGGCGTGTAAAACTGGTTGATTACGTTGGGTAGCAGCGAAAAGTTGCCCGTCTCTTTTTCTCTTAGGATTGGGTTGAGAAGGGGGTTCGGTTTGGGTGTAATCGGAGGTTTCAGTCGATTCTTTATCCTTCTTCTTCTCCTCTTTGAAGTCTTTGTTCCGGATTCGGTTCTCGGTGAGCTCTGTAGCTAACTCCATTGCTACTTCCAAAGTTGCAGGCTTGGTACTTATTACAGAGTCTTGAATCTTTGACGGAAGACCACGAATGTAATGCTCGATCAAACAGTAGAGGGGAGTGAACATGTTGGGAACCATTTGATGTAATTCGAGGAATCTTTTGTTGTATGTGGTGTGGTCTCCTTCCTCTTGCTTCAACGAATAAAATTCATCTTCTAATTTCTTGATTTCGCTCCTTGGGCAAAATCGTCTGGTCATGATTTCCTTCAATTCGTTCCAAGTTAAGGTCATAACATCTTCAACACCTCGTTTGGCCTTCTCTGTATTCCACCAAGTAAGAGCTATTCCATATAAACGACCAGTAGCATAACGCACTTTGCGATCATCGGGACAATCGCAATTTAGAAAGGTGTTCTCCATTTCTTCAAACCAATGGAGGAGAGCGGTGACGCCTTCAGTCCCTTTGTATTTTGGAGGGTCGCATGATTTGAAATGCTTGTAGGTGCATTTAGTGATATTTGAGGGAGAGTTGATAATGTTTTGGTTTTCTTGATTGACAGGATTAACGGTAAGTGCTTGTTGTACTTTGATTACAATGTTGGGTATTACGGCAGCCATTTGTTGAGCGATTTGGGATCATGGGTCACATTAGGAATGAACATTCATAAAATAATTATAGAAAAATAAATCTACTACATCCATAGGATGTCTTGGGCTTTGCTCGCCATTAGGCCCTACATGCCGCCATACTTTACGTTGTAATCATGTGGGCCCCCATGAATACCGGTTTTTCATATGGTTCGCACGGGTTTGCCAGGTTGCGTACACTAAAACCCGGAGAAAATCGAGAAATATGTATACAACGTGTGATATTCGGAATGTGTCCAGGTGTAGACACGGTGACACCTCAAAGTGGGATTAGTTCGAACGACGTTTTGTGTGGCATGCTTTGGCCTAATAGGTCCTTCGTACTCTCATCGTTAGTCCCCAGGTAGGCAAACTGGTCCGTTATATTGGATTTATACGAATGCCAACCTAGACAGGACGTTCCGACTACCGGTACTTGTACCCTTCCAGTTACTACATGCCCGTCGCAGAACTTACTTTGATGAGATTTGAAAATTGCAACAAAATCTTTGAATAATGAGAGTATGAAAATAAATTGAATATATGAACATCGATATATGTATAATGAATATGTATATAAGTATGTATGTTTGACTGTAAATATAAACAAATATGAAACAAATAAATATCACAAGTTTGTATGTAACCACCTAATCAATTAAAATTTAGGCAGACTATAGTATAGGCTCTAAGGGTCTAATAACCTATCCTATATCCCTATAGTCATGGCTCTGATACCAATCTGTCACACCCCGACCCGCAACGGAAAAGGTGATCGGGGCATGATTGGGTTATCATCAAAGCTCATGACATTTATTTTAACGTTTCATATTCATTAATACAATTTAATGGAAATTTACAATAAAAATTACAACATGTTCTAACTATCAATCTAAGCCTCTTTGATCTCTTCTAAGGCATTTCCTATGTTTTCCTTGCTTCAACCTGTTCACCTGTATCATGTGTGAAAAGGTTTTTGGATCAACATAAAGTTGGCGAGTGAATCCTATGGAAAACATTTGAACAAGTTTATTTAATTGATTATGAAATGAGTGCACAACCACACATGAGTAAAAATAGATGTAAACTTATTCAACAATCATTAGACATTAAATAAAGCACACATGAACAATAATGGAACGTTTAGAGGCACGCGTTGCTCTACTCGTCTCTCACGAGGAACTGATGGGCCTAATGAATGAATTGCATAAACATGATAATATAAAAGACATAACTATAAACAATATAAACTCAATGATACACACATGAACAATAATGGATTGGTTTTGAGGCACGTGTTGTTCAACTCGTCTCCCACGAGAACTGATAGGCTTAATGAATGAATTTCATATAATTTGACAAAATGAACTAAGTAATCACAACAATATAAACAATCTAAGTTTAGGTCACGATATGGTATGGCACAAATTTAAATAAACGAGTTAATTATTTGAGACACATGACACACCCCAAAACGTGTTGTAAGATTCACTCACAGTGGGTGCGTTCGGTTGATGATGTTGAATGCACGCGAAGTGGTTTTAACCACGAGTGAAATTAACCTAGATAAATAGCATTATGGTTTGGTAAGTAAACGGATTTTATTGTTCCATTTTAGTAGGATTGTTGGGTGTATTTTTGTGAGTTTAAGGCTATTTTCTAACCTTAAAAATGTTATTTTTAAGTATTTTTAATTGATTTTTAATTAAAATAAATAAATAAAAATAATAAAAAAGTTGACTTTTTTTGACCGTTGACTTTGACTTTGACTGAAACAGTGACTGTTGACCGGTTCATATGTATTACTGTGTGCGCTAGGTGAGGCTCGAACCCGAGACCTCCCGTACGCGTGCACGCAGCTCTACCAACTAAGCTACGTGTCTAACCCGAAATATTTCTGTTTTTAGTTATATTTATATATTAATTAGGTTAAACAGAAAATCCTTTATTTTTTAAAAACGATTTTAAATCAAAGATTCGGTGCGCTCCACAGATCTCGAACCCGGGACCTGTGGCTTATGCAAACACACAATCCACCGCTGGACTGTGTGTCCAACTTGTTAACAAAACTTATTTTTATTATTCTTAAATACAAACTAATCATTTTCATTTATGCCATATTAAAAAGTTTGAATAATTGTCCGGGTCGATGTAGTAGACCGGACTCGAACTCGTGCGCTTTGATTAAACATACACACAGTCCACCACTGGACTGTGTGTCTAACTTGGTTATTATTCCGATTATTAATATACTTAACATATAACAGCGTGACTCCGGTTCGGTTAACAACAAAAAAAACGTTTTTATTAAGGCAGCGTGTGTGGAACAAGATTCGAACTCGAGACGTTAGTGTGTTTAATGTGCACACAGTCCACCGCTGGACTGTGTGTCTAACCCGAGTTATTTCTTGATTTAAATTATACTTATATGTTCCGTAACTTCGTCTTCTTCGTTGTGTTATAACCAGAAGTGATGACTGACTGGTTCGAAGTGTTTATTCAGGTTTCTTTAGCGTTTTATGATTAATTACAGATGAGATATAAATAAAAAGAAAGGAAATTAGGCGTGAAATATACCGACTGGCTTCCTCTGTTTTTCCGGCAAAACTCCAGCGACAGCAACAGGCTCCGGCGTCGGGTGTCTTGCAGCAGCGAGTCTCCAGAAAGCTTACAAAGGATGTGGGTGACTTCGGTATAAGCTTAGGGGGTTCAGTAAGGCTCAGAAATGAAGAACCCGGTTTTCCGGAGATTTGCAGGTGATTTCCGGCGAGTGAGTTTTCGCCGAGAAAGGGTGCGGTTTTGAGCGAAAAAGTTTGCAGAGGTTCGATGGGGTATTTATAGGGCAAGTCGTCGATGGATTTGGTCCGATTTCCGACTTGATTCATCGGTTTGAATTTTCTCCGGCGGTTATAGTTTGTGTCGCGGACTCTGACGTCGGTTATAACCGATGTCCTAGTAAATGTTTACGTTATAACTGAAGATGTCGTTAAATGTCGCGAGATTGCCGGGATTTCCGACGACTGAACTTTGGGCGCCGGTTTTGAATTCGGAAACTCATGATATGAATTAAATGATTCTAATAGTTAACAGATAATACAAGTGGCGCAGTGGTTTAAGTGTTGTGTGTTAAGTTTGTTGCTGGACCGGTTACTGACCCGGGTTCGAAACCCGCAGAACCAAAGTATTTTTATTTTCTTATTTTTGACAGTTTTTCTAAAACTAATTATATATTCCCATATAATAATTGATTATGTATCGTTTAAAATTATTTTGGGCATTTAATTCGCAACGAAAATTTTAATTGATTGTTCGGTTAATAAACGGAGCGGGTTTGGTAAATCCGTTTTTTTTTACGGATGTTACATGAACAATGCGATCTTGAGGTTCATGACCGATTGCGTTCTTAAACTCTTGGGCTCATAGTAGACTATATTTGTCCAAATACAAGTCTAGATTCCTTGATATTATGTACCAAAAATAACATGGCGCCGAAAAGGTCTACTCCCAAAAGGGGAAGTTAACCAGCATCTTACGTATTAAGCCGAACTAGAGTTTTTATGGAACAACATGAGGTTGTCGAAATCTCACGGCATAAGCTTAATTGAGATGACACTGTTCAAGTAGTCCAGGCTCTGATAGATCGGGAAATGATGATAGCGCCACGTCCAAAGATGCGATCGCACAAGGTTTTAATTCCAAGGCTTTTCTAGACTATAAGCCGTGATACCTCATTGGTATGAGAGGTTTGGTAGGTTATGTCCCAAAATAAAGTCAATGAAGTCGGCTAGCCATGCTAGTAAACGTACTCCTAACTAAACGATTAAGTAAACAAATAATCCCATGCTGAATGTAGCATTAACTTGGTGGAATCTCCAAGTACAAACTTTAGGGAGTGATACAGCGAAGAGGTTGTCATGGGAAGAACTGAAGGACCTTATGTGAGAAGAGTATTGCTTGCTGATTGGAAATTCAAAGGATGGAAACAGAATTCTGGAGCTTGACTAGGATTGAAGCCGACGTTCTTGGTTACACTCAACACTTTCAAGATCTACCAAGGATTCTTCGATACTAAGTAACACCCGAAGTCAAACGTATTGAGCGCTACATTTGGGGTTGGCCCATGAGATCCGAAGCATGATTACACCATCCCACCATACCTTGATCACTCAAGCAGTAAATCTCGTAGTTAGTCTCACGGTAGATGCGGTGAGAATAGGGGAAATTATCCAAGAAGGGTGTTGAGATGAGGGAAGCATACTAGCAATGGGAAACGAAAGTCCTCACACCTTAAGAAAGATTCAAGAGTGAGTAACAACGGAAGGAAACTCTCGCGATGAGAAAAACGAAGGCAATTGCTGCCATAAGCGATGCCCGCACCAAGAAGTATGCTGGTAACTTACTAAAACCCTAAATGTGATGAGCAAAACTTTCATTATGATGGCACCTGCGAAAGTGCCAGGGGTAGAAGTGTGGTGAGACCGAGCACAAAGAAGAAGCTAGTGATGAAGTAATACTCAGGAAAGAACAACGATGTTTAAACGTGGCACAGAGGCCACTTCAAACATGAACGTCTTAAGAATGAATCAAATTGGTGAACAAGTGTGTGAGTGATTAGAACTATGGATACTCCGCAAGATTCCGATGTTGTCATGAGTACGTTCTACTCTACAATCACCATGTACCAAAATTTCTTTTTCAAAAAAAAGTCGAGCTTAGCCAGTGTCTTTAGGTGTTAAGCATATACTCAAATTAGAGTCATATAAATTACACACACCTTATTCTATCAAGTTAGATAATGGGGAATTAGCTGAGTCATGAAGAATCATTAAGGGTCATGGATTTAATTAGTCGAGTATGCAAGCCTTATCTCGACAAATTTGTGATAGTATTTATCGACGACATATTAATATATTCATGGTCGAAGGACGAGCATGAGCAACATTTGAGAGCCATTTTGGAGCTATTGAAGAAAGAGAAGCTTTACGTGAAATTTTCTAAATGTGAGTTTTGGATTCGTGAGGTGCAATTTCTCAGGCATGTAGTGAATGAGAAAGGTATTCATGTAGACCCATCAAAGATAGAAGCAATCAAGAATTGGGAAGCACCCAAGACGCCAACCGACAATTTTTGGGTTTAGCAGGTTACTATCTGAGATTTATTGAGAACTTTTCCAAAGTTGCTCAACCGCTAACCTCACTCACGCCGAAAGACAAGAAGTTCTATTGGGGAGAGAGACAAGAAGAGGCGTTTCAACTTCTAAAAGTTAAATTATGTGATGCACCGATCCTTTTACTCCCCAAAGGTACCAACGACTTTGTGCTATACTGTGATGCTTCACATCAAGGATTAGGTTGTGTGCTTATACAACAAGAAAAAGTCATTATGCATCACACCAACTAAAGGTGCATGAAAAGAACTACACCACACACGACCTTGAGATGGGTGCGGTGGTATTCGCTTTGAAGATATGGCGACATTATTTATATGGTACTCAATGTACTATATTCACGGACCATAAAAGCCTTCAACATATATTTAATCAGAAGGAATTAAATATGCGTTACGACGCTGGGTTGAACTGTTAAATTATTATGATTGCGAGATTAAGTACCATCTGGGCAACGAAAATGTGGTAGCAGATGCTTTGAGCCGTAAGGAACGAGTTAAAACCTTATGGGTTCGAGCGCTAAAGATGACAATTCAAACGAACCTTATCACTCAGATTCATGACGCACAAGTAGAAGCACTCAAGGAGGAGCATATTCAAGCGGAATTTCTCTGAGGTAATGAGAAGCAATTAGTGCCAAAGGAAGATGGAAACTTATACCTTATGGAAATGGGAGCAGATATCCATTGACTTTATAACAAAATTATTACAACAAAAGTTAAGGCCGAGTATCAGAAGCCTTCGGGATTATTACA
This sequence comes from Scalesia atractyloides, assembly GCA_947069175.1. NCBI lineage: Eukaryota > Viridiplantae > Streptophyta > Magnoliopsida > Asterales > Asteraceae > Scalesia > Scalesia atractyloides. The sequence continues at coordinate 76,407,021 of CAMTDV010000022.1, read as the reverse complement.
ACAACCCGAGATCCTCGTATGGAAATGGGAGCAGATATCCATTGACTTTATAACAAAATTACCTAGAACCTCAAGAGGTCACGACATGATTTGAGTAATAGTAGATAGATTGACAAAGTCCGCGCATTTTTTGCCAATTCGCGAGAAAGATAGCACAGAGAAATTAGCCGAGCTATATCTTAGAGAAATAGTGGCTCGTCATGGGGTGCCTAATTCTATCATCTCTGACCGAGACAATCGTTTTGTGTCAAGAAGTTGGCAATCCTTTTAAAAGGCCTTTGGATTCCGACTAGATCTAAGCACGACCTTTCATCCACAAACCGACGGCCAGAGATCATCTAAAAGTTTGAAAACATGCTTCTGCATGTGTGATGGATCTAGGCGGCAATTGGGACACTCACCTACCTGTGGGGGAGTTCTCCTATAATAATAGTTACCACACAAGCATACAAGCCGTGCCGCTCGAAGCTCTTTATGGCCGAAAGTGTCGTTCTCCGCTATGTTGGGCGGAAGTTGGCGAAAAACAGTGACTTGGTCCTGAATTAGTCCAAGAGACTACCGGTAAGACATTTCAAATTCGAGACCGTATTAAGGCGGCTCGTGATTGACAAAAGAGCTACGCGGACAAGAGAAGAAAATCATTATCTTTCGAGGTCGGAGACAAGGTTTTGTTGAAAGTCTCGCCTTGGAAAGGCATAGCAAGATTTGGTAAGCGCGGGAAGCTTAACCCGTGGTATATTGGACCATTCAAAATTCTAGCAAAGGTTGGTACCGTTGCCTACAAGTTGAAATTACCTGGTGAACTTAGTAGTGTACATGACACTTTCCATGTGTCAAATCTCAAGAAGAGCCCAATGCAAGAAACAGTTATCATCCCTACGGAAGAGATTCATATAGACGACAAGCTCCAATTTACTGAGGAACCTGTTGAGGTTATGGACTGGAAAGTCCAGAAAACTAGGAGAAGTCATATCAAGTTAGTAAAGTTCGTTGGAACTCAAGCCACAGACCCGAGTATAGTTGGGAACGTGAAGATCAAATCAAAGCCAAATACCCACACCTGTTTGAGAAGACTCCTACAACGGATGACTCAGGTTAAATTTCGGGACGAAATTCTTTTAACGGGGGGAGTATGTGACACTGTCACTTTTGGGATAATTTTGTACATTAAACAATGAAAATTTTGATATAATTATGTGTTTTGAACAAACTAAACTGCGTGAATTGCATGATATCAATCCAGAACGCTCACTAAATATGTTACATGATGCATATTATTTGTTTAGTGGTTACCATTTAAAACCTCATTGAAATAGTGCATCGGAAACAACTATTAGACTAACTGTGGTAGCACAATGTCAGAACGTAGTTAAACTGCAGATATAGGACTTAGATGAGAGTCCAATGCAAACTGTATATTAAACCCCATGAGGGAAAACAAGGATTAATGCCAACACTTTTCGGAAACTATACGGGCACCGAAAACTGTCCGAAATATACACTAAACAGCAATTCAGCAAAATCCAGCAAAATACAGCATATACAAGCTTATGTAATATGCAGAAATATTGTTAAACATCATACACTACTTAAAAGATATTGAAAGTATCAATTTGGCACAAAACTTATCATATCATACAAGTCTTGAAAGTTAACGCTTTAATGAACCAATAACGAAACGAACACCCGGACACAATCTGACATATCATATGAACTAGTTAACAATATCTTAACATCATACAACTAGATAAAATCATTAAACACATTGTTTTGCTTGAAAATCCCTACAAGTTACTTAAACCTCCGCTTAAGGACCCGTTAACGAATCTAGCACCCGTTAAGCAACCGAACACGAACTAGACATAATTTATGGACTAGTTAATATTATCTAACAATCTTAAACTAGTATATAACACCATACGTCTTGAATTCACCAAAAACCCCTAAAACCCAAAGCACCCTAACTTAACTTAACTTAATTACTAACTAGGCTAACTAACCAAGTTAGAACCTAACCAAGAACCCATGGACAGTTATGTGGGGCCCACTATCCACCCACAACTTTGTCTCCCATGCCCCAACATGTTGGAAGTTAGTTGATATTGTATGAAGGGTCTTGTGTCTTTGGCCAACATAAGTAATCCATTAAACTAGAAACTTATACTTATCATTTTAACAAAAAAATTCAAATACATCTTCTTCCCTAAACTCCGTACCTCACGGTCACATTTACACCCACTACACCTCCATCATCAAGTGTTTTCCAAGCTAATCCAAGTATATCCAAGGGAGTCTCAAGCCTAACTAAGGAAGGTTCAAGCATTGGAAGATCAAGGACCTCTCTTGGGAGCTTTTATCCACCAACTTGCATCATCTTCTTCAACTTGTTCATCTTGCCACTTCCCTAGCCACAAGAGCTAGTAGTGAGCCTCCTAATCTTTCATTTAATGTCTTGTTACTAGTATCTTGATAAAATAAAAGTTACACCATGCAAAAGTACCAACTTTAAAAGATGAACATATGAACAAGTAACATGATCTAAAGAAAACAAAGCTATCTTGAAGTTGTAATAAAGATGTAGATGTTTATTTTGTGCTAAGAATCATATCCATCATATGTACACTTACTAGAATCTTAGATTTAACAAGTGTACACATGGATCTTACAAGATCCATGATCAAAATAATGATGAACTTGTTATAGGTAATAAATGGACACTTTAAAGTGGATAAAATGATTTGCCATGATTTTAAAATGTTGGATGATCAAGTGTTTAAAAATGATAAATGTCTTGATAAACATGTTCTAACAAGATGGATGAACTTGAAAATATGATTAAAGTAACTTATGATGTTTTCTAAAAATATATATAAACAAGATGTTAGAAATGATTCTTAACAAAGTTAGTAAATAATAGTAACTAAATCTATTTTTAAAGATGTGTGAACATCTTAAACACAAAGCTAAAAGACTACATATTTTGGTTAAACTTTCAAGTTCATCATAACCTAAAAATGCATATATATGTATATGTTATACTTGTTGAAGTTGTGATGATTAAAATGATGAGTTTTGAAAGCTTAAACACATGTTTTAAACATGGGAAACCTCCTAAATCTAGGGGAGACTATGGCAAAAATTTTATAAAATTCAAAACCTTAGAAAAATATATGTTTATAAAGTTCTTACAAGTAAACTTATTTAAAGCCCATTAACATAAAAATCCCCATTTTTTGTATAAAATATAAGTCCAAGAAGTCATGGTTTTTCTAAAACTAAAAACGGATATAAGTATATACTTTTGGTAAATATATATTTAGTGATCATAAAAATCACAAGTTCTGTGTATATTGTTTGTATTAGCTGTATATAAAGTTGGGAATTTAAAAATAATATACACCAACAAATACAACAATAAATGGCAAACATATAATTTCAAGAATATATAAATATATCGATAACCATACCATGGAGAAAAATATGGACTTATCGGATGACCATACCATATAAGGAATTATGGACTAAAAGTATATAATATATCGAAGCTTGGTGAATATTACTTTCAAAACCGAATAAGTGACAAAATATATATTTTTAAAAGTATATAAAATATGTCATCTTTCGTCGATACTAAAAATATATTATTTTTGAAGTGTATATAAAATATATAATATATCGAAGCAGAAAGCAAAGCCAAGAGTTCATGTCCCCCTTTCCATCTTAAATGTTTTACTGTTTTACAACTATCGAGGGAAATACATGTTCAATGATATGATAAGCTAAGGAATGAAACAACTTAGATCATGTGCGAATAGGTGGAACTTAAGCACCATTAATCTTATTTAAGACCACGGTACAAAGGTTAGATCTAGCGGGTGTTGGCGAGCCCCACTCTTGGTCATGGACCCACACAGAAGAGTGCATTTGTCGTCCCAGTCGAGGTTAATCGACATAAATCGTCTAGGTTTGGATTGCTTCCTATGTCGTCACACATATTAATGTCCTTGCAAAACATTAATGATCAACGATTTCATTGACGCTTTACATACCGGGTTTTGATACAGATACTTTATACATTTTATGGATTCAACTCATACAGTTAAAACACATGAACTCGCCAACTTTTGTTGATTTTCAACTTAACATGTATTTTAGGTAAGTAGTGGATCTTTGCAAGGAGTTCAGTCAAGAAACAAGTATCAAGTCTCCAATGCCATCTTTTGAAGGATTTGCCCAGTATATCCCGCCTACTTGCGGTGATATAAGGGTTAAAACCTTAGTATTTAAAGTCTTGCATTTTGGTTATTTAGAAATTTGACAATTTAACGGGTTGTAAACAATATACTTAACCTATGTTGCATTCTGAAATAATTTCAGTAATGGCATATAAAGAATGTTTTATTCATATAGTATGTTCACTTATGTTGTATGCAATGAGAATGAATCAGATCACACTGTGCGCTTCCTCCTACAAGCTGGTGTTACAGATTAGACTAGTTGCGGCAGTGCAATGTCAGCACGCAGTTAAATTGCAGATTTAGGACTTAGATGAGAGTCCAATGCAAATTAAACCCATGTGGGAAAGCAAGATTTAATGCTAACACTTTCCGAAAACAATACACGCACTGAAAACTGCCGAAACTATACACTAAACAGCAATTCAGCAAAATCCAGCAAAAATTCAGCAAATACAAGCTTAAAATAATATGCATAATTATTGTTAAACATCCTGCATTGCTTAAAAGACATTGAAAGTATTGTTGGCACAAAAACATATCATATCACATAAGTCTTAAAAGTTAACGATTTAACAAACCGACAACGAAATGAACACCTGGACACAATCTGAAACATCATATAAACTAGTTAACAATATTTTTACATCATATAACTAGTTAAAAACATTAAACACATTGTGTTGATGTAAAATCCCTACTAGTTGCTTAAACTTCCATTAAGGACCCATTAACGAACCGAGCACCGTTAAGCAACCGAACACGAACTAGACATAAAATATAAACTAGTTTATGTTATTTAACAATATTAAACTAGTGTATAACATCTTGTATCTTAAAATACATTAAAAACCCTTAATATATAATTACCCCTAACTAAGACCGCTAAATACCTAACTAAATACTTAACTATGCAAACTAACCTAGTTAGTCATCATCATCAACAACATGGATGGTCATGTGGGGGCCCACAAGCAACCCACATTCTTGTCCCCCTTGTTCCAACATGTTGGAAGTAAGATGTTATTGTATGAAGGATATTATGTAGGTTAGTGGACATTAATCAATACTTTCATGCATCATGATCACACTTAATCTTATCTCAAAATTTCAAACACATTTCCTTCTTTGAACTCCCATAACTCACGGCCACTTTAGTCTTCATATCATGCCCATTTTAAAGCAACCTTTAAGGCATTCTAAGGTAATCCAAGGGTGTATCAAGCATACTTATGAAGGTGACAAGTCTTGAAAGTGGAAGGACCTCTCTTGGGGGCTTTTATCTACCTATTTTGCATCATCTTCTTCAAGTGTTCATCTTGCCATTTCCCTAGCCCCAAGAGCTAGTAGTGAGCCTTCTAATCTTCCATTTGATATCTTATTGGTAGTATTTTGATAATATATAAGTTACACCATGCAAGAATATCAACTTTAAAAGATGAACATATCAACAAGTAACATAATCTAAAGGAAACAAAGCTATCTTGAAGTTGTAATAAAGATGTAGATGTTTATTTTGTGATATGGATCATATCCATCATATGTGAACTTGTTAGATGATGATTAAAAACATGATCTAACAAGTATACACATGGATCTCACAAGATCCATGACCAAAGAAGTGATGAACATGATATATATAATAGATGGACTTTTTAAAGTTGATGAAATGGTTTGTAAGATCCTTGAAAAGTTAGATGATCATATGGTTAAAAATAATAAAGAGCTTGATGAATATGTTTTAACAAAATGGATGATCTTGAAAATGTCATTAAAGTGACTAGTGACGTTTTTTTTCTAAAAATATATATAAGTAAGTTGTTAAAAATGAATTTTAACAAAGTTAGTGAATAATAGTAACTAAATCCATTTTTGAAGAAGTATGAACATCATGATCATAAAAATAAAAGAATACATGTTTTGGTAAAGTTCCATGTTCATCATGATCAAAAGATGCATAAATATGGTTAAAGAATAATTGTTGAAGTTGTGGTGGGTAAATTGATGAGTTTTGAAGCTTAACACATGTTTTAAAAACATGGGAAACCTCCTAAATCTAGGGGAAACTATGTTAAAATTTTTATAAAATCTAAACACTTAGAAAAATGTATGATTATAAAGATTTTACAAGTGAACTTGTTTAAAAAGCATAAATATAAAAATCCCCCATGTTTTTGTATATAATATAAGTTCAAGAAGAAATGATTTATATAAAGATAAAAATGGGAATAAATATATATTTTTGGAAAAAATGATTTGCCATGATTTTAAAATGTTGGATGATCAAGTGTTTAAATAATGATAAAAGTCTTGATAAACATATTCTAACAAGATGGATGAACTTGAAAATATGATTAAAGTAACTTATGATGTTTAAACAAGATGTTAGAAATGATTCTTAACAAAGTTAGTAAATAATAGTAACTAAACCTATATTTAAAGATGTGTGAACATCTTAAATACAAAGCTAAAAGACTACATATTTTGGGTAAACTTTCAAGTTCATCATAACCTAAAAATGCCTATGTATGTATATGTTATACTTGTTGAAATTGTGGTGATTAAAAGGATGAGTTTTGATGCTTAAACACATGTTTTAAAATATGAGAAACCTCCTAAATCTAGGGAGACTATGGCAAAATTTTTATAAAATTCATACACTTAGAAAAATATATGTTTATAAAGTTCTTACAAGTAAACTTGCTTAAAGCCCATTAACATAGAAATCCCCATGTTTTTGTATAAAATATAAGTCCAAGAAGTCATTGTTTTTCAAAAATAAAAACGGATATAAGTATATAATTTTGGTAAATATATATTTAGTGATCATAAAAATTACAAGTTATGTGTATATTGTTTGTATTAGCTGTATATAAAGTAGTGAATTTGAAAATAATATACACCAACAAATACAAAAATAAATGGCAAACATATAATTTCAAGAATATATAAATATATCGATAACCATACCATGGAGAAAAATATGGACTTATCGGATGATCGGACCATATAAGGAATTATGGACCAAACATATATAATATATCGAAGCTTGGAGAATATTACTTTCAAGACCGAATAAGTGGCAAAATATATATTTTTACAAGTATATAAAATATATCATATTTCGTCGATACTAAAAATATATTATTTTTGAAGTGTATAAAAATATATATTTCATAAACCTCCTAAAAATATATTGTTTTGGTGGAAACTAAAAGTATATATTTTTCTAGAACTAATCTTAAAAATATATATTATTTTGGGATACATACACTTACCAAGCATAATAATACATATACTAATTTTGATACATCTTAAAAACTATATATTTAAGTATACACAAAAGTGTGGATGATAAATACAAGAAAAATACGTATTCGTATACGTACAAATACATGTCAACATATACCCCTAACACTTGGTGAAAATACCATTACACAAGTATTATACACAACCATGAAAATGCAAACATGAATACACAACTACTCTCAACACAAGTATTCTTGATTGGGAATATGCATAAGTATAATACTTAAAAATTATAATACTTCGTCATGTATACCATAAACCCATGCACATGACTAATTATATATCGAGACATGTTAAAATAGATTATTTTTAACCAACCCATCGCAATTACAAAATGATATATAAAGTGGTGCATACAAATAATACAAGTTCAAATGTAATATTTTAACTAACACATCGAACTTGGGATTATATATAATTAAGAAGAATTATATGGACATATCCGACGATGGTATTGTCGAGGCAAACGGGTGGAACCCGTCTATGAGGAGCCATGAGACACATACGTTTTACTCGTGCAAGGCACGGAGTCTAGCGGGATGGGCTCGTACTAGCAACACATGCGTTGCAAGGATACATATATACTTAATGAAGTATATCTATTGGCATCATACATTGAGATGTGTATCTAAACAAAAGAAAACACTGAATAAGTCTTAACGAATACTTAAGATAAGAAACAAGAACATGAATTATTACAAAGACCGAAGTGTCTAACTAAAACCTAACGTGTTTGTAGGTTGTCGTACTAAACCAAGAAAAGTATTTGAGTTAATCAGTGAAAGCCAGAAAGCAAAGCAGTGAGTTCATGTCCCCCTTTTCATCTTAAATGTTTTACTATTTTACAACTATTGGGGGTAATACATGTTCAATGGTATGATAAGCTAAGGAATGAAACAACTTAGATCATGTGTGAATAGGGTGGAACTTAAGCACCACTAATCTTATTTAAGACCACGGTACAAAGGTTAGATCTAGCGGGTGTTGGCGAGCCCCACTCTTGGTAATGGACCCACACAGAAGAGTGCGTTTATCGTCCTAATCGAGGTTAATCGACAAAAATCGTCTAGGTTTGGATTGCTTCCTATGTCGTCACACATATTAATGTCCTTGCAAAATATTAATTATCAATGATTTCATTGACGCTTTACATACCGGGTTTTGATATAGATACTTTATACATTTTATGGATTCAACTCATACAGTTAAAACACATGAACTCGCCAACTTTTGTTGATTTTCAACTTAACATGTATTTTAGGTAAGTAGTGGATCTTTGCAAGGAGTTCAGTCAAGAAAAAGTATCAAGTCTCCAATGCCATCTTTTGAAGGATTTGCCCAGTATATCCCGCCTACTTGCGGTGATATAAGGGTCAAAACCTTAGTATTTAAAGTCTAGCATTTTGGTTATTTAGAAATTTGACAATTTAACGGGTTGTAAACAATATACTTAACCTATGTTGCGTTTTGAAATAATTTCAGTAATGGCATATAGAGAATGTTTTATTCATATAGTATGTTCACTTATGTTGTATGCATTGAGAATCCCTCAGATCACACCGTGCGCTTCCGCCTACGAGCTGGTGTGACGGATTGGTATCAGAGCTTCGATTGTAGTGAACTAGGATTCCTTCTCAAGTCTAGTCTACAATCACTAGGATCCGCTCATGAAATCAATTTTTACAAGAACAAAAGATTTTCATTGCATAAACATTTCACAAAGTCAACTACACAAACTCATTTCGAGACAACAAGCATGTACATTTTCATGAGGTGAATTTATGAGAAATAAACACATGACATTATCAATCTATGCATTATAAATAGTTTACGAGTTCATCTTATACAAGATAGAATGGATGATGGGATTTTTTTGTGATTATATATATATATATAGTTTATTTATATATGTGTTGTACGGAGTATTTTACCAAGAACGAAATACCTTCGACTTGAATTCTATTAATATTCTTGACTCGCATGATGAGATTATTAACCTCACGTCTATTGCGGAGCTTATGGCGGACGCAGTTCCTAAAGCGAGTCCCTAAGCTCGATTCCGCACAAGATGGTTGTTTTTCCCCGCGGACGCGGTGATGCCTAACTTCGGTAGCAACGACGAGGCGAAGGTGGCAGTCTTGGATAACGACTCTATTAGTTGGACGAGGTCCCTATGGCTCATACTAATCCTAATCCTGATTGATGACACTCTTGTCCAGACAAAGAAGATGAAGTACTCATTTTGAAAGGCGCCCCTCTAGTTGCTATTGTTATGGATTCTCTCCATTTCTACTTCGTCTAATGTCGTGCCACTTTGTGAGTAATGACAACGGACGTTAGCACTTGGACCATCATGAAGGTCCCTTCTAGGCCGAAGTTATGTAGACAGTAGTGCCCCCTCTTTGATTGATCATCTGCTTCGAACGGGAGAATGCTAGGGTGACCATGTAAGGAAATTTATTATTACAGGGGCCCACGTAATAACAACTTGTAGTGCATGGGAATCCTGGTGGACTCTGCGGGTCAAGCTAATAATCACTACTCGTCCAAAATTCTTAAGTTGTTACCTGAGATTCAATTTCTTTTCCCATTCTTAAGACCACTAACTTGGAGGTTACCATAACACCCTACAGAACAGAAAGACCACACGTAGTTGTTGGTACCTAACATTCAATCTTTATCACGATGGCGGTTGAGATTAGTCATCTAAGCAAGCAAATTTGGTCAGCCGCGAAGGGAGGAAATTTCCTCAACATTCTAGGATTCTTGTAGATGGGTTGGCTCCTTGGTATCTATGGCACCTTATCTTATTTAGTAAGTTGGTTAAAATAAACTATGTCGCTTGACATTTGTCTTGTCCCAATGGTGTTGTGCATGATCTATGCCGCAACTCCCTCATTGCATTTTATTCGACATCTATGGAGATTATAACAATTGGGCTGGAACTCGTGAAGCTCAAGCGTTATTACTATATTCGCCACATGGGAAAGTGCGCGAAGGGTTTTCTCTACTTGGACAATCGAGGTCCATGGAGTAGGGAATACATGTGTAAGGTTGGAGACGACTGTTTGTTCACCTCCTCGATGAATTATTTCTTGAAGACTTATGACCTTTACATGCAAGGGTACTACGCACATAGGTTGCGATTATTGACGTCATCTTTATTTAAACAGGTATGAACAATGCGATCTTGAGGTTTTCATGACCGATTGCGTTCTTAAACTCTTGGGCCATAGTAGACTATATTTGTCCAAATACAAGTCTAGATTCCTTGATATTATGTACCAAAAATAACATGGCGCCGAAAAGGTCTACTCCCAAAGGGGAAGTTAACCAGCATCTTACGTATTAAGCCGAACTAGAGTTTTTATGGAACAACATGAGGTTGTCGAAATCTCACGGCATAAGCATAATTGAGATGACACTATTCAAGTAGTCCAGGCTCTGATAGATCGGGAAATGATGATAGCGCCACGTCCAAAGATGCGATCGCACAAGGTTTTAATTCTAAGGCTTTTCTAGACTATAAGCCGTGATACCTCTTGGTATGAGAGGTTTGGTAGGTTATGTCCACTAAAAAATCAATGAAGTCGGCTCGCCATGCTAGTAAACGTACTCCTAACTAAACGATTAAGTAAACAAATAATCCCATGCTGAATGCAGCATTAACTTGGTGGAATCTCCAAGTACAAACTTTAGGGAGTGATACAGCGAAGAGGTTGTCATGGGAAGAACTTAAGGACTTATTGAGAAGAGTATTGCTTGCTGATTGGAAATTCAAAGGATGGAAACAGAATTCTGGAGCTTGACTAGGATTGAAGCCAAACGTTGTTGGTTACACTCAACACTTTCAAGATCTACCAAGGATTCTTCGATACTAAGTAACACCCGAAGTCAAACGTATTGAGCGCTACATTTGGGGTTGGCCCATGAGATCCAAGCATGATTACACCATCCCACCTTACCTTCGATCACTCAAGCAGTAAATCTCGTAGTTAGTCTCACGGTAGATGCGGTGAGAATAGGGAAATTATCCAAGAAGGGTGTTGAGATGAGGGAAGCATACTAGCAATGGGAAACGAAAGTCCTCACACCTTAAGAAAGATTCAAGAGTGAGTAACAACGGAAGGAAACTCTCGCCATAGAGAAAAACGAAGGCAATTGCTGACATAAGCGATGCCCGCACCAAGAAGTATGCTGGTAACTTACTAAAACCCTAAATGTGATGAGCAAAATTTCATTATGAAGGCACCTCGAAAGTGCCAGGGGTAGAAGTGTGGTGAGACCGAGCACAAAGCAGAAGCTAGTGATGAAGTAATACTCAGGAAAGAACAACGATGTTTAAACGTGGTACAGAGGCCACTTCAAACATGAACGTCTTAAGAATGAATCAAATTGGTGAACAAGTGTGTGAGTGATTAGAACTATGGATACTCCGCAAGATTCCGATGTTGTCATGTACGTTCTACTCTACAATCACCATGTTCCAAAATTTCTTTTTCAAAAAAAAGTCGAGCTTAGCCAGTGTCTTTAGGTGTTAAGCATATACTCAAATTAGAGTCATATAAATTACACACACCTTATTCTATCAAGTTTAGCTAATGGGGAATTAGCTGAGTCATGAAGAATCATAAAGGGTCATGGATTAATTAGTCAAGTATGCAAGCCTTATCTCGACAAATTTGTGATAGTATTTATCGACGAATATTAATATATTCATGGTCGAAGGACGAGCATGAGCAACATTTGAGAGCCATTTTGGAGCTATTGAAGAAAGAGAAGCTTTACGCGAAATTTTCTAAATGTGAGTTTTAGATTCGTGAGGTGCAATTTCTCGGGCATGTAGTGAATGAGAAAGGTATTCATGTAGACCCATCAAAGATAGAAGCAATCAAGAATTGGGAAGCACCCAAGACGCCAACCGAGTCGACAATTTTTGGGTTTAGCAGGTTACTATCTGAGATTTATTGAGAACTTTTCCAAAGTTGCTCAACCGCTAACCTCACTCACGCCGAAAGACAAGAAGTTCTATTGGGGAGAGAGACAAGAAGAGGCGTTTCAACTTCTAAAAGTTACATTATGTGATGCACCGATCCTTTTACTCCTCAAAGGTACCGACGACTTTGTGCTATACTGTGATGCTTCGCATCAAGGATTAGGTTGTGTGCTTATACAACAAGAAAAAGTCATTATGCATCAGACCAACTAAAGGTGCATGAAAAGAACTACACCACACATGACCTTGAGATGGGTGCGGTGGTATTCGCCTTGAAGATATGGCGACATTATTTATATGGTACTCAATGTACTATATTCACAGACCATAAAAGCCTTCAACATATATTTAATCAAAGGAATTAAATATGCGTTACGACGCTGGGTTGAACTGTTAAATGATTATGATTGCGAGATTAAGTACCATCTGGGCAAGGCAAATGTGGTAGCAGATGCTTTGAGCCGTAAGGAACGAGTTAAAACCTTAAGAGTTCGACCGCTAGAGATGACAATTCAAACGAACCTTATCACTCAGATTCATAACGCACAAGTAGAAGCACTCAAGGAGGAGCATATTCAAGCGGAATTTCTCTGAGGTAATGAGAAGCAATTAGTGCCAAAGGAAGATGAAAACTTATACCTTATGGGACGAATTTGGGTCCCACTTTTTGGCGGTCTTCGGGAAGTAGTGATGGACGAGGCACACAAGTCTAAATATTCAATCCATCCGGGTTCGGATAAAATGTACCAAGATTTGAAGGAATATTATTGGTGGCCTAACCTCAAAAGCGATCGCAACTTATGTCAGTAAATGTTTGACTTGCACAAAAGTTAAGGCCGAGTATTAGAAGCCTTCGGGATTATTACAACAACCCGAGATCCTCGTATGGAAATGGGAGCAGATATCCACTGACTTTATAACAAAATTACCTAGAACCTCAAGAGGTCACGACATGATTTGGGTAATAGTAGATAGATTGACAAAGTCCGCGCATTTTTTGCCAATTCGCGAGAAAGATAGCACAGAGAAATTAGCCGAGCTATATCTTAGAGAATTAGTGGCTCGACATGGGGTGCCTAATTCTATCATCTCAGACCGAGACAATCGTTTTGTGTCAAGAAGTTGGCAATCCTTTCAAAAGGCCTTTGGATTCCGACTAGATCTAAGCACGACCTTTCATCCACAAACCGACAGCCAGAGATCTCTAAATGCTTGAAAACATGCTTCGTGCATGTGTGATGGATCTAGGCTTCAATTGGGACACTCACTTACCTGTGGGGGAGTTCTATAACAATAGTTACCACACAAGCATACAAGCCGTGCCGCTCGAAGCTCTTTATGGCCGAAAGTGTCGTTATCCGTTTATGTTGGGCGGAAGTTGGCGAAAAACAGTTACTTGGTCCTGAATTAGTCCAAGAGACTACCGATAAGACATTTCAAATTCGAGACCGTATTAAGGCGGCTCGTGATCGACAAAAGAGCTACGCGAACAAGAGAAGAAAATCATTATCTTTCGATGTCGGAGACAAGATTTTGTTGAAAGTCTCGCCTTGGAAAGGCATAGCCAGATTTGGTAAGCCGGGAAGCTTAACCCGCGGTATATTGGACCATTCAAAATTCTAGCAAAGGTTGGTACCGTTGCCTACAAGTTGAAATTACCTGATGAACTTAGCAGTGTACATGACACTTTCCATGTGTCAAATCTCAAGAAGAGCCCAATGCAAGAAACAATTATCATCCCTACGGAAGAGATTCATATAGACGATAAGCTCCAATTTACTGAGGAACCTGTTGAGGTTATGGATTGGAAAGTCCAGAAAACTAGGAGAAGTCATATCAAGTTAGTCAAAGTTCGTTGGAACTCAAGCCACGGACCCGAGTATAGTTGGGAACGTGAAGATCAAATCAAAGCCAAATACCCACACCTGTTTGAGAAGACTCCTGCAACGGATGACTCAGGTTAAATTTCAGGACGAAATTCTTTTAACGGGGGGAGTATGTGACACTGTCACTTTTGGGATAATTCTGTACACTAAACAATGAAAATTTTGATATAATTATGTGTTTTGAACAAACTAAACTGCGTGAATTGCATGATATCAATCCAGAACGCTCACTAAATTTGTTACATGATGCATATTATTTGTTTAGTGGTTACCATTTAAAACCTTCTTGAAATAGTGCATCGGAAACAACTATTAGACTAGCTGTGGTAGCACAGTGTCCGAACGCAGTTAAACTTCAGATATAGGACTTAGATGGAGTCCAATGAAAACTGTATATTAAACCCCATGAGGGAAAACAAGGATTAATGCTAACACTTTTCGAAACTATACGGGCATGAAAACTGTCCGAAATATACACTAAACAGCAATTCAGCAAAATCCAGCAAAATACAGCATATACAAGCTTATGTAATATGCAGAAATATTGTTAAACATCATACACTACTTAAAAGATATTGAAAGCATCAATTTGGCACAAAACTTATCATATCATACAAGTCTTGAAAGTTAACGCTTTAATGAACCAATAACGAAACGAACACCCGGACACAATCTGACATATCATATGAACTAGTTAACAATATCTTAACATCATACAACTAGATAAAATCATTAAACACATTGTTTTGCTTGAAAATCCTTACAAGTTACTTAAACCTCGTTAAGGACCCGTTAACGAATCTAGCACCAGTTAAGCAACCGAACACGAAGTAGACATAATTTATGGACTAGTTAATATTATCTAACAATGTTAAACTAGTATATAACACCATACATCTTGAATTACACTAAAACCCCTAAAACCCAAAGCACCCTAACTTAACTTAACTTAATTACTAACTAGGCTAACTAACCAAGTTAGAACCTAACCAAGAACCCATGGACAGTTATGTGGGGCCCACTAGCCACCCACAACTTTGTCTCCCATGCCCCAACATGTTGGAAGTTAGTTGATATTGTATGAAGGGTCCTTGTGTCTTTGGCCAACATAAGTAATCCATTAAACTAGAAACTTATACTTATCATTTTAACAAAAAATTCAAATACATCTTCTTCCCTAAACTCCATACCTCACGGCCACATTTACACCCACTACACCTCCATCATCAAGTGTTTTCCAAGCTAATCCAAGTATATCCAAGGGTGTCTCAAGCCTAATTAAGGAAGGTTCAAGCATTGTAAGATCAAGGACCTCTCTTGGGAGCTTGTATCCACCAACTTTGCATCATCTTCTTCAACTTGTTCATCTTGCCACTTCCCTAGCCACAAGAGCTAGTAGTGAGCCTCATAATCTTTCATTTAATGTCTTGTTACTTGTATCTTGATAAAATAAAAGTTACACCATGCAAAAGTATCAACTTTAAAAGATGAACATATGAACAAGTAACATGATCTAAAGAAAACAAAGCTATCTTGAAGTTGTAATAAGATGTAGATGTTTATTTTGTGCTATGAATCATATCCATCATATGTACACTTGCTAGAAGCTTAGATTTAACAAGTGTACACATGGATCTTACAAGATCCATGATCAAAATAATGATGAACTTGTTATACATATAAATGGACACTTTAAAGTGGATAAAATGATTTGCCATGATTTTAAAGTGTTGGATGATCAAGTGTTTAAAAATGATAAAAGTCTTGATAAACATGTTCTAACAAGATGGATGAACTTGAAAATATGATTAAAGTAACTTATGATGTTTTCTAAAAATATATATAAACAAGATGTTAGAAATGATTCTTAACAAAGTTAGTAAATAAAAGTAACTAAACCTATTTTTAAAGATGTGTGAACATCTTAAACACAAAGCTAAAAGAGTACATATTTTGGGTAAACTTTCAAGTTCATCATAACCTAAAAATGCATATATATGTATATGTTATACTTGTTGAAGTTTGGTGATTAAAATGATGAGTTTTGAAAGCTTAAACACATGTTTAAAAACATGGGAAACCTCCTAAATCTAGGGGAGACTATGGCAAAATTTTTATAAAATTCAAACACTTAGAAAAATATATGGTTATAAAGTTCTTACAAGTAAACTTGTTTAAAGCCCATAACATAAAAATCCCCATGTTTTTGTACAAAATATAAGTCCAAGAAGTAATGGTTTTTCTAAAAATAAAAATGGATATAAGTATATACTTTTGTAAATTTATATTTAGTGATCATAAAAATCACAAGTTATGTGTATATTGTTTGTATTAGTTGTATATAAAGTTGGGAATTTGAAAATAATATACACCAACAAATACAACAATAAATGGCAAACATATAATTTCAAGAATATATAAATATATCGATAACCATACCATGGAGAAAAATATGGACTTATCGGATGATCGGACCATATAACGAATTATGGACTAAAAATATATAATATATCCAAGCTTGGTGAATATTACTTTCAAAACCGAATAAGTGACAAAATATATACTTTTACAAGTATATAAAATATATCATATTTCGTCGATACTAAAAATATATTATTTTGAAGTGTATAAAAATATATATTTCATAAACCTTCTAAAAATATATTGTTTTGGTGGAAACTAAAAGTATATATTTTTCTAGAACTAATCTTAAAAATATATATTATTTTGGGATACATACACTTACCAAGCATAATAATACATGTACTAATTTGGATATATCTTAAAAACTATATATTTTAAGTATAACACAAAAGTATGGATAATAAAGACAAGAAAAATACGTATTCGTATACGTATAAATACATGTCAACATATATCCCTAACACTTGGTGAAAATACCATTATACAAGTATTATACACAACCATGAAAATACAAACATGAATACACAAATACTCTCAATACAAGTATATCTATACTTGGGATATGCATAAGTATAATACTAAACAATTATAATACTTGGTCATGTATACCATAAACCCAAGCACATGAATAATTATATATCGAGACATGTTACAAATAGATTATTTTTAACCAACCCATCGCAATTACAAAATGATATATAAAGTGGTGCATAAAAATAATACAAGTTAAAATATAATATTTTAACTAAGCACATCGAACTTGGGATTATATATAATTAAGAAGAATTATATATGAACATATCCGACGATGGTATCGTCGAGGCAAACGGAAGGAACCCGTCTATGAGGAGCCATGAGACACATCGTTTTACTCGTACTAGCAACACATGCGTTGCAAGGATACATATATACTTAATGAAGTATATCTATTGGCATCATACATCGAGATGTATATCTAAACAAAATAAAACACTGAATAAGTCTTAACGATTACTTAAGACAAGAAACAAGAACAAGAATCATTACAAAGTCTGAAGTGTCTAACTAAAACCTAACGCGTTTGTAGGTTGTGGTACGAAACCAGAGAAAAGTATTTGAGTTAATCAATGAAAGAAGAAAGCAAAGCAGTGAGTTCATGTCCCCCATTATCTTAAATGTTTTACTGTTTTACAACTATCGGGGAAAATAATGTTCAATGGTATGATAAGCTAAGGAATGAAACAACTTAGATCATGTGCGAATAGTGTGGAACTTAAGCACCACAAGACCACAGTACAAAAGTTAGATCTAGTGGGTGTTGGCGAGCCCCACTCTTGGTCATGGACCCACACAGAAGACTGCGTTTATTGTCCCAATCGAGGTTAATCGACAGAAATCGTCTAGGTTTGGATTGCTTCCTATGTCGTCACACATATTAATGTCCTTGCAAAATATTAATTATCAATGATTTCATTGATGCTTTACATACCGGGTTTTGATACAAATACTTTATACATTTTATGATTCAACTCATACAGTTAAAACACATGAACTCGCCAACTTTTGTTGATTTTCAACTTAACATGTATTTTAGGTAAGTAGTGGATCTTTGCAAGGAGTTCACTCAAGAAAAAAGTATCAAGTCTCCAATGCCATCTTTTGAAGGATTTGCCCAGTATATCCCGCCTACTTGCGGTGATATAAGGGTCAAAACCTTAGTATTTAAAGTCTTGCATTTGGTTATTTAGAAATTGACAATTTAACGGGTTGTAAACACTATATTTAACCTATGTTACAATCTGAAATAATTTTAGTAATGGCATATAGAGAATGTTTTATTCATATAGTATGTTCACTTGTGTTGTATGCAATGAGAATCAATCAGATCACACTGTGCGCTTCCGCCGACGAGCTGGTGTTACAGATTAGACTAGCTGCGGCACCGCAGTGTCAGCACGCAGTTAAACTACAGATTTAGGACTTAGATGAGAGTCCAATGCAAAATGTATATTAAACCACATGTGGGAAAGCAAGGATTAATGATAACACTTTCCAAAAACAATACATGCACTGAAAACTGCCAAAACTATACACTAAACAGCAATTCAGCAAAATCCAGCAAAAATTCAGCAAATACAAGCTTAAAATAGTATGCATAATTAATGTTAAACATCCTGCATTGCTTAAAAGACATTGAAAGTATTGTTGGCACAAAAACATATCATATCACATAAGTCTTGAAAGTTAACGTTTTAACAAACCGACAACGAAACAAACACCCGACACAATCTGAAACATCGTATAAACTAGTTAACAATATTTTTACATCATATAACTAGTTAAAAACATTAAACACATTGTTTTGATGTAAAATCCCTACTAGTTGCTTAAACTTCCGTTAAGGACCTGTTAACGAACCATGCACCGTTAAGCAACCGAACACGAACTAGACATAAAATATAAACTAGTTTATGTTATTTAACAATATTAAACTAGTGTATAACATCTTTATCTTAAAATACATTAAAAACCCTTAATATATAATTACCCCTACAAAGACCCAAATACCTAACTAAATACTTAACTATGGAAACTAACCTAGTTAGTCATCATCATGAACAACATGGATGGTCATGTGGGGTTCCACATGCCACCCACATTCTTGTCCCCCTTGTTCCAACATATTGGAAGGAAGATGTTATTGTATGAAGGATATTATGTAGGTTGTGGACATAAATCAAGACTTTCATCCATCATGATCACACTTAATCTTATCTCAAAATTTCAAACATATTTCCTTCTTTGAACCCCCATAACTCACGGCCACTTTGGTCTTCATATCATCCCTATTTTCAAGCAACCTTTAAGCATTCTAAGGTAATCCAAGGGTGTATCAAGCATACTTAGGAAGGTGACAAGTCTTGAAAGTGGAAGGACCTCTCTTGGGAGCTTTTATCCACCTATTTTGCATCATCTTCTTCAAGTGTTCATCTTCCTACTTTCCTAGCCACAAGAGCTAGTAGTGAGCCTTCTAATCTTCCATTTGATATCTTATTGCTAGTATTTTGATAATATATAAGTTACACCATGCAAGAATATCAACTTTAAAAGATGAACATATTAACAAGTAACATAATCTAAAGGAAACAAAGCTATCTTGAAGTTGTAATAAAGATGTAGATGTTTATTTTGTGATATGATCATATCCATCATATGTGAACTTGGTAGATGATGATTAAAAACATGATCTAACAAGTATACACATGGATCTCACAAGATCCGTGACCAAAGAAGTGATGAACATGATATATATAATAGATGGACTTTTTAAAGTGGATAAAATGGTTTGTAAGATCCTTGAAAATTGGATGATCATATGGTTAAAAATAATAAAGAGCTTGATGAATATGTTTTAACAAAATGGATGATCTTGAAAATGTCATTAAAGTGACTAGTATGTTTTTTTCTAAAAATATATATAAGTAAGTTGTTAAAAATGAATTTCATTTTAACAAAGCTAGTGAATAATAGTAACTAAATCCATTTTTGAAGAAGTATGAACATCTGATCATAAAAATAAAAGACTACATGTTTTGGTAAAGTTCCATGTTCATCATGATCAAAAGATGCATAAATATGGTTAAAGAATAATTGTTGAAGTTGTGGTGGGTAAATTGATGAGTTTTGAAGCTTAACACATGTTTTAAAAACATGGGAAACCTCCTAAATCTAGGGGAAACTATGGCAAAATTTTATAAAATCTAAACACTTAGAAAAATATATGATTATAAAGATCTTACAAGTGAACTTGTTTAAAAGGCATAAATATAAAAATCCCCATGTTTTTGTATAAAATATAAGTTCAAGAAGACATGATTTATATAAAGATAAAAATGGGTATAAATATATATTTTTGGAAAAATACATATTTGGTGAGCATAAGAATCACAATTTATGTGATTATTGTTTGTAATACATATGTATATAGCTAGGAACTTGAAAAATAAATCACACAAACAAATACAAATAAGTGACATATACCCATCCATAAGCATACATGGCAACAAATATGGGACTGTTCGGACATTGGACTATATATAAATTATGGACTAAAAATATGTAATATATCCAAGCTTGGTAAGTATTATTTTCAAAACCGAACACGTGACAAAATATATATTTTTACAAATATAGAAATCATATGGTATTTCGGCAACAATAAAAACATATTATTTTCGAAGTGTATAAAAATATTTATTCGGTAAACCTCTTAAAAATATATTATTTTTGGTGGAAACTAAAACGTATATTTTGTAGAACTAATCGCAAAAATATATTATTTTGGATATATATACACTTACCAAGCATAATAATATACTAATCTGATTATATCTTAAAATTATATAATTTAAGAATATACAAAAATAGGGGTAATACATACAAGAAATATATGTACTCCTATACGTACAAATACATGCCAATATATATACCATTAATATTTGGTGAAAATACATTTATACAAGTATTGTACTTAACCATGAGAATATAAATAGGGATACACAAATACACAATACAATTACACCTATACTTGGGGAAAATACATAAGTATAATACTTGACAGTTATTAAACATGGATAAATAAACCATGAAACCAATGAAGTAATTCTATATATCAAGACATGTTAAAAAATAGATTATTTTTAACAAACCCATTGTAAGCAAAATGATATATATATATAAAGTAGTACATTCCAAAAATACAAGTTAAAATATAATATTTTAACTAACGCATCAATCTTGGAATATTATATAATTATAAAAATTATATAAGGGACATATCCGATGATGGTATCGTCAAGGCAAACGAGTGGAACTGAATAATGTGAAGACATGAAACATATACATTTTACTCGTGCGAGGCACGGAAACTAACAGGCTAGGCCCGGGCACGCGACACTAGATATGCAAGGATATATACATATTTGACGAAATATATATATTGACATCATGCACCGAAATCGCATCTCGATGGAGCATTGTACATTGAAAAATACATCTAAGTGAAACAAAACACTGAACAAGTCTTAACAAATAATTAAGGCAAGAAACAAGAACAAGAATCATTAAGCGTCTAACAAAATCTAACGTGTTTGTAGGTTGTGGTACGAATTCAAAGAAAAGTATTTTAGATAATCAAGGAAAGCAGAAAGCAAAACAGTGAGTTCATGTCCCCCTTTTCATCTTTAATGTTTTATTGTTTTACAACTATCGGGGGAAATACATGTTCAATGGTATGATAAGCTAAGGAATGAAACAACTTAGATCATGTGCAAATAGGGTGGAACTTAAGCACCATTAATCTTATTTAAGACCACGGTACAAAGGTTAGATCTAGCGGGTGTTGGCGAGCCCCACTCTTGGTCATGGACCCACACAGAAGAGTGCATTTGTCATCCCAGTCGAAGTTAATCGACAGAAGTCGTCTAGGTTTGGATTGCTTCCTATGTCATCACACATATTAATGTCCTTGCAGAACATTAATGATCAACGATTTCATTGATGCTTTACATATCGGGTTTTGATACAAACACTTATACATTTTATGGATATAACGCATACAGTTAAAACACATGAGCCCGCCAACTTTTTTTGATTTTCAATTTAACATGTATTTCAGGTAATTAGTGGATCTTTGCAAGTAGTTCAATCAAGAAACAAGTATCAAGTCTCCAATGCCATCTTTTGAAGGATTTTCCCGGTATATCCCGCCTACTTGCGGTGATATAAGGGTCAAAACCTTAGTATTTAAAGTCTTGCATTTTGGTTATTTAACAATTTGACAATTTAGTGGTTTGTAACAATATACTTAACCTATGTTGCGTTTTGAAACTATTTCAGTAATGGCATATGGAGAATGTTTTATTCATATAGTATGTTCACTTATGTTGTATGCAATGAGAACCAATCAGATCACACCGTGCACTTCCGCCTATGAGCGGGTGTGACAGATTGGTAGCAGAGCTTCGATTGTAGTGAACCAGGATTCCTTCTCGAGTCTAGTCTACAATCACTAGGATCCTCTCATAAAAACAACTTTTACATCAACAAAGGGTTTTCATTGCATAAATATTTCAAAAGATCCACTACATAAATTCATTTTACAAAAATAATGCAAGGACATAATCCTTCTTAGTATACAAAGGATAGACACAGAACACTAAGTTGATTCACCCAAAACAAATAGTACAACTTAAAATTGACAATATGTGATGCCTGCATTCTATGTGTATATACATATAAAAAAACAAATTAATTATATATGTCGTACGAATCCTTTTTCCAGGTCCCTATGTCTTCAGCTGAAAGTGGGGTTTACGACGATCATGACCCTATGGTAATTGACTCGGACGGTGAAGTTGGACCTATCATTCACTACGTCTCTTCAGACAGGAGTCGGAGCCAGAGGAGGACCCCGACTTTGTAGCGGAGGCAGACGTCCCTCTGGTGGACGTAGCCCTACCTCCCCAGCACCACCAACAGATTATCATAGGTCACCCGGAGGGTGAACATCTTGTAGAGATTCTTCCGATTGACGCCATCCCTCTTGCTGCATGGCCACCTGTTATTGATATATCAGATGACGAGGACGAGGTCCCGATATTTCATGTTGACCACTTAGATGAGGACCTTGGTGACGGAGAGGTGATCGACATCGCTATCTTAGAGGTATCCTCACCCATTGTATCTGTCGCGGCTATCTCGTCATCAAATGAGAGCGACTGCACGTCCTTTGCTGCTATCCGCCGAGCCGGGCTTCGAGCGGATGCCACTGACAGCAGCTTCGACACCCCACCCATCGCTACCCCGACACCTACACCCGTCCCCACCATACACCCATTCCTAACCCCACGCCCTCCACTGAGAATACCATCCCTACGTCTAGACCCGTAAGAGGCACTGTTCGGACTAGATCGATCCCTTACCAGGAGGCTTTTGGCTCCCGTCACCGAGCCTTCTCTGGACCGTCCTATATACCCCCATCCCCACGCTTTGAGGCGGGACCATCCCGGGTGCCGACCAGCCCTACCCCACGCTCACCACCACACGTTATGCCCACATCCAACCCTTACCATCCCTACCACTATGACCCTTTCTCCACAGATAGTTGGATCTGCTCTCTTGAACATCATATCAAGACCCTACGACAGAGGGTCTGCGACCTGGAGAGGCAGGCGGTTATCATGCCTCCAACACGCCCTCCTATGCCATCCAATGGCCATGCTGCTCGTATCCTAATGCTCGAGCAGCAAATTGGTGTCCTTCTACGCCGTGTGCGCGAGCTTGAGCAGGAGGTTATCCACCTCTGTAGCCTTATCACCCTTACCCACCACCATCACCCCTAGCACCCTAGGATCATTATTTTGTAGTTACTTTTGCACGTTAAGTTTTGAAGGCAACTCGAAGAAAGAAGATCGCAAGTGGAGGAATATTTTGTTTTTATATGTATTAAACTTGTATGACTGGGTGGTGTAACTCGAGTACATTATTGTTTCCTTTACAAACGATCATGTAGCAAGTTGTCTTATTATATATAAAAACTTGATGTCTTCGTTACGATGCGTTATATTGATTTCTATGCATGGTTTATTACGTGGAGCCGACTTATTTATTTGATGGATCATATATAGATAAATTAATATGTGTTATCTAATTGCTTGCTTACTTGATTACTTGCATATATATATATATACATATATATATAATTATGAATATTTATAAATTATACTTAACTGATATATATTTAATAAATGTCTTATCTTTACCACCATATAATCTTGAAAGATCATGCCACCAAAACGGAGAACCCCTCGCACTCGGAACGTAAACCAAGCCTAATCCATGCCTAGGAATAAGGCCGAACGGAATGCCTTATTGGAACAGAGAATATCCGAGGCCCTGGCCCAATATGAGGCCAACCGAAACGAAAGTAATACTGGAGAGACTGGTGGGACAGGCAGAGCAGGTGGAAGTGGTGGAACTGGTGGATCAGGAAGTCAGGGACAAGGCGGTTTCTCCAATAGGAACCAAGCAAATGGTAATATTCAGTTGTTATCACAACTTAAATAATCCTTTTTATTCTACTCGTGTGTTTCATTATTTGCTCATTCATAATCTGTTTATGAATATTTCAGGGTGCACCTACAAGCAGTTTCTAGACTGTAGGCCGTTGAACTATGATGGCACCGGTGGTGCCGTGGCCTTTGTACGTTGGATAGAGAAGACAGATTCCACACTTCGAATGACAAATGCTCCCTAGACCAGCAAGTCACTTTTATCACTGGTCTGTTCATTAATGAAGCACTTACTTGGTAGAACCTACAAGTGCAAACGCTGGGTGATGACGATGCATATGGAATGACGTGGGAAAGTCTGAAGGAGAGAATGAGAGAAAATTATTGTTCAAGGGCTGAGCTGCAAAAGCTAGAAACTGCGTTCTAGAAGTTGTCTATAAATGGAGCTGACATCATGGGTTATACCCGGAGATTCCATGACCTATCTCGTGTGATACCATACTTGGTGACACCAGAGTTCAAGCGCACTGAGCGCTATATCTGGGGTTTGGTGCCCGAAATCCGTAGTATGGTAACTGCATTGAGCCCTGCTACTATTACTTCGGCTGTGACACTGGAGGTTAGTCTTACAGAAGATGCTGTAAGAATGAAGAAACTGATTGTGAAGGGGACGGAAAGGAAGGAATCTCACGTTGAATCGACAAACAATGAAAAAAGGAAATATTCCCATTTCAAGAAGGGTACGCAGGCAAATACAACAACAATAACCACGCCTACCATTCCAACAACAACAGTGGTAACAAAAGGAGGGTGGCTAATCAGCCACGAGAAGCGAGAGCTTTCGTAGCTACAGCCACCACTGGCCCAAAGAAGTATGAAGGCCCCTATCCCAAGTGCAACAAGTGCAAGTATCACCATTTGGGTGCTTGTCGAGTTATTAAATGTTACAAGTGTGGCAGGGTTGGCCACCGTTCTGAGACATGTTGGGCGACGACAGGAAAGGGTGGAAACGAAAACGGTATGGAAATGGAAATGGGAATGGAGTTGGGCGTGAGACGGGAAGCTATGGTTGTGGAAGCAAAGATCACTGGAACAAAGATTGCCCCACAGGGAAATCAAGCTCGTGGGAAAGCTTTTGTAATCGGGTCCAAGGATGCACGCAGAGACCCTAACATGGTCACTGGTACGTCCCCTATCAACAATTATTTTGCATCCATATTATTTGATATCGGTGCCGATTTTAGCTTTATTTCCATGGAATTTAAAAATATATTGGGCGTAGAATCAAGTAAACTAGACACTCCCTATTCAATAGAGTTGGCAAATGGTAAATTAGTTGAGTCGAAGGAAATCATTAAAGGATGTTCGTTGGAGCTGGGTCAGCAAAAGTTCAACATCGATCTCTTACCAGTTCAGTTAGGTAGCTTTGACGTAGTAGTCGGTATGGATTGGTTGTCCGATAACCAGCTGAAGTCGTGTGCCATGAGAAGATTATTAGCGTACCGCTACCGAATGAAGAGACCATTGTTATTCACGGAGAGAAACGCGGCACACCATTGCGGATCATTAATTGTATGAAAGCTAGAGCGTTCTTACGGAAGGGTTGCATAGCCTTCCTAGCACATGTGGTTGACAAGAAGACCGAGGAGCCTAAGCTTGAAGATATTCCTGTCATGAAGGAATACCCTGAAGTCTTCCCTGAGGACTTGCCGGGGTTACCACCACAACGGCAAGTCGAGTTTCACATCGACTTGGTACCGGGAGCTGCACCTGTAGCCAAGTCTCCATAACGTCTAGCACCGTCAGAAATGCAGGAATTATCCACACAACTTCAAGAGTTGTTGGATAAGGTATTCATTCGACCAAGCTTTTCGCCTTGGGGAGCTCCAGTCTTATTTGTGAAGAAAAATGATGGAACATTCAGGATGTGCATAGACTACAGAGAGTTGAATAAGCTCACCATCAAGAATCGGTACCCACTACCGAGAATTGATGACTTGTTCGATCAGCTGCCAGGATCGAGCTTCTACTCCAAAATAGACTTGAGGTCTGGATATCACCAATTGAGGTACAAGAAGAGAGCATAGAAAGACCGTGTTCAGAACTCGTTATGGTCACTACGAGTTTCTTGTTATGCCGTTTGGCCTGACCAACGCACCGGCGGTTTTTATGGATCTGATGAATCGAGTGTGCTAAATTTGGCATGAAATGTGGGTAACTTCAAGGCTTTGTAGTTCATTTTTTTAATACAACTATTTTTAATTTGGCAGGGACAATCCTCAAAGGATAGATACAGTGTCTGCTAACAAGCGCATCACATTTACATAAGAGCAGGTATAATAAAAAGTACATTTTTGTTCAGTTATCAAGGGTTTTAGTTACATCCTTTCAAGCACAATCCTTTTATGCCAGTTATTCTCATCAATATCCATTTTCTCTTGAAAAATATACTTTTTTTTTTATTTTGTCATATCAATGGCTATTGTATTTGTACCATTAGCAAACTATAAGGTTTGACTATGCTACACATGGCCTGCAAAATGTGGTTCAATAGATTTTCTTTTCATCCTACTTTTTATGTCAAAGTTTTTTTATCTCTGTATATATATTTGTACATACAGTTGGCCATTGTGTGCTTACAAGAACTGTTGACTCTAATTGAATGGTTTAGATCGGGTGGTATTGCTTGCCTTTTGAGACAAAGCAAGGCAGGAGACTTACAATTAAATGGAAGTGTGTTCTTTCCTTGCAGAACTACTTACACCTAAAATGTGTTGGCCTTGACGACTCTTTTTGCCGGATTTGAAATGGTTGATGAAAATGCTTCCTAGAAGGAGAAACGGGAAGCATCTGAGACTTGGTCAAAGGAATTTAAAGAAACACGGAAAAAGGTGTTTTAGAGTTCAAGAACGCAATAGAACCATTGCAGACCACATCAGTCGTGGGCTGATATTAACATGTTTATAGTTCATGGCGTTTTGTATTTCTTTTTATTCTGTCATTTGATATACTGGTGAATCTTTGTACCTCTTTTTTTCCAAGCATATGATATACCTTTTTTTATCACTTTTGATCCTGATACTTAACAAGAACTTAAGGCAAAAGAACCAACGTCAACAAAACGGTATCATTATTTTCATCATAAACAAACGAACAGTTAATTACTCGTCATACTTCAAAACATGAAGTTCTAACCCAAAGCAATAAATGTTAGGATCGAAGAATGGTTGTTGACGAATCTTGAGTGAGAAGGGGCCTGAACTAAATAATTTTATATAAAATGATGGTTGAAAAACCTAACCAAACATCAAGAAGCAACAATTACATGGATAAAAAAAAGTTAGGTAACCACCCCGTCCAAGAGATAATAACTTTTCTATTTCCATCAGGGGTCTTCAAAATTGGATATCCGAAATTGTGGAACAAGTGGTTTCACCGATTTGGATATCCAATCGGATAATGAATCACATATCATATCCAGTTATTTATTTTATTTTTTATTTTTTGGATAGTTTCAAAATATATCTCGGATATACAATTTTTTAAAATCATTATAAGAATCCAAATCCGAAAAATATGGATATCCGAATTTTCTCTTCTCGAACGTTCCAATCAGGATGTGGGATAGTTCGGGTCGGATTTTTGAATTCGGATATTTTGAACACCTCTAATTCCCATGATTTTTAATCTTCATATTTCCTTTATATTTTGATTTGTATATAAGTTGTGATAGTTATGAAAACAGCCCTCTTCTTTGCCTTTAGTTTTCTTTGTTTGTAATTACTAAATATTAGCAACACATCAAAGATAACATACCTCCCATGCATTACTACACCTCAAATCTCTGTAAACCATCAATAATTTGTCACTGGTTGTTAATTGACTTTTCTCCTATGAAAAATTCACAGATCTTAGTCTTATTCGTCGTAATGATTGAAGACTTTCTTATTTGTCAATCACGACTAATCAATTTTCCACCACCTTTGATTTCTGCACGGTTACCTCAGAAAAGATGGAATTGCATTCAACAAATCATGTTCGTTTTTATTTACGTGATGCCGCAAATTAAGTTGGTGAGTTATAGATTTACTTTTAAGCTTCAGTTTCTTGGTAATTCGGTGGTGGTTCAAATTATTATTGATTATTAACCTAGATACGCATATACATTACATAAATGCACATACATCCACCGATTTCCCATATCTTACAAAGGTAATGTTCGCAACTTTTTTCTAAGTTTGGAAGTAAAATATATGATGGTTAATCGAACATGGATATGTTTTCTTTTTTCGTTCATAGGCTATTGTTACTCAATGCAATTTCAGAAGGACAACTAGTCTTATTTCATGGTTTTATACCCTTAATGATATAGTTCGAAGTCAAATTGTGTATTATATTATAATTTAAACATTCAAACATAAAAATTTGTCTACATTTTATGATAGCTGAGTTCTATGAAAAGGCATCTAAATTTGGGGGTTATAATGAAAATTCAGATTAAGGTTTACCCTGCGTTCTCCTCTACATATACCATGATTGATTTTCATGGACGCTGCTGCAGCCTACGGTAATACAGTAACTTCAGGGCAAGATGAGATATCTGATTCATTGTTCGTGTAAGTCTTTTCTGATTGTTATTTATTATACATAATTTGCATCAGGTGCTAAGCCCTAATATTTGGTATGCATGTCTCAAAATACCTGCTTGTTCTCAAAAGCCTCTGATCTGTATAGAGTTTATTTTTATGTTTTCTAAATTTAATGTATATGTTTTCTAAATTTTAATGTATTTTTATGTTCTAACCATTTTTAATGTTTGAATATCTTTTTTTAAGGGGAAACGGGAGCTGGCAAATTTATTAATTAAATTAAAATAATAAACAAATAAAAAAAAACTTTGGAAAAGCCTTAACACATCAGGCCAACCAAAGCGAATTAACTATGGCCTACAAAGTCTTACGGCTCATAGTAGGTTAATAATCAATAATAATTTGAACCACCAACCATCTACTTCATGTTTGTTGTGATAGGTGAATTTTGAGAACAATGTAGTAATAGAAATTTGATTAAAGCAATTGATTATTCATTCAAGAGTGTAGAAATACAGGATCAACCACCATTGTTCTTGACTCCATAAAACCGATTTATACTATATGAACCATCACAACCTTTGGAGTAGACACCTTTCATGTAACAAACCCTATGACACTAGCCTTTGATACCCTACAGGCTGCAATAACTAATGGTAGGTGCTTTGGTTTATAACGGGCCATAACACATGACCCAATAGAGTAACATTTTGACCCACAAATTTTTGACCCATATAGCAGATATAATCATAAGCTAAGAGACTAAGATTAAAGATCAAAACATCAATAAAATATTATTATATTTGTTATCAATACATCTTACTAAGAGTAAAAACCAAAACGTACAGCAATGAAGATGTAAACAAAAATGAAAACATTATGAGCAATCAACAAGTTACAATTAGAACTCCTAGGTTGAATAATCAGCACGCTTACCAACAGAGCGTTAAGACTTTGTTTGAATGAAGAACTAAACTAAGTTTGGTTTTCTCTTGCAGCTGCATCCAGGTAAAACCTGCATGCATCCCTTAACCTAAGTTCCTGTTGCCTCTTCAAGCACAAAAATCTCCAAGAAGATACTAGCTACAACCTTTAAATCTTGTGGATGGAGCGATGTAAAAGTCTTCATAATTTCACTTTCCCTACAGAGTTGATGTGGGGGAAACAACATCTATCGAGGTGCATGAAAGTTGATCCAGTTCGAGCAATGCATGTGGTTGAGGATGACGAATCTTTAGATCCAGGCAACGCTGACCAGAACCCTTCTGCAGGACAACCTAGATCCACTGAAGATCGGCAGAAGAAGTTGGATTTTGAGATGAATTCATCATCGTCTCCGATAAAGCTTCTTCATCCCCAAATGAAGGTGAAGAGAACTACACGCCTTTGAAATACAGATCTTTGAAAAAGTTGACATCCAAAGCCTCATTGCTATCACCTCCACCCGTGATTCTCCCAAAAGATGAGGCTGACGAAAGAATCAATGCAATGGCAGGCCTAAAGGGAACCTTGATAAGAAGGAAGAAAGACCCAACTTTTCGATCCAGCTATCGCGTAAGGAAATTGAGGAGGATTTCATTGCTATGACAGGAAAGAAACCTCCAAGAACGCCTAATAAGCCTAATACGCAATCGCTGATCGATGCATGTTTTTGCAAAGTCAAACTTTGCAAGACAATTGACACCCTGTTTCAACCAAAAGTAGCATATTCAGTATTTATAACAAAGAGAACAATACAGGAAACGGATGTGTGAGAGAGTTTGTTTGTTCCTCAGTTGCTGCCTTTTCTTCATCACTGCAGTCAGACATGATTAAATTGCAAGTAATCGTCCTAGTGCTTGAATATTAATTTCATATCAGGATGCGGATATCTTGATTTTAAACAGTATAATACTAACAAATTAATTAAATTATTTAGAACTAGAAGTTTTGTCTCTCTTATTTGTTTCACATAAAAACCCTTGTTATCAAGTAAACATTCCATAAATTCATAATCCTGTTGGTTGTTTTTCCATACGAGTCTGCTACTGACACTAACTTTGACCAGTTTCAACCCATAACTTTTAAAATGTAACAAGTTGACGATGAACAAACACCACTTGGTGCCAAACAGTTGAATATTTTAACAGAATTATAATATATATAAAGATACTTTTTGTTGGATTTATATTTCTCCTAATCTGAATAACTCAACATCAGAAAGTTAACCAACTATGAAATAAATGTGCATGTTAACATTCAAAATACAATAAAACATAACGAACATATAAATTTGACCATACCTATGAAGAATCAACATGTTATGATCGGATCCACGTAGACCGAAGAGAGATCCGTGTATACAGTTAGCGGACTGATGGCTAACACACAATTCAAATTAAAAAAATGATCAGAACACGTTCAACCCAGAAAATCCACAGATCAATGACTTTTAGAAACAATCAATGTATAATCAAACAACTTACAAAAACAGCGAGTCAGATCTCTCGATCATGTTGCCCTGAGGTTAATGTATTAGAGTATTGGACGGGCGTCCGTATAAGTAGCTGACAACGCTGGGTAAACCCTAATCTGAATTTTTATTCTAAATTAAAAAAAAACAAAATAAATGAAACAAGAAAAAAACAATATAACGATCATATTCTCAATTAAAAAAATAACTTAAAAAAAAAGAGCATTACACTTGTAAGATATAGGAAATTAATGGAAGTACCTAGACTTATGTAACACGTATGCAGATACAGGTTAAAAATCTATTACAATTTACCATATTATAGAGTAACTATATATATAGTGTAATGCCTCGTATTCTTATAATGTTCTTATCTAAAAAGTGTAATTGTATTCTATTTAGGCAAACTTGTATTAGTGTCTTATTCGTATTTCCTTTCCAACTTTATAATCCGAGCGTTGATCATAATGAAATATATATTTTATTTATTATACTTATATTCAATTATTCTAATACATACTTACATGCAAATCATACTTATTATACGTGCAATACTCATACGTTACAACTTTATACCCAACACCAAACTTTTGTGCGTCTGGCTCACGTCGTACCAAGTGGCAACCACCTCGCACGAACTAACACTTCGCACCACCCTACTGTCAGCAATATTTCCTATAAACACAGACGCACTTCACCACTTCCATTTTTCCGAACACTCTCACTCCCACTCTAAAATTTCCGACAGATTATCCTAGAATCCTCTAAGTGAGTTCAGCTCACTAATACTTGTTTTCTTCTAGTGGTTCTTTTACTTTCTGTTTCTCTTTTCTTTTGTACCAAGTGTGACGGCTGACTTAGTTCATCAAAAAATTGTTAAGATATAGGAAATTAATGGTAGTACCTAGACTTACGTAGCACGTATGCGTATGCGGATATAAGGTTAAAAATC
Organism: Scalesia atractyloides; assembly: GCA_947069175.1. NCBI lineage: Eukaryota > Viridiplantae > Streptophyta > Magnoliopsida > Asterales > Asteraceae > Scalesia > Scalesia atractyloides. The sequence goes on along the minus strand of CAMTDV010000022.1, from coordinate 76,374,127 downwards.
TATTACAATTTACTAAATTATAGAGTAACTAATTTGAAATTGGGTACGTCCAATAAAGCTTAAAGGTAACAATAGTCCTCGACCAAAGAAAAGACACATTAATTTTCAAATAAAGATAATTTATTTTATGTTTGAATATTTGGGAACATTACATTTAGAAGATGCATCATCAGTTGATGTATTTTCGTATACGCCAATCTTGGATTAAAATCAATGATAAGTTGGGCGTCGGCCAAGTTAAAAAGGAAATCAAACTAAACATAATATATATAATGAGTGTGGGGTCAAGTCAATGGAAATTTGCATCACCTAAATAGGCTAGGCGGTGATTTATTTTAAAAAATTTCATTATTTATTTTCTAGATACTGAGTTGTATTGCAATAATCTAGAATCCTGAAAGTCATGGAACATTGATTGGTCATGATTAATAGATAGTAATATCTTTAATCACCCGGTACCAAAAGTAGACTAATACCTTAAATTTGCATGGGACCAAAGTCTATCAAAATAACCATAGAGGGATTATTGAAAGATTACATAAAAGTGTCGGGAAGTAGCGAGGATGGATATACCATAAGTACAAAGTTTACAACAAAAGAACATAGAATTGCACCAAATAGTAACTAAACACTCTAGCTCGTCCCTACGTGTAACTATGATAATTAGAAACGCAAAGATTAATGATATTTGCTACAATAAGGCCCGATATGATGATTACGTGTGCATGATAGGAGACACCTCCTTTAGCACTCCTTATACTTGCACACTGCTAAATTAATGAGTTTCAGGAACTTCTCTTTTTTGTATTTATTGTAAACGCTTTGGGGTGAATACATGATTCATACTATATGCATACAAACTTGAATTCCGCACTTGTTTGTGTGTTACCAACAAGGAATAGGTTTTCTAAGATCCTCAGTAGGGACCTACAAAACTAAACATTATATATGGCGAGTGTGGGTCAAGCCGTCAACAAAAATTTGAATCACCTAAAGTGACTAGGTGAAGATTTATTTAAATAAATTTCATCATTTATTTTTTAGTTACGTTGGTGTGATGCAACCATCTTTGATCACCCACTACCAAAAGTAGATTTAGATCCCTGAAATATGCTTGGGACAAAAGTCTATCAAACTAACCATAAATGGATTATTGACATATTACATAGATTCATGGTGAAGTAGTGAGGAGGGATATATTATCTTTAATTAGCCACTATTATCCAGAACTTGCCAACAATTTAATGAAAAAAAGATACGTGATGGTTAAACGTCCATACAAAATATTGATTCATATTTTCAGATTTATTAATACAATATGTTTTTCATGGATAGTT